>JAODKF010006614.1:0-15971 GCA_026779585.1 Mormyrus proboscirostris
GCATGAACACTTCCTTGGCGCGAACTGTCTGTCTCGCTCTTGCGCTTCCTAGATAGTGCGCCCCTGGCGACCGTTAATAGTAAAAGAGATAAGCCGCACCATTGTATAAGCCGCAGGGTCAAAAGCAAGTGAAAATAGTAGCAACTTAGCCTGGAAATTACGGTAGTGTTTTGTATAATATACAGACGCTTCTCTACTTACGAACGAGTTGCGTTCCAAATGGCCATTCACAACTTAAAATGTTTAAGTTATTATTCAACATCATTTTAAGGGTATACACAAGTACCAAGAACTAGGATGCTGAGAGTATATGCACGTTACTTTGCTGCGTGGTGAGAGTAGCGGCCAGAAGTCGTACTAGGCAAAATTGGTGCGCAATTTCATAAGTAGAGGAGTGTCTGTACTAAGACACCATGATATTGGAAAATTTCTAATTATTGTAATGTAGTTTTGTTGAAATAAATATGTCATTAAAACATAAAAGGAATTTAAAGGAATACATTTCTCAAAAACCTGTCTTGGAGTGATTTTAAACAGCAAGGAGTACTCGTGCAAAGCTCATGTAAAAGCAGCAGAGGTCAACTTTTAAACTGATTTTTAAACATGCTAGATAATCTTGAAAAGGAATAATAATTTAAATTTGCAAAACTTGATTTTTTTTTCCCTGTGATACTATAAAAATGTTTTAGCAAAACCTGAACTCCCTGTGCTGTAATGTCCATATACAGAATTTAAAGTATGAAAAGGCCTCATCTTAATTTATCTTACTGGCTAATTAATTGTATTAATATTGCACATCAACCAGACCTATAACATTCAGCCATTTTTTGAACTCGGTGTAAAATATCCTGCCTCGTGTTGTGATGTCATTCGAAGCCGGTTCCAATTTTTACACTGGTGGAAAGCCAAGATCTTCAAGTACTGTACTTTGGGTACTTTTCTTGAAGTACCAAAAGTAAGTTACCTGGTGCGGTGAGAAAGCACCCTGCAGAATTATGGAATGCTTGTAACTTTCCGGGGAAAAGTAGGAGTGCTTGTTTTGATCCAGGTAGTATAATACAATGCAGAAGAAGCATTATAATTTAAAAATGGTAAATGGACTGCATTTATATAGCGCTTTTCTACTCCTACGAGTACTCAAAGCGCTTTACAATTCATGCCTCACATTCACCCATGCACACACACATTCACACACCGGTGGCGGAGGCTGCCGTGCAAGGTGCCAACCTGCTCACCGGACTAGACTCCGGTGACTCAAAAATGAGATCTTTTTTTTTTGTGATTGTGCAGCCCTAATAAAGAACACTGTCATGCACACACGTCTGTCTTTAATAACGAAAATGTGCTATTAATTACTTAATTATGTAATGGTAATATTTTCTATTGACACCTGTTAATTTGATCAGACTTTTCATATGCACTTTTCTTGCTCTCTTTTGTGGTTCATCTCATTAGTATGAGCATCCTCAAATGCTGATCCCCCTGCATTGTCTTCTGTTCCCCCAGGTTTTCTAGTTAATTTCTGCTCTGCTTGGGTTCTGATTGGCTTTGTTACTTGACATTTTGTTTTAATTTTGCTGTAACAGCCTGCTGTGACACCTCATCAGTTTTAGTGTCCAAGAATAATAACTCAAATAATTTAATAGATATCCATTTCTTCAATTCAGTCTGCATTTATTCCGACGTTTTACTCAAATTAGGTTTAATTATATTGGGTGTAGCGTTTGAGGTATGTGGAGCACACCTGAGAGTTGCTGGAGCGCAGATTGTTCTGAGCCAGAGGCCCCAAAGCTAATCTATGGCCCAAAATGTAAGTTCTGTCCCCATATGACGTTTGTCAAAAACGGCACATGTAATGGTCTGGAATGTAATAGATGGAAAATCAACATTCAACACACAGTGCATCGAGCTCTGCTGCATATCGGGTATAGCTGTGGATCTGACTTGGTTCAACTCATCCCACAGATGCGTCACATGTAACTGGCTGTAATGCAACAGAAAAACGGATTCATTGGATCAGGCGACATTCCTCCATCATGCTATGGTACAGCTCCAATGCATTCGTGCCCTATATAGGTGCTTTTGATGGTGGGCTGGGATTAACATGGGCACTCTGACTGCCCTGTGGCTATGCAGCCCCATACACAAGAGCTTGGGGACCTGTGTGCCGTAATGGTCTCATGACCATAATTGAAATATTCCTCTGTTTTTGCACAGTAGTCTTTTGTTGGTTGAAACCTGACAGGATAGCTTTTGTTCACATTCATCATTATTGAGTCTAGTCTGCCCAGCATCCTGTCAGTGGATCATGGCTTTGCTCCAAGAAGGGAATTCTCAGGAGGTACTCACCATAGCTGATTATGAGTGAGCACCCCACAGGTCTTGCTATTTCGGAGATGCTCTAATGATATGGTCATCATAATTTGCTCCTTATCAGTCACTTTGGTTTTTACTCATGCCCATTTCCTCTGTGTTCCACATGTCGACTATGAGAACTGAATGTTATGTTACAGTGTAACATATCCCAGGCCTTGTTTTTAACAGTCAGCATTATTCGCTACCAGTCATAATGTTATGTTACAGTGTAACATATCCCAGGCCTTGTTTTTAACAGTCAGCATTATTCGCTACCAGTCATAATGTTATGTTTTGGCTCGTCAGCGAGTGTACAGTATATGTCCCTAAAGGTTGCTTGTGTGTGGTGGAGCTGTCTACTGAAGCAGCTTATCTTAAATTTGTAATGCCTCAAAATTTAACATGATTAGCAGTTACGTTTCAAAATGACCCCTTTTAGAGGTTTGTTAAATCAGGGTTATTTACTGTCACGTGCTGAACACATTTTTTTTTTTTTTGTGGTAACACCATTAAGGATAGTGTTCTTTGGGTCATCAGGTACTGCAGGTTGGCTATTTAATTAAATATAGTTATTAGTTTAGCTCTTCAAATTGTGGATTTGAACGTAATTCAGAAGCAGAGTTCTTCTTGCAACTAATGGCTTTCCAGTAAATAAGAGTTTCCTCAGAATTCAAGTGAAAGTTTTCCAGGGTTGTTGTCTTTCTATTTTTCCTGGCTGTTCTTTGCTTTAATTTAATTCACCTTGGTTTTCCTTTCTGCCATTGAAGCTTTCCTTTGCAAGTTAAAAGCCTGGGCGTGCTGGTACAAATTCCAGCTCACACAGGCTGTCACATGTATTTATAAAGCACTGGAGAAGGGTGCCTCATTTGTGTGTATACTAGTTTCAAGCACATGAGCACTGTCAAAGAACTAGAGAAGTTGGTGGTCATTTCAGCAGAAAATGCTGATTGACTCCTCTGCCCCTTCGTCATACCAGCAAGGCAAAGTTCTGCTGAGTGTGCAAGAATGTATCATCAAGCCCATTGGTGGAGCTATAAGCAGAGCAGGAGGGACTTCCCTTTATTAAATGCACACAAAGTTATACTGACACAATTCCTCCGAAGCTCTTGATAGCTAGACCGTATTACTTACAGTTTTACTGACTTGTGGTTTTATATATTTATGTTTATATATAAATGTATTGTTTATATACATAATTTTTTTTGTATGCATTCTTGTTATGGTGGGTGTATGATGTACTTAAATTTTTAGAAGAAAAATCTGTATAATCCCTGCAACAAACTTAAAATACACTTTAAAACTCGTTTCAGCGCTGTCACAAATACGTATGCGTGTGTGGGGGAGGGGGAGGGGGGGACTGATCTGTGTTTTCCCCTGGGGCCTTGTGTGTAGTTGTTCCGCCACTGATCTTGCCCACTCTGATTTTTCTGGGCAGGCTGAAGCGGAGGTGGCATCTCTAAGCAGGAGGATCCAGTTAGTGGAGGAGGAGTTGGACCGTGCCCAGGAGCGGCTGGCCACCGCCCTGCAAAAGTTGGAGGAGGCTGAGAAGGTTGCTGATGAGGCTGAAAGGTCTGTACTCCCTATAGCGGAGGGATGGGTGGGGAATGCTGGTGCACTGGAACTATTATCTACAGCTGTGACCAAAGGGCCTTGAAGGACATCCAGGTCTTGTAGTCCTTAGCTGAACACACCCAAATTCTGTGGCTGGTTTCAGTGGTACTGAGCAGGATTTTAGGTTCTCTCTAGCCTATTTTAATGGACAGACTACTTTAATGGAGCCCCAATGCCCCCTGCCCCCAAAATGTTTTTATATAAGCCAGTGCAGGAATGGCTAACATTTTTTTACAGTGTGAGCTACTTTTATTCCGAAACTCAGAATCACAACGGTTTATTTTGTCATGCTCCATCGAATTGCCACTCTTGTGATAAAACGTTATCCATTAATCATCTATCACCCTGGAGACCCCTGACCTAGTAGTAGTATTTAATAATTTATTTTGTTATAAAAGACTGCTCAGACTGGTGAGGTAATTCCAGCTGCTAAATACGGGGCTGCATCTTTCTTGGTCTATATTTCAGGGGTATTAAAGTGATTGGGAACCAAACCCTGAAAAATGAGGAGAAAATGGAGATACAGGAGGTTCAGTTGAAGGAGGCCAAGCAGATTGCTGAGGAGGCTGACCGCAAGTATGAAGAGGTGAGCTCTGAGCTCTGATGCCTGCTGACCTTGGGTAGGTCCCCCCCCATGGCTGAGCAGGGTGGTACTTACGTGTGTGTGTGTGATCTCAGGTGGCTCGCAAGCTGGTCGTCGTTGAGGGAGACCTGGAGCGCGCTGAGGAGAGGGCGAATTTGGCAGAAGCGTGAGTCACATAGATGTGCACATACTGTCAATACCCCCAGGCCTCCAACACCACACTCTGCTGCACCCTCTTTATTTTCAACACAGCTGCTGAAGAGTAATGCATAATGGCAGTTTCACACAATTTCTTTTTTTCGCAAGTTTTAATTTTTTCTGTCCCAGCTTAGCAATTAAAAAATTGTCCATGCAGTACTCTTCAATTGTTAGCAGCTTAAGTGAAGGGAAAGTATCGTTTTGTGAAAAGGAATGCGGCATGTTATAGAATTTGTGAAGGTGTTAGTGTGCGAGTAGCTTTATATTTGTCGGCGTAAGAACGCAAACAGAATGACAAGCCGTTTCAGGCGAAAACAGTGCATTTTACTTTTCATTTCAAATAAAATGAAGGGTTGCCAACTTTGGCCAGCTGGCTGGAGTGAGATTTTCAGTTTGAGATGTCTGCACACATGTACAGACATGAGATGTCAGTAGTTAACCATGTAAATGCACTTTTGACTAATTTTAGGTTTTTATAATGGAATAATATAGATTTGCAGTAAAATTTCCTGCATGAGTCAAAGTGTGAGTGTCATGTGAGATGCTTGACATTTGGCAACCCTGAAAACGTTTTTTTTTTTTTTACCCGAGTTGATTTTGTATAACAAATAACATCACTTTATACAGTTGTTAAAAAGCAGAAACTTCCTGAAACCTGAAAGAGAGGAGAGTTGATTATACACTAATACAGTTGTAGCCTTGGGGTAATTATTTTTGATGCTGAAAATGCTAAAATAGAATGATTGCGCTTGCTGCTACTGATAGCTGTTAAGAAGTATGTTTTCAATGTTTGGATTTTTTTTTTTTTGATAATGGGTATAAATCTCTGATACCATTATTGGTCTCTTTCTTTGAACATATTTGAGAATTTCAGTTAAAACGGTCAACAGCAAACAATAGCAAATAAAAATATTACAAATTCATTTTTATTTTAATATTTAGAGTGAGCAGGCCTGGTGGCATTATACCCTATACATTTTTTTATTTGAAGTGATTTTATTTTTGCACTGTTGATTTTACAGGACTCAGTTTCCAGGTAAATGTTTCAAATAAGAGTGAAATCTGTGTTTGTGTACTGCAGTCAGACCCTAATATCATTCCTTAACATTGGTTTCATTTCATCTTGGTGAACATAATGACTTTCTAAAATCAAAGGGAAGCTTTAAACATACTTTGCACTTTTAACTTTAGTCTATTCAGTCAACTGTCGTTTTAGTTAACTGTAATCTTGCGATATTTAGTCGACTAAATTTAATCATATAAATTAATTTAGTTTATGACTGGAAACTAAATTACCTTTTAGTCAAAAGACTTGACAAACTAAATAAAAAGTTGCTGTCAAAATCAACACTGCTTGCAGGCTTTCCGGTAATTTTGATCCTGTAGTGTTCTGTGGAAGTATATAGGGTATTATCCAAGTTCGTGCTTTAGTGCTCTGTATTCATCTCGAGAGTTTCCTCGTGTTTTGTTTCTCCAATAAATACTGTATTAATGCTTTCGTGTGACTATAGTAAATTGACCACTCCTCAAACAAAAACTGGATGCAGTGAGGACGCATTTGGGCACCTTTTTTGGGTGGTTCACAAACGCTGTGGCCTATGAACAATTTGGTTTGCGACCAAAAATTTAGTGGGGGAAAAAAATGCATTGGTTTGCATACAAATTTTGGTCAACGAACAGATTCACCCAACGAGCATCAAAACCCAATACACAGATGGGAAGCACAAGGATGTCAGATGGTGGAAGATTTACATATGCTACATACACAAGAGTATCAGACTGGGTATACACAAGACACTGGCAACCATACACGCAACATTAGGGAAATGCATCCATTAACATTAACAACTACAATACACAGGTTTTTAAGGACTGTTAGTAAAAAATGTGATTTCCCTAACAAGACAGTGTCCATGTCTCTCTCTCTGCTCCCGCAATGCTTTCTTATGGGAAAAATTGCCTTGATTCACGTACAGATTGGTTCGCGACCACTTTCGAGGAACGGATTGTGTTCGTGAACCGCAGGCACCACTGTATCATGAAAATGTCATGCCATCCTGATCTTGTATCTGCTCTTCCGAAAAGAATGCAATTTTACCTTGGGTCTCTCATTTGCCACATGTGCATAATTATTACATTTTTTTTTTTTTCTTAATTTATTATTTTCTGACTTCCAATCGGTTTTCAAGGTGGCGTTTGTATTGTTTCAGAAGCAAGCTATTTGCATAACCAATCAACAAAAAAGCGTTTCTAGTCCCACCCTTAAGTACCGAAGTACCAAAAAAGTACCCCAGTTGGTTTGGCACTTGAGGTACTGGAACTTGATTGGAAATCAATGGAAAATGGATAGTCGCTAAAGTACCCAACCAATAGTATGGTACCTGGTGTGGTGGAAAAGCACCCTTACTTGTTTGGGTAACGGATAAAAACAGACATTCTTTTTTTTTTTTTTTTTTTTGCTCATTCATACCAAAATGACCGGTTCATGAAAGGCAGAGTGTCCTTTAGTAGGGAGCTGCCTCTTGTGGCATTAATGATGCACTGGTATAATTCTGTTTCTGGGGAGGCCTCATTATTCCCAGGTACAGCTGAAAGCCAGGACACTACACCAGGCCACACATGTCCCAAGGTGCATGTACAGATGCTCCTCCCTTTACTCTCAACTTCGGTTTTGTTTGACTCGGCAGTATTTCAACCTTGTGATAATGGTGCATATTCATATGGAACTAAATCAGGGCCAGTAATTTTAATTTGAAAAAAGAATTGAAACAAAGTTTTGATGTTGGACTGTAAAAAAACACAATATATTCAAACTAATGTTTTTCAGCCTTTTAAAATAGTTTTTTGTTCTGGATTTTTAAATGTTTTTTCTTTTTTTTCTTTTTCATTTTTCACTCATTGATTTTTGTATTAAGATGGGTGTGTGTCACGTCGCGGTTCAAAGAACTGCGGAGATCCAGATATGCGGGGTCAAAGTCTTTTACTGGGGCACGGGAAAGGTAATTTACAGGGAGCCAGGAAACAGTCCCGAAGGGGACAGGCGAGTCCACACCCCGAGGGGGGCTGGCGAGGGGGAACCCCACGCCGATCGGGATCAGCGAGGGCACAAAGGGGGCAGGCAGGGCGAGTGGTCGTAGTTCGTTCCAGTGGGTCGTAGCCGGGAAGGTCAGTCCTACAGATAGACACGGGACCGAGAAACACGAGGAGAGGGGGACGCAGACAGCCGGGCTCAGCAGGGCAGGAGGTTTAGGATCGGGAACCGGGCTGGGGAAGGAAGAGAATAGGGTTAGGACTGAACAGGAGGGAGACAGATCAGGCAAGGGTTCGGGTACAGACGGTAGACAAGTAGATCGCTCGGTACGGCTTAGAAACATCAGCTCAATACTTCGCATCTGCCTGTTCCGCGAATCCGGCTTATATAGGCAGCGTGTCCCCTGCTGACGGGCTGCGTCCGCTCGACCCCGCCCCTGTGGGCGTGACAGTATGTTTATTTTTTTTCGGGTTTCATTTGTCTGATTTTACGTTTTTTCAGTTTCACACTTCTGGTACTTCCTCAGACTTTTAGTGTAAATGTGTGAATGAGTGACAGCATAAAGTAGGCTGAGGACCTCCATTGTTGTCTTCAGTATCAGTTTGCTGGAGTTACAATGGTCCGTGTTCCTATATCTTCACCTGTTTTAAATGGTTATATAATTGATGGATAGATAGAGATATAAAAATAATATAAATAAATAAAAAAATTACAACATAGCTAGCCAACTGGTGGTATGGATGGATTTAGTTTAATCAAGTTATAATAAAATATTAAATAAAGCTAGAAGGTTAAAAGCATGGTAAATAGTCTGATTGGCCATGATTTATGTAAGTTTCTGGAGTACAACATGGCCACAATTGAATTAAACGTATATTGAATAAAAACGTTTTAATATTGTTCTCAAATATCATGTAACCGTTCTGATGATATATGTCGTGGCCACATTTTAATATAACGGGACTACCAACTCTCACATCTGGCATGACATTCACGCTTTCAGACTCTCGCTCATATTGCATTAGAAACTTAAAATTAACTACAGTAAAAGCTTTGGGGCAGTCTGCAAAACCTACAGGCTATTTATAAGGTAATAAAACTTGCATACAAGTAAATGCATGTGCATTTACCGTTTTTTGTCTTGAATCTTACACTAGCCAGCTGATCGGAGCTGGCAGCCCTGATGTATAAAACTTATGTCATGAGTGGGGCTTCATGCTTTCTCTTTATGTCCCTATTTTACAAAAAATGCCCCATCACTGTAAAATTTAGGATAACTTCGCAGAGTCTTTGTTAAAGCGCCCTGGCACCAGCCGGTACTCCATGTGAAATGGGCAGTCTTAAACGGCTTCTCTGTGGAAATACTGGAGTGCAAACTTTGAATACTTTGTTATATTTCAACATCAAAACTTGTACTTGCAGTTTTCAATTCTTTTTTTCAGATGAACAAAACTTTTGACTCTGGTTTAGCTCCATACATTCAGTAGTTATCAAACTTTGAATTTTGATCTGTTCCTGGACTAGCAATATGCTGTATGATATATTTTCATCAGTGACGGCACAAACCCAACCACTATTCCAGGATATGTAGTGATAATGTGCATTAGCGACTTGTGCAGTATTTAAAAACATATTATTAATAATAATAATAATAAAAATAATAATTACAGTAATTTTTATTTTCAGTTGACCAGTAGTTATTTTTCTATTCTACTTATGACATTTGTAAATTATGAGTTCATTGCAATGTAACTTTGTTGTTAATTGAAGCAAACTAATGCAGTTGAACTAGAAGGGTTTGTGAATCCCAGGATGCAAGATTGTTGGACCTTTAGTAATGCGCCATATTTTTCTTAAGAATATCAATAGTGAAATTACCATGGTCATCTGTAGCGGTTTTCCAAAAGATTACCACTTTTATAAACTTGACCAATCTTAAGAACCTGGATTATCAAGTGAGTTTGTGTATAATTCATAATAAACATTTTAAATAGATTACGCCTTTTTATGATTTTCATAATGATTTCGAGGCTGTTTGAAATCATATAATGTAAAAACAAGCTTGAGCGGTGCCACATTAGTTTTGCAGTAGCTGACCCTTGACATTTTGACATCTATACAAATAGATATCTCCATGTGCTGGAGGCCTCAAGATCCTTCTGCTTGTTTGGCCGATACCCTAACCCTCAACCTCTCCCCACTAACAGTAAAGCCCGGGAACTGGAAGAGCAGCTGAGGGGCTTTGACCAAATCCTGAAGACACTGCAGGCCTCTGAGGACACGGTAATGTTCCCCCTCCCCACCTTGCCCAAATATTGTATGCGTATCTGTGCCAGCTGATAGTCACATAGACAATAGATAGATCAAGGGCAGGTAGCCAGAAAGGCTCTCCATACTGTTCCATTCTTGCCTTCATTCCCGAACAGCCTCCTATTCCCTGCTGTCTGTTTACCTTTCACCTATTTTAACCTATTTACTCTTGTTTATCGTTATTTTCAATTCAATTTAATTTTATATAGTGCCTTTCACAAGAGTTGTCCCAAAGCTCTTTACATGGAAGTGTTGTGATACATAAAACATCATTAGGGAGAGATACAGAATGGGAAAAAGGAAGGTCAGAAATTAAATAAAGAAACAGAAACCAAAGAGTCCAAGAGAAAAAGAGCGAGAGAGAACCCCTGGGCATACTAACATTACTGAAAAGAGAACAGAGTCTTCGCAGCAAGGCGAGTGGGTGACAACCTGGTGGCATAGTCGTAAATTCAAACCTAACTCACACCGGCACCATTTGACCATTCGCGTTTCCAACAGGTTCTCTCCACTCAGTGGAACTCCTGCTGAGACACCTGCATGCTCTCCCTTCATGATGCAGAAATACATGCCTTTAAAACTTCCAGACTGGACTGCTGTAATGCCCTCCTTTCTGGTTGCCCCTCTGGATCCTTACATGAACTTCAGCTGGTACAGAATGCAGCAGCCAGAGTTCTCACATACATTAAAAAATTAGATCGCATTATACCTGTCTTATCCTCCCTTCGCTGGCTTCCAGTTAAGTTTCAGATTGTCTATAAAATACTGCTATTAACCTATAAAGCACTGAATGGCCTTGCACCAGAATACCTTAGTTATCTGCTGACCTCATACAGCCCTCTGCGCTTGCTTCGTTTTCAAAGCACAGGATATCTGTTAGTACCTAGGGTAGAAAAGGGTAGAAAGAGCTACGGCAGGCTGCAGAGCTTTCTCCTAAAGAGCTCCTCAGCTGTGGAATGCTCTTCCACCGGATGTGTGGGATTCAGGCTCACTCTCAATATTCAAATCTAGACTAAAAACACACCTGTTTAGTTCAGCTTATAGGGACATTGGTGGAATTGGTGTGCTGACATTTCCGGGACTCCCCATGACTGTATTCCCACTTGCCTCTCCCTCCTACTTATACTGCCTTAGCCACATCTGCCGGCGCTTACATACTGCACTCGCGTAACTGTTTGCACTGCCTCTAGTCTCCCCTACTTGTGCAATTAGCCAATTTTATTTCCCCTAATCCTCCATGGGGTGTGCTGCCTGGAGACCTCAATCTATTAAGATTAGTGATCGACCGATATTGATTTTTTTTTTTTATTACCAATACCAATTATTTGCATGTTTATATGCCCGATAACCGATATTCAGAACCGATATTTATTTGCTGTTTTATACTTCTCTTTTTGACACAATGATTACACCACCACTGAACTGAACAAACTGTTTTATTTCTAACGGTCACTTCCTCCTTGCATACAAATCAAACCCTATTTATACACCATTAAATAGAGGGTTCTGAAAGTGCAAAGAATACAAGAAGTGTGCGTGCTGACAAAGCACATTCAATTTCTTAGTTTATTTAGAAGATGTTTATTACCGGAATGATGGTTATATAGTAAATGTTAATATAATTCGGGGTGTTTTAGTGCATCTTGTTAAAAGTTATATGCGGTGTCTGCTGGAGAATTTCATGAGCATCAACTCGGTGAGTGAACAGCAAAATAGAAGCTACTTCACGAGACGAATGATGAGCATATAGAGCAGGGGTCTCCAACACGTAGCTTACGAGCTACTAGTAGCTCGCAACCCCTCTCCAAGTAGCTTGCCGAAGGGTTCTACATTCATTTGACAACCATAGCTAGAAGGGAACATGGGACACAAAGGGAGTCCTATAGTTTTTTTTATATATGTAGTTTTTCACAGACACTTCACAAACACTAGGTGTAACGAATGTCAGGAGTGACAAAGGCCAAAGAAACAAACAAAACGCATCTACCGAATATAACCCTAAGCTAATCCTAAGTGAACACAAAACGGGTAAAACGAAACAACAGTCACAATACCTAAGCCTAACTCCCTAACCAAACAAACAGTAATCACCACGTTTATGAAGAACAAAAAAAGGCAGACACACCTAGTGGAACACACAGCCGAAGCGAAGGTATCCAGAGGGGAGATCAAAGAGGCGAAGTCGGAGTACAAGCGAAAGTTCAAAACCAAGCAGGCACTCAAAACCAAGGCGAAGGTACAATAAGGGACAAGGCGAAAATCGGAAATCAAGAACAAAAGCAGTCATACACGAGCATTCAAATCAAACCAAAAGCAAAGCGAACGAAGAGCGAGCTAGCAGGCAAGAAGCGGACAGCCGAAGTGACGAAGCTGCAGCCTCTTCTATCAACGAACCGGAAACTGCTCCGAAGGCAAGGGAGGTGGTGCCAGGTCCAGAAGGCGGAGTCGAGGGAGCAGTTGACCAATGGGCGAGTGGGCAGGATGTCCTGTAGGCATCCTCCTGAACTTACAGCCCGTATCTCCCTTACAGCGCATACTTTCCTCACAGCACGTGCCTCAGACTTGCGGCACGTAAGAATCATTATTTGCCCGTTAGTTGTCAATCAAACAGTTGCGCTGCTGTCAAGCTTGATGACTCAGGGGTGATGATGTGAGAAGGAGAGCAACCATGACCGTGGCAGGTAGCCATACCAAAAAGAGACAGAAAACATTATCTTCATGAAGAGTTTTTTTGTTTCACAAATGTAAACGACAAGTGTGTATGTCTGATCTGTGGTGTAAGCGTGTCAGTCGGTAAAAGATGTAACGTGGAGCACCATTTCACCCAGGTCCACAGCAACTTTTTCACGGGACTTTCCTGAAGGTAGCAATCTATGAAAGGAAAAAATAAAGGAGCTAAAAGCAACATTTAAAAGACGACAATCTCTGTTCCCCAAACCTACGAAGAAGGCCAATGCAGCAACAGAGGCCTCGTTTAAAGTGGCGCACATCTTAACGAAGCACAAAAAGCCCTTAACCGATGGCGGGATTGTAAAGGAGGCTATGACTGCGGTGGCTGACACGTTATTCAGGGACCATAAAAGTAAGACAGAAATTTTGTCTGCTATTGCCGATGTACAACCTGGTGCAAATACTGTGGCAAGGAGAGTGTCTGCGCTGTCTGCGGATGCGGTAAAACAGCTGGAATCAGACATGAACAGGTGCAAATGGTTTTCAATTCAGTGTGATGAGTCTGTTGATCCCAGTGATACAGCCCAGCTTGCTGTGTTCATTCGGATGGTGTTTGATGACTTTTCCACCAAAGAAGAGTATTTGACCTTACTTCCACTGAAAACTACAACCAAGGGAGTTGATATTTATAACGCAGTAAAAGACTACTTTGTAGAAAAAATCCCTGTTGGAAAAACTGGTGTCTGACAACTGACGGAGCACCTGCTATGACGGGTCGTCACTCAGGATTTATTGCGCACTGCTAAGCGGACCTGGACTTTCCCAAGTTTCTGAACTATCATTCATCAACAGGCTATATGCGCAAAAGTTATGGGATTTGACCATGTCATGGCGCCTGTTGTTAAGATAATCAACTCCATTTGAGCAAAGGCAAAACAACACCAGAGCTTCAAGCTGTTCCTGGAGGAATACTCTGCAGGGTACGGGGATCCCCTCCTCCACACTAAATTCAGATGGCTCAGTTGGGGTTAGATACTACAGCACCTTCTTTCCTTGCTGGGTGAAATCAAGGGTTTTATGGAATGAAGGAGGAGGATACCAGCCTATTATCTGATGCAGAGTGGCTACTTGATCTTGCTTTTCTGACAGATGTAACAGAAAATTAACCACCTGAACCTACAGTCACAAGGCAAAGAAAATAATATGACATGATTAGTGCTGTTAAGGTGTTCAGTGCAAAACTGTCATTGTACATTCAGCAAGTGAAAAACAAAAGGTTTTAGCACTTCCCCTCTGTCCCAAAGATGTTGGAAACTCACATGGGTGCAGCCAGCGTTCTAAATGTTTCCAAGTACTGTGACCCCTTGTCAGGGCTTGGACAGGAGGTTGCAGACAGATTCAGTGACTCTGAGAAACTTGAGCCCTGTGTGACATTTATGGCCAACCACTTCATGGATGTGGACATAAGTGAGATTTCAGGACAGATGGCTGAACTTTTCTGTGTTGATCCTGTAGAAATTGAAATTGAGGGCATAAACCTTCGAAATAATGTGCAACTTAAGTCTCAACAGCATTCTCAGCATTTCTGGAGCTGAGTAGAGCCAGGTAATTATAAGAATCTTCACCAAGCAGCTCTGAAAATGTCTGCTTTGTTTGGGTCTACATACCTCTGTGAGTCAGCCTTTTCTGACATGAATATCATGAAATCAAAGCTCAGAACAAGTGGCTATACTCCACCATACACCTCTCTTGTTGACTCCATTCAGTGCCAGTCATCTCACTAACTGAAAATGACTAAATACATGTCACACATACAGCTGGACATGTGAATACTTTTGTGAAGCGATAGTGACATGTGGACAGATAACAAAATAACAAGTGGATAACTAACCAAATCTCTATTTGTAATTGTGGTATTTTGACAGCATTCAAATTTAGTTAATGTTCAGGCAAATAAGCTTATTCAGTTTGTTTGGGTTGAAATAAGCTATGAGAATAAATGTTACAAAAATGAGTAGCTCTTGGCCATTTTCATTTTGTAAAAGTAGCTCTCAGGTAAAAAGGTTGGAGACCCCTGATATAGACGCTCGTTAGTGGCTGTATTTAATTTAGGCAAGTTACGTCTTTATTGGAACAGGACATGACGGTTTATCTTAGCATTCGTGACTCCGACTTCACGAGACTAATGATGAGCATGTAGGCGACAAAGAGAGAATTAAATTCAGCGCTTTTATTTACAACATGTGCTTATTGATGGCTGTATATTATTTAATTCAGGCGAAGTTACATCTTTATTGTGACAGGATTTGATGGATCTTGCGTGACTCTGTGTTCGTCTTTATTTCTTAGAGCCAAGCTGCATAAACTACATCAGTCATTTATGTAACACATCTAAGTTGTGCATTAATAGCTGTTCTGTTAGTTTACTAAATATAGAAGAAGCAAGTAAGTATACTGTACCTGTGCACGCAGCTGTTTCCCCTCAGACGCTGCGCTGCAATGGCGATCATGCGCGTAATTCTCAGAACACCCACAAGATGGCGGCGTTTATCTGTGAACCCGATATTACAAAACCAATAACCGATTATAATAAAATGCTTAAATATCAGGAAAAATATTGGTAAGTCGATATATCGGTCGATCTCTAATCAAGATATCCTGCACACCCTGCTACATGTGACGTCGTCACTACCCATGACTCCCTTGCATCCTGCTGTCTGATAGTGTGACTTGGCACTTAGCCATCTCTCTGATTTGACTCTCCCTGCCGGCCACAGGAGAATGGGCTACCCTTTTGAATCTGGTCCATTCTAAGGTTTCTTTCTTCTAGGGAGTTTTTCCTTGTCACTGTCGCCTATGGCTTACTGACTGGGGGCTTTGGGTGCTGTAACAACGTGCTATATAAACCTTGTTGTTGTTTACTGCCCACTCTCACTTTAATTTTGTGTGGGGCGACAAGGAAACCTCCCTTCTGTGATCTGAGTGGACAATGCCGTTTGTAAACTTGACAATTTCCAGATGCCTGAAGGTGCCATGTTCATCTGTTCAAACAATTATATGCAAGTATAAACAACATGGGAATGTCCAGCCATCATACCGCTCAGGAAGGAGACGGCTCCCGAGTTCAAGAGATGAACGTGTTTTGGTGCGGAATGTGTGTATCAATCCCAGAACAAAAGCAAAAGACCTTGTGAAGATGCTGGCTGAAGCTGG
>JAODKF010006615.1:0-15953 GCA_026779585.1 Mormyrus proboscirostris
TAGTTAAACGAACCGCGCTTTGGTGGTCAAACGCACTCGGGCACGGTTCACATTGCCTAGTGTGAGTACACCCTAAGAATAAGGTCAGGAAGAAAAGGACTCTTTACCACAAATGGAAAATAAGTAATGATGTCAGAATAAAGCAGGAGTATCTAGGTTTACAGGTTGAGTTAAAAAAATAACATTAGACTCTCTAAGAAGAATATCGAAATGAAGATTGCACTGGAGGCAACGGATATGACATCAAAAGTTTCTTCCGATATTTTAACTCTAAGAGCTCTAAAAGCTTAAGTCACTAATCTGCAGGATATTATTAACTATAGCGATTTCATTTTCAGTTATGAGTTTAATGATTGTTTTGCACAGGTATTCACGGTAAAGAAAGGGTGGGTGGTACACTGGTGTCATAGTTATTATCGGTGTGATAGTCCACCTTGATTTGTACTATATCGTTAACACTGTGATGAGTCAACAGCCTAATTATACAACAGCTTATTTTTAAAAAGTAAAATGTTTTCTTTTCTTCAAAGCTTCAGTGGTAACCTGAATACCTTATATCGTATATGTAACCGGTTTATCTGTATTGTGTGAATTTTCTATTAAACACACTCTGACGCCAAGTCAGAATTGAAAAACTGACAAATTCAAAATGAAAATGAAAAGATTTTAAGTAATTATACACATTAAACAAATAACCTGGTTACTCATATACACTGTCAGCCTGAATACTGCAAGTTCAATTTACTTTTACAAAATTTGAGGAAATCAGTTGCCTTAAAAAAAGGTTCATTGTAAACCCAACTAATTTAAGTGGATCAACTCAAATTAATCAACAAATAGTTTTAAGTAGTACATAAAAAAACAAATTTATCTTTTTTTTTTACTTTCAGAGTAACTATTGTTGATTTTTTCAGACTTTCGAATTTTTATTTCACAATACTCAAAATTGTTTGACTGTATTAAAAAATTTAGTAGTTCACTAATAATAAACATTAAGAAAATAATAAGCATGTAACGATGAATCGCGAATCGGTTAAAAATGTATGACAATTTAAATCGGCTGGTGTGGAAAATTTATCGCTAATTTAGGAGTACTTCACGGTACTTTACAGGAAAACTGGTGTAATATTACATTTGATTTCACGACGTCAGATGTCACTGCGTATTCACAACGACAACATATGTCAGTTTTTGGTTTTGACCGAATGGAAGATGCCGAGCGAATTTGAAATTGAGGAGGTTTTTACGCATTCGTAACAAAATCATCTTCATGCATGACAATGCATCATTTCATGCTGCAAGGAATACCTCTGCATCATTGGCTGCTACAGTATGGGCATAAAGGAGAGAAACTCATGGTATGGCCCCCATCCTCCTCTGACCTCAATCCTATTGAAAACATTTGGGGCATCTTCAAGCAAAAGCTCTATCGGTGTGGGAGGCAGGAATGTTTTTAATACATTTTTCTGCAGCTCATTCTGTTAAAAAATAGTGACAAAATTGTATCGTGGGTCGTATCGAATCGTGAGTTGAGTGTATCCTTACATTCTTACTAAATAATGATAATGTGTTATTGATTCCTGCGAGTGGACTGTCTTTACACCTCCTCCAGCTGTGAACTCCAGGTTACTGGTTCAAGCCTGGCCTCACCATGTCAATGACTCATTGAGTAAGGCCCTAAAACACCAGCTCCCCAGGGTGCTGCAACAGGTGGCTGCCCTTCACAACCAGCTTGTTCTCACACACAGAGAGCAATTAGTTGGGCAATTAATTTAAAATCATTTATATTAAATTAAGTCAACTGAAGTTTAATCCATTTAACTTATATTACATACACTTAGCATATTAAGTGGAATTATTGGGCAGAAAAAGTGCTCTTACAAAAGATTTTGAGTTGAAGCAACATTACATTTTAAGTTAAATCAACTTTTTTAAGGCAAATCAAATAAATTCAGTACAATTCAAAAACTCTTTGACAATATATTTTGTCGTATGACATAGAACGGAACATATATGAATGACTGCCAATATGTAGTTCAATAATGTTCTCATTTACCAAATTCAAGTACGGCTGCATTTCAAAATAACAGAAAATAAATAAAATGTGAAAACTGTGCATGTTTAAATAAAGAGCTTAACTTCAGAAAAAGAAAATAAAGGGAGGAAAGCTTGAATTTCCCCTTTTCTGGAAATCGACCAACTGCATCTGGAAAGGCCCAGCATTCACCCATTTAAAGTGCTGTGTGACTTTGTTTAAGAACCTCCTGACATCAGTGATGAGAAATGGATTCTGAATGAGCGTGGTGAGCTGCTGTCCAAAGCTCAAGCTGTCTAAATGGCTGCTGAAGTTTTCAATCAGCTTATCAATAAATTCAACAAAAGAAAACATCTTGCTGTCCCTGAACCTGTTCCTGCACTGCAGGGAAGTGTATGCATTCTCCCTGCAGGTCTTCCTTGAACACCTCAAGTTTCCTCTGAAAGGAAAGGACATCTATCATCAGTTCACAAATTGAATTGTCCTTGCCCTGTAGCCTCAAATTCAGTTCATTCAAGTGTTATCAACCAAAAAAGCCACATTGTCCATTTGTTTCTCATCTTCTAAAACGAGACAAAACTGTGTTGCCTTCTGACTTCTGCCAAAAAAGAGGCTACTTCCCTCCTAATGGACCAAAAGTGCATTAACACCCTGCCTTTGTTGAGCCATCTCACATTGTTGTGCAGCAAAAGATGTTCAGCATTGACATCAACTTCTCTGAGTTCCCTAAGCATGCAATGCTTGTAAGAAGAGGATGCCCTGACAAAATCGATCATTTTCATCATTGTATTCATCACTTCAGCATGGACATCTGACAGAGAAGCGCAGAAGACAGATTGATGAATTATGCAATGGTAAGCTATAAGCTCAGCATTGTCCTCTTTCAGTCTTGTTCTGGGTATGACGTTAAACTGCATCCGGCCCCGCAAGCAGTCCTCCTACTTGCAGCAAAACAATTTCTGGGGGTTGGTGGCGGGATTGTCACTCCAGCCACTGTAAGACAACTCACAACTGCTCGATCTACACAAGCTAGATACTCTTCTGCTCTCCGCAAATATAAAGAATATGCTCTTCTTTCAACGAGCATATTATGGGCAATGGCACTCCTTGGGTGTCTTCTCTGTTGTCTCAGGGAACACTCTGATCACGGTGAGTGATGTCTCGTTGAGAGAGAATGGCAACTCAGGTGACACTCCTCTGCTCATGAGTGACTTCAATGCAACCACTGTCACTGACAGGCTGGCTATGAGGATTGTGTTGATTCCTATGGAGACCAGGCTGAAAGTAGCTCAATGTTCCTTGACTTTGCAAAAGGTCAGGTACTGCGAGTTGCTGGATCCTGGTTCCAATGCCCTGAGCCGCATCATTGGACTTGGTACTCCGATACTGGTGGTGCAGTGAAGGAGATGGATCACATCCTCGTGGGCAGACGCTGGAGGCTCCTGCAGAACTGCGGGGTCTACAGAAGTGCCCAGTTTGTGAATTCTGAGCAGAGACTTGTTGTTGTTACTCTGAAGATTCAGCTTAGATCCAGTAGGCTACCACCTACTAGGAGAATGAGGCTGGCGTAGGAGCCTAAATGTAGCTCATATCGTAAAAAAACAGTAAAAAAAAAAAAAGTTAATTAATTTGAACAACATGATTTCAAAATGTTAAGATTTATTTGATCTGCTTTGTAATGTTGGAAAAAGGGACATTTAATGTAGCTCTGAAAGACACTATTGGGGTGCTTTTATTATGATAAGGGGTGCTGGGATATAGGAGATAGAGATGAGATTGGAGCAAAATAGTTTTTTGACCTCCTGGTAAGATAGCTCTCAAATTTTTTATATATTCTGTGAATAAACTCATTTATGTTTGTAATATTGTTTATTGATTCTAAGTAAACAGTTAAAATTTACCAAATCATTTTCTGGAATATTTAGTCTCCAAGGTCAAGCTGTTTCTGATGAATTTGCATGCAGTTTGTGTGAGGAATTTCTGTGAGTGCCATGCCAGATGATTGAGATTTGGCAACCCTGAAAATGTAATTTTTTTTACGTCATACTTTTATTTATATTACAAATTACAATACTTTATAAAGTTGTTAAAAAGCAGAAACTTCAACGAACATGAAATCACCAATAGACTGCATCTATTTATCCAATATACATACTGTAGATACATACTACATTTGAAAACTTTCAGCTTCATGATTTCAGCACAAAGCAGCCACTCTGTCATGAACATTATGGCTTTTTGGTTGCAGGTGTTAGCTTTGCTGCTGCTATTAACACTAATGGCACGTTAGCACAAACAAAGGGCTGCATATACCAAACTAAGTCTTGCTTGGCGGTTAAAGGTGTTTGATGTTCATTGGTGTGGGAAACGGCGTTTCTAGTGCTAAACCACTACCGAAAAGACTACGAAAGCTGCGCCGGTTAAAATAGAAGCACCCTGTCAGGTTTTAAATCATAACTTTATGTCCTGCCTATCGGGACCATATACAACAGCTTCTGGGTCCGGACCCGGACCGTGGTCTGCCTGTTAGTGACCTCAGGTATAAAGTTATTTTTTTCATACAAATCAACTCAGGTGAAACGAAAAACTCATGCATCTGGCATGACACACACTTTCAGACTCATGCACTCACAAGAAATCTTATGGCAAATATATATTAATCCATATTATTCCAAAATACAGGATAAGATGTTACTATCCTTTGTGCAAAGATGAGATGTTACTATCCTTTGGGCAAGCACGTATAATAGGTTCACTATTAAGCTTGTCGATGGATGGTGAATATTATACTTGGAGAAGACTGGTGTAGGATGAAAAGTTTTGGGATGCATCATCAGTAGTGTTCCTCTGGCTCATGGGGTGTTTTGGTCCTCACCAGAGGTAGCCAGCTATAGGGTGATCAGCCCTAAGCTTGTGTCCCAAGCCAAATTAGTTAAGAGAGTTGCCTTGATGTCAGAGGACGGACATCTAATGAGACTATATATGATAGCCTAAGCTTGTCACTTAGGAGCCCAGCGGGTGGCATTCCTCTTCAACCAGAGCCACTGGCTGCTTTTCTCTGTTGCCTCTGATGCAGCTTTGATGGCTGCACACTGGCTCTGGCCCCTGATTCCCAGGTCTCTCTGCAGTTTGATGGCAGATGTTGCTACAAACCCTCTGCATTCAACTTCCACTGGGAGAACTTCTATGGTCTGGCCACGATGTTGTGCTTCAGCAGCTAACTCAGCATAGTGTAGATATATCCGCTTGTATGCCTTATCCACGGAATCCTCCCAGAGTACAGTGAGCTCAATAATGTAACCCTTCCTTCCAATGCCAACCATTGTTCTTGCCGGCTGCTCTATGGAACACTAAAACGGAGCCTGGAATTTACATCAGCATGGACAGCCGAGGACATCTCTTATTGCTGATTGTCCTGCTTTTCTGGTTATTTGTGGAGTTTATCTTGGCCAACCTCAGCGTACTCAACTTTCCCGATGTGCAGCGGATCGCCTACTCCAGAGACTTTCTACTGCGGTTTGCTCCTCACCACTTCCACTCCACTCCCATAGATGCCATACCACAGGAAATACTACATGACCACGAAACTCACAACAAAAAAAGGTAAGGAGGGGGAAGAAAAAAGGTGGAATAAGAGCTCGTCTGAAGGAGGGTTGTAAACAGCGAGTCCTCCCCTCGGTCATTCTAGCCAACGTGCGTTTGCTTCACCATAAAACAGACGAGCTCCAAGCTAATGTTAACCACATGCATGAATATAGGACTGCCTCCATTCTTGCCTTTGTGGAAACATGGCTAAATAAGAACATCAGTGATGACACGCTGCAAAGAGACGGATTGGCCACCCCCCTTAGACTAAACTGAGATACTGAGCACACTGGCAAACAACATGGTGGCGGTGTGTGTCTCTATGTAAACAAATGCTGGTGCTCCACAGTTGTTATTCGAGAGGAGCTGTGCAACAATGACATAGAACTTCTTGTCTCACTCCACCCCTTTTATTTTCCCAAAGAATTCCCTCAACTCTTTTTCATTCGGGTTTATATTGACCTAAGACAAATGCAACCACAGAACACATCAAGAAAACAAATCGACAGGCTGGAACTCATATTTCCTGACTCCTCCAAATTCATCCTTGGAGACTTTAATCACTGCTCACCTGGAAAGTCTCCTAAAGGTTTTCAGCAGTACATCACCTGCTCCACCCATCAGGGGAAGACTTTGGACAAATGCTACAGATCCATGATCCATATAAAGTCTTTGCTCTTCCCCCACTTGGCACTGCCACACTATCCTGGTAGCTCCAGCCTACATCCCAGTCATAAGGAGAACAGAGAAGGTTGTAAAAAACATCAAGCAGTGGACCCACGACAGCAATGCAACCTTGAAAGGTTGTTTTGAATCCACAGACTGGGACAGCCTCCTCTCCTCCTCCTGTAACATCAATGAACAAGTATACATGGTGTCTTCTTACATCACTATCTGTGTAGACAGCATCATTCCCATAAGGAGGTAATAATCTATCCAAACAATAAACCATGGTTAACTAAAGAACTTAAAGAAATTCTCAATAAAAAGAAGAGAATATTCTTCACCGGTACAAATCTTGAGACGAAGGAGGTTAACAAAGAGGTCAAGAGAGCCATAAAAAATGCCAAGCTGACGTACAAGAACAAGGACTAAGAATATGGCCGCTGTGAACACTGCCCCCACCACCCACAGGACCATCCAGGTGGCCGGCAGCAGCTCAGCATCCCTCCCCAACAACATCAACTCCTCCTCCAGGTTTGAGACACACAACAACTCCTGTCTCAGTGTGGTCACCTCCTCCCTACTGCCTACAGGAAAAGATCTCATCTTCACCATCGAGGAGGTTGTGAGAGCCTTCAAGAAGACCAAAGAAACCACAGCACGTGTTCTACATCACTGCGCAGAGCAGCTGGGGGGGCGTGTTTCAGCTCCTGTTTCAAAGATCAGTAGAGAGCAGCACAGTTCCCCAATTATGGAAGCACTCCATAGTGGTCCACATCCCCAAGAAGAGCTCAGTCAGGGCTCTCAACGACCTTAGGCCTGTGGCTCTGACCTCACTTGTGATGAAGACCATGGAGAGTTTCATAAAGAAGCACATCATCAAGGTGACTGATGCTCTGATGGACCCTCTCTAGTTTGCATACCAGGCAGGTAGAGGGGTTGATGATGCAAAATCATTCATCATGGACACCATACACAGGCACCTTGAACGTCCCAACACCTCAGCTAGACTTCTGTTTGCTGATTTTTTGTCAGCATTCAATACTATGCAGCCACATAGCCTAGCAGAGAAACTATCCATCTGCTTCTACCTGGATGACCAGCTAGTTCTGTGGATCCTAGATTTTTTAACCAACAGAACATACAGAACATACAGAGTGTGCTGGTTAACAATATCTTCTCCGACCTCTCCTTCTCCTCCACTGGCTCTCTTCAAGGCTGTGTCCTCTCACCTCTGCTCTTCATCCTCTACACAGATGACTGCAGGTCTTCCCACGGTGACTGGTATCTCATAAAGTATGCAGATGGCACTGTTCTTCTGATACTGCTCTCTGGCCCTTACCACCACCACGACCGCAATGTTCCACAAGTTTGTGGAGTGGTGTGATCATGCCTCACTAGAGCTGAACATGGAGAAGACAAAAGAGATGTTGGTGACCTTTTCCAACAAGCAAAGGAAACTGGCAGCAGAAGACACCAGCAGAATCCATGGGAAGACTGTGGAGTTTGTGGAGGAGTACAGATATCTGGGCATCATCTTTGATAGTATGCTCAGGTTTTCCTCCAACACTGAGGAGATTCTAAGGAGATGCCAGAAGCAGCAGTATCTCCTGAGGAAACTCAGCAGCTTTGGAGTCAACAAGAACATCTTGAGGACATTCTACTACTCCTTCATTGAGAGTGCCAAAACATTCTCAATAACCTGCTGGTTCCATGCCACCACTCTGCATGACAGAATCCGCCTGCAGAGGACAGTTAAGGTGCTCTAAAATAATTGGATCCCCAGTCAGAACTCCTCCTTCAGTGAGCTGCAAACACTGAGAACAGCACACAGAATCCTACAGGACTCTTCACACGTGCTGTTCCCAGCCTTTGAATCCGCTGCCCGGATTGCAGGGCACAAAGAAGAGCCATTTTTGTTCCAAGGGTTGTTCAACTTTTGAACTTGAAGCCACTACTACCCTCTGCCTTTATGCACCAAACCCCTTAAAAGTATAACCACATTCTCATTCCCCACTGCCTATTGACCTCCCCATTTCTGCATCTTATGTTAGTCTGTTAATTTACTTATTTGCAACTGCAATTTTGCATCTTATGTATATATTGAGAACCATTTTATTACTTTATTTATTTCTTCTTCTTCTTATTATTATTATTATTATTACTACTACTTTAAATTTAGATATTTTATTTTTATTATTTTTTTATTTTTATTTTATTTGTTCTATTTCTTTAATGTCTGGTTCTGGGTCTGTGCAACACTGCTCTACATGTCTCAAATTGCTCCTCAGGGACAAATAAAGTTTTTTTTGAGTGATTGATAGCTTTTCTCCTAGTCGAAATTCAATTGTGAATATCTAAAATGTAATTACAGATAGGAGTGTGACTTGATTAAATGTTAAAATGGCTTGCCATAGCTGCTACCAGAGAGCAGCATGCCACTGATCACGCCCTCTGTACATGCACAACAGATGTTGACCAATCAGATTTATCCTTTGAGAATGTGTACAAAGGAGCTTGAATTTCTCATTAGGCACTGGTAATGAATTAGAAAAAATTTATAAAGTTTAAAAGTTACACCTTGGGAACTTCCGGTGTAATTGACCATGGAGCGGTAGGGCTCCCGAACAACTTTTCAAATATTGCACTTGATACAATTATTTGCACGAACAACGACAACGAAAATCATTCATGGCAGTTGTAATCTTGATTGAAAGGCTCTAGCACTTAACATGAGCAGTTAGAAGCAAAAACTAGTCCAATTTACACCGACTACGAGGTCTGTGACTAGCATTGCTAGCAAATTAGCCACCATGGCTGAATTCGCTAGCGCTGGAAAAACAGCATGATTCTCCCTGCAAAAACTAAAGTTTCTCCACGAATCAGCTTGTGTCAGAATTAACCAAAGAGTGCATTAATATTAAAGAAAGATATTTCAACACTCATTCAAGAATCTATCGCCCGGCTTCAGACCTCTGTGAACACCCTGTGTGAGACAGTGGACAGTTTCCAGAACCGCCTGGTTACAGCGGAATCCCACGTTGGCTCTATTGGACCGACTGAACAAGCTAATATCGGTAACTTCAGCTTTTATGATAAACACGTGTTACTATTTACCTGTTGAACAAACTAATTAGAATAATATAGTATCTGTTCCCCTCCTTGTATTGCCACCTTATCATAGTGGAGGGGTTTCCGTGCCTCAGTGACCCTGGGGGCTGTGTTGTAGGGGGCAATAGCCCCTGGTAGGGTCTCCCAAGGCAAGGTCCCAGGGGAGGGGCCAGACAAAGAGCAATCCAAAAGAACTCTATGAGAAGGTATTCTAACAAAGTCCCAATTCCCTCGCCTGGACTAGGGTCACCTGGTGAGCGCCTGGTTGCCGGGCCTTAGCCTGTGGTGCCCGGCTGGGCATAGCCCAAAAGAGGCATGCGGGACTGTCCCCAGGTGGGCCCACCACCCACAAGGGGAATGTCAGGGGTTTGACGCTTTGTGGATCGGGTGGCGGCCAAGGGAGGCCCTGGAGGTCCAATCTCCGGCTGACAAAACTGGCTTTCGGGACATGGAATGTCACCTCTCTGGTGGGGAAGGAGCCTGAGCTTGTGCATGAGGTTGAGAGATACCGACTAGATATAGTCGGGCTCACCTCAACGCATAGCTTGGTTTCTGGAACCAATCTCCTGGAGAGGGGCTGGACGCTTGTTGCTGTTGCCGTGGGTGAGCGACGCCGGGCTGGGGTGGGGCTACTGGTGGCCCCACAGCTCGGTGCATTAAAATCGGAGTTTACCCCGGTGAATGAGAGGGGGTGTTTCCCTGCAGCTTCAGGTCGGGGATAGGCCTCTGACTGTCATCTGCGCTTATGTGGCGAATGTCGGTTCAGAGTGCCCAGCCTTCTTGGATTGCCCTAGTGGTATGCTGGTTGGCATGCCACAAGGGGATTCCATAATTTTGCTGGGGGACTTCAACGCTCACGTGGGCAATGAAAGTGTGACCTGGAGGGGGATGACTGGGAGGAACGGCCTCCCTGATCTGAACCCGAGTGGTGTTCTGTTATTGGACTTCTGTGCAATGCATGGTTTGTCTATAACAAACACCATGTTCAAGCATAAGGGTGTCCATAAGTGGACATGGTACGAACATGCCAAGGGCTACAGGTTGATGATCGATTTCATAATCGTATCATCTGATATGCGGCCTTCCATCTTGGACACTCTGGTAAAGAGAGAGCTGTCAACTGATCACCACCTGGTTGTGAGTTGGCTCAGGTAGCAGGGAAGGAAGCTGGTCAGACATGGTAGGCCCAAGTGCATAGGTCTGCTGGGAACGTCTGGCTCCTGTTCGCCGGAGCTTTAACTCGTACCTACGGCAGAATTCCAACTGCATACCGGGGGAGGTTGGGGACATTGGGTCTGAATGGACATTGTTCCAGACCTCCATTCTGGAAGCGGCCGTATGGAGCTGTGGCTGCAGGGTGGTCAGTGCCAGTCGTCGCGGCAACCCCCGTACCTGATGGTGGACACCAGAGGGGGGCTGTCAAGTTGAAGAAGGAGGCTTACCAGGAATTATTAGCCCGGGAGTCTCCAGAGGTAGCTGACGGGTACCAGCAGGCTATGCGGAATGCGGCTTAGGCAGTCACAGAAGCAAAAACTTGGGCTTGGGTTCGGTGAGGCCATGAAAAGTGACTTTCGGTTGGCCTCAAAAAGGTTCTGGCAAACCATCTGGAATATCAGAAGGGGGAAGCAGCTCATGGTTCCTGCTATTTATAGTGGGGAGGGGGTGCTGTTGACCTTACCTGGGGACATCACCCGGAGGTGGAAGTAATACTTTGAGAACCTCCTCAACCCTGCGTCAGATACATCTATGCACACTGCCTTTAAGACATCTTAGGGCACAGAGCACTAGAGTGCTGGTGGGGGCTTGTCCATCACTGGGGCTGAGGTGGCCAGGGTGGTTAAAGTGCTACATGGTGGTCAGGCCCTGTGGATGGACGAGATCCGCTTGGTGTACCTGAATGCTCTGGATGTTCTGCGGCTGTCGTGGCTGACACGCCTTCTCAACAGTGCGTGGAGGTCAGGGACAGTGCCGCTGGATTGGCAGACCGGGGTGGTGGTCCCCTTATTTAAGAATGGGGATCGGAGGGTGTGTTCCAGCTACAGGGCGATCACACTTCTCAGCCTTCCTGGGAAAGTCTATTCCGGGGTCCTGGAGAGGAGGGTGAGATTGATAGTCGAATTTTGGATTCAGGAGCAACAATACGGTTTTTGTCCTGGCCGTGGAAGACTGGACTAGCTTTATACCTTTGTAAGGGTACTGGAGGGGGCCTAGGAGTTTGCCTATCCAGTCTAGATGTGGTTTGTGGATTTTGAAAGGGCTTATGACTAAGTTCCCCGAGGTGCTCTGTGGGGGGTGCTTCGGGAGTATGGGGTCCGGGGTCCGGGGTCCAGTGTTGTGGGCGATTCGGTCCCTGTATGAACTGAGTAGAAGCTTGGTCTGCATTGCCAGTAATAAGTTGGACATGTTTCCAGTGCGGGTTGGGCTCCGCCAGGGCTGCCATTTGTCATTGGTCCTTTTTATAATATTTAGGGACAGGATTTCTAGGCACAGCCAGGGCGTTGAGGGTGTCCAGTTTGGTGGACTCAGGATTGCCTCGCTGCTTTTTGCAGATGACGATGTCCTGTTAGCTTCATCTGCTGGGGATCTCTAGCATGCTCTGGGGCGGTTTGCAGCCGAGGGCAAAGCGATGGGGATGAGAATTAGCACCTCCAGGTCCGAGAACATGGTTCTCAGCCGGAAACAGGTGGATTGCCAGGTCAGGGCAGATGTACTGCCTCAAGTGGAGGAGTTCTTAGGGTCTTGTTCCAGATTGAGGGTTGGCGAGATCGGGAGCTGGATAGACGAATCGGAGCGGCGTGTACAGTTTTGCAAGTGCTTAACCGGTTCATGGCTAAGAAAGAACGAGAGCCAAAAAGCAAAGCTCTCGATCTATTAGTCCATTTTTGTCCCTACCCTCACCTATGGTCATGAGCTATGGGTAATGAGCAAAAGAATGAGATTGTGAATACAGGAGGCTGAAATGAGGTTTCTCCACAGGGTATCTGGGCTCTCTTAGGGCTAGGGTGAGAAGTTCGGATATCCGGGAGGGCCTCAGAGTAGAACCGCTGCTACTTCATATCAAAAGGAGCCAGTTGAGGTGGTTTGGACACCTGGTGCGGATGCCTCCTGGGCAGCTACCCGGAGAGGTTTTCCGCGCATGTCCTACAGGGAGGAGGCCCCGGGGCACACCCAGGACTTGCTGGAGGGATTATATCTCTCGGCTGGCCTGGGAACGCCTCGGCGTCCTCCCTGAGGAGCTGGTAGAGGTAGCTGGGGAGAGGGAGGTCTGGGTATCTCTCCTGAAGGTGCTACCCCTGCAACCCGAACCCCAGATAAGCGGCAGATAATGGATGGATGGATGGATGGATGGATAGTATCTGTTAGCGAAAGTTGTCCCAATGTCTGTGCAAGTGGTTTAAAATGATCTAACCACCTGATCAATCATTCACAGTCGTACGGTGTGATTAAATCTTACACTATGCACATTTCTTCTTTTGCTACGATCCATAGTAAACATTTGTCTGTTGTTCACAGTACTGTACAAAAACCTTCTTAATGTACAAGATTACAGTAGTTTAAAAGTTTGTTTCTGTAGTCAGTAGCCCCTCTATGCGATGTATCATTAATGGACTATCGGGGGGCTCAAGTACAGGGGGGCCTGCAGTTTGACCCGGTATGTGGAAAAGCATAGGACATATTCGGTATATTGTTCGGTTTAGGACTCAGATCACGTGAGGCTAAGGAGAGCATGGGTAGGGCAAGTCTACCATTCTCAATTTAACGCTAAAGCAATAGGGACAGCAATTTTAATTCATAAAAAAGTACAATTCACTGTATCTACCATTATCCCAAATACGCAAGGAAGATATATTATTATTTCAGGTTGCCTTTTTCATACCCCTGTTGTACTAGTTTGTGTACGCACCTAACTGGGATGATGCCTCATTTCCAAGTTACCAGACGTAAACAGATATCAGATTATTTTCTGTGGTGATATAAATTGTGCCATAGCTTTAAATCGTTCATATCCCAAAACACTACACCCCAGTAAAATGGCTCAAGCCTTATCTACTAGTATGACACAAATGGGTTGTCAGGACCCATGGATATTCTCCTTTCCGTGTTTTCTTATTTTTTCTCATGTACATTTTTCTTATTCAAAGATAAATTACTTTTTCATAGACAACAAGCTTTTATCATGTGTTTCAAAAGAAATCAAAAAAAAAAAAAATAGAATATTCAGCAATAGTTCAATCAGACCATTCACCTGTTCTTCTGGACCTGCATTTTGCACTGAATCAGAGAGATTGTCCCTCGTGGAGGCTTGCAGATGATCACTTTGGTGCATTTATATCAGAAGCCATAGATATTTTTTACTAACTAATGCATATGATTTTGTTTCTCCCTCCATTCAATGGGAAACAGTGAAAGCCGTAATCAGAGGAGGAATTATTTTGTATGCTGTCGCATACAGAAAAACCTAAGAAACATGAACAACAACAGTTAACAGATGCAATAACTATTTGAGACCAACAACTATCAGTAAACCCTTCACAAGAATTGAAGAAAAAAAGGCTGGAACTTCAGGCTCAGTAAGACAAAACTGAACATTATCTGGTTTGGTCAAAAGGTCAGTCCTATGAATAAGGTGAAAAAGCAGGCCGTATTCTAGCTAACTAGTTGAAATGTAAATCTGCATCTCATGTAATCCCACAAATTCACCACACATCCCTACATTTGACAGTTGACCCCCAAGAAATTTAAGAAATATTACTCAGACCAATACACATCTCAGTTTCAAAATGACGATTCAAATATGTTGCATTTTTTGGAAAATTTGAATATCAATATCTATAAATAGAACCCATCATGGCAAATGTTATTTCTTCTGACCAAATTGATTTTATTAAAGGAAGATATTCATTTACTAATGTCCAGAGGTGGGAAGTAACGAAGTACAAATACTCTAACAAAGTACAAATTGTCACGCCCAGCTCTGTACGATCCTCCCGGGTGTCACGCCCACCACATTACCTCGTGTGATACCCCGATCATGCTCACCTGTGTCCTGTTAATTCCTGACCTGCCTGTGTATTTAGTCCGCGTCTTTAATGACAGATCTCACGTACTGGGGAGAGTGTCATGTGTTTTGTGTGCTGTCTGCCTCCGTATTCCTGGATTAAACCCTGTCTTCACTGTCTGTCTGGCTCCCTTCGCCTGCTTGATCGCTCGCCCTACCGCCGATCGTGACACAAATACTCTAAGTATTATATACTTAAGTAGATTTCTTTGAGTATCTGTACTTTAGTTGTCTATTTTTGTGTAAACTTTTAACTTTTACTACATACATTTTAGCATGAATATCTGTACTTTCTACTTAATTTTTCAAATCAGGCTCGTTACTCTTGTTTTGTTTAATTTAAATGACAATTAAGGCATTTTGACAAACATTTTACCTATTCCAACTCAATAGTGTACGCGGTCCAGACAACTTGACTGATTGGTTGAGGCTTTTGTAAATAAGCACAGAAAAATCAATCCCATTGGTGTATTCATCTTTGCACATGACGCACAACACGATAGACATGATACAGCGAGAAAGAAAGAGCAAGAGACCTAAAACCAGGCGGCAAGTGGGTGGAAAAAGATATCGTGATTGCAGTGGATGAAAGAAGCTTGAAAAGAAAGCAGCTTGACGAAATCTCTAACAAAATTGGTGGGAGTGTTAGCAGAGTCTTTCCCAACAGTATTCAACCTGTTATTGAGGCTTAACACTCCACCACCAGCCTCAGTTGCACGCAAGACACTGTTCAGCACAGCGGGACTGATATTCACACCGAAAAGGGCATGCGTTGCTTCCAAGAACTTTGAGAATCAGCTTCTTTTGAAGCTAAACAGAGGGTTCTGGTAGTCCTACGGTGTGTGCCTGAGTTCTTCTGGCTTACACAAACACGTAATATATTTTAATACAAATAATGTTTTTTGAAAACCATGCACATTGAGTTTGTAATCCCTCAGTCTTTTACAGTACTACAATATTTTTTGCATGATGTGTTTAGGAAAAAGGCAATCATTGTGTATAATGATGTTAATGGCTGATGGTGATTTAAGTATTTATATGGCTTTATTTATCTCTGCTTGCGTTCTACATAATGCTTGGACATGGAGTCCAGTCAGCTTTGCATTAAAATGGCTGTTTTGTCCATTGCAAGGGTACTTTATTTTTATACTTTAAGTTTGTGTTGGAGCCTGTACTTTACACTTTAACTTGAGTAAAAAAAGTGAAGTCAATACTTCAACTTTTACTAGACTTATGTTCTTATGTAAGGACTAGTATGTAAAATAAATATCTACCATTACATTAGATTAAACTAATATAGAAAACACACTGGAGCAGAAGCATGTTTATCACACAGGGTATAAACTCACCTGGAGGATCTTCTCTCTCTCTGTATGGCCTGCAAACACGATCTGATCCGGGAGGGAAAAAAGAAACTAATCATCAGATTCTGTGTTAATTCTGACTCTTTATTCCTGTTTGTGCCAAACCCTGTCTGTGATCTCTGAACACTAGCCTGAG
>JAODKF010006616.1:0-15944 GCA_026779585.1 Mormyrus proboscirostris
TAGGATAGGTCTAATAACAGCCATTTTAAAAGATTTAGGAACATATCCAAGCCTAAGAGATGAGTTTAACAAGTTTATCAATGTAGTGCTAATCAATGGTGCGATTTCCTTAAGTAGTTTAGTTGGTATTGGGTCAACAAGGTTAGTAGTGGATTTGCAAGAGGAAATTAACTTCAGGAGTTCTGTCCGGATTACAGGTGAGAAACATTCAAAGGTGTTATCATTAGTACTAATAGCAGTAGCAATGGCAGAAGATTGGTGGTTGCGTGCAACTGTGGGCGTGCTTGTGATGGTCTGTCTAATCATGGTTATTTTATTATTAAAAAATGCAATAAAGTCATCACTCCTAAGAGCTTCTGGGACTTGTGAGTTTAACATTGAAGGATTCTTTGTTAACTTAGATACAGATTCAAACAGGAATTTAGGATTGTTTTTGTTCTCTTCTATTAGTTTAGACAGATACATAGACCTAGCAGTCACTAGTGCTTGTCTGTACTTAGACAGGCTCTCTTTCCAGGCAGATCTAAAAACTTCTAGTTTAGTAGACCGCCATTCGCGTTCTATCTTGCATGAAGCCTGTTTAAGTTCACGTGTATGGTCAGAGTACCAGGGGGCAGGTTTCTTATCTCTATGCTTGATTTTCTTGAGTGGCGCTACATGATCAAGAGTGCTACGAAATGATTCCACCATGTTCACGGTTACCTGATCAAGTTCATATACACTTGACGCTTCAGAGGTAAGGTTGAAGGACTCATATGTAAGACTGTTATATACTGATGTTTATAGTCTGCTGAACATTAACGGGAGGCTCACAAGGACCTTCCCCGTGACCAGGGGAATACGGCAAGGCTGTGGTCTCTCTGGGCTCCTGTACACCATCGCAGCTGAACCACTCTTGGGCAGTTTGCGGAGATAGCTCACTGGCATCTGGGTACACAGCCCCGGGATGGGCGAGGGGGTGACAGTCAAACTGTCAGCATACGCTGATGACATCACAGTGGTCATCAGATCCAACGAGGATATTTCAGGTCTGATGGAGTGCCCCAGAACAGCGCCCTCCAGCTCCCGCAGCAGTGTACATGGAATATGACCAGGCTTAAAGTTCTTGGTGTGTTTTTAGGAACTGCTCTGCTTATGACAATTGTTCTCATTTCGGGAGATGCGAGGGGTCCTGAATCAGCTCCTGGGTGACGCCCCCTTCCTCTCAACCTCTTTTATTCTCCCCCTACAGGTCAGATGTCATTCCCTTTTTTAATTAAGGTGAATCAAATCATTACTAAAGGTTAAAATTACTCTCTGTGGTGAATATTTTGAATTTAATTCATAAACAGTTAATACCAAGCTGCTACATCCCCCCATGGAAAAACAGCCTTTGATTGAGGAAATAGTTTATTGGGGAAAACCCAGGAAATGTTCATCATCAGGTTCTTCGGGGAGAATATAAATTATACATGCATTTTAGGTGTTCAACTTATTATTTTATTCATGTAACTCATCCTTTATTGTTTCATAAGCAAATGGACTGCATTTATATAGTGCTTTTCTACTCATATGAGTTCTCAAAGCACTTTACAATACATGCCTCACATTCACCCATCCAGACACCAGTGGCAAAGGCTACTATGCAAGGCGCCAAATTGCACACCGGGAGCAATTTGGGGTTCAGTGTCTTGCTCAAAAAGACTTTGATGGGGTCAGGAGGAACTAAGGGCTGAACCTGCAATCCTCTGGGTAGAGCTGCAAGCCTCTGGTTGCCGAATAATCGCACTACCTCCTGTGCCACCATCTTCCCCAACCCAATGTTTTAAATAAACACACACAGCCAAAAACCTAATGTACAATAATTCACATTTATTTAATACCAAATACAACAGTCAGAAATAAGAATAAAAAGAGACAAGCCTGTCATGACACCAATTTCTCTCTGAACAAAATTCATTATGCAACTTTAAAATTATTATGCAACTTTCAAAAAAATCCCATCTGAATTCAGCAATTTATCCCATCAATACCCATTAAACAACAATGCGTGACGTGACATATTCAGAGCAATTAATCTGGCAAAATGCCTGGTCAAAAGCTTATATCATCCGATACACAGCAAATGTTTAACAGTAACATACTGTAATTATATTGTAGTGTTTCATACCTGGTGTCTTTTCATTTGCAATGACAACCCCATGTGTCATGACCTGCACGTCCAGTCCTCGTGTATGCCACGCCCCCTCATCATCCACGTGTGCTTCCCCGATTGTGCCCAGCTGTTCCCTGTTAATTTGGCTTGTTTGGTGTATATTAGTCCACGTCCTCCTGACTCTTGCGTCGGTCATTGTTGCTTTGTTGCACTGTTGCCCTGTTGCAATGTGGTAATGTCGCGTGTCTGTCTCCTGGTGTTCATTAAAACCCTCGTTACCCATCCTCCTGCCTTCCTGTCTGCGTCATTGCTTGCCTGCTCGTCCACGGCCAGACATGACAAAATGACCGACCAGAGCACGGAATCATCGCAGCAGACCGAGGATTTGCGTCTTGGTCGCCTGCAAGAGGTGATCTACTGGCTGTCCCAACCAGAGGTCCAAGAAGACCCCATTGCCCGGGACTTAGCCAGCCAGCGGAGACCTCTTAAGTGAGGCACCCACACCCAGAAACGCGTACCCCCTTGGAGAGGTGCACGAAAACCTCCGGAAGCTGACAGAGAGAATAATGGAGAAGCGGCTCCAGCTGCTCACCCTTCCCGCGACAGCCCGGCCCCGGAGAAAGAAGGGGAAAAGGCAAAGACCAGAGCAAGCCCAGACGATCCGTTTGGGGGCTTGCTATCTCGCCGCAGCGCCTCATTCCACGGAATGTCTGGAGGAGACCCAGCAGCCCCAGAGGAACGCGACAGCCCCGCAGCCACCAGCGCCCCAAACGCATATATTCCAGGTTGGCCACCTGGAGTTTAGGGGGATCAGGTCCGTCTTGGACGCTATACCGCGGGTCCCGCGATTCCTAAAAAGCCCCGGGAAGCACCCGACCTGAACGCGCTGCCGGAAGTGCTCAACTTCCCGCTTGCTGCTGATGCTGCCACTGCTGATGCAGCCGCTACACCCGAGCTCCCGGCACCACCCGCAGCTGCAACGCACAAGCTCCTGGCTCCGCTCGCAGCTGCTACGCCTGAGGACACCACCACGTCCACTGAGGTGCCCCCTGCTGGCCGCACGCCCGTCTTGTAGACGCAGAGGCTGCCCCGCCGTCTCCTGCCGGCGCCGAAAGAAGAGGGGCAGGGATAAGGGGGAGGAAGCCCTGATGGTTTACCTGGGATCCTGCTCTCTAGTCCCAACCTGGGAGGACACCGTCACGCCCGCTTCCTCCGCATCGCTCGCGGCTTCACCCGCGGCAGAGGCAGCTGCCACACCCGTGGAAGATGCAGCCGCCATGTCCGCGGTTCCGTGGAGGATGTAGCTGCTATGCCCGAGGACGCCGCCACATCCGGCCAGCAGGGGGCGCCTCGGGAGTGTAGCCCGTCAGTCCAGCCCGTCCTGCCCTGCTCGTCTGCCCAGCCCTGCACGCCCATGAGGCCACCTGCTGCTGCAGCCGCGCCCACTGCCTCACTGGAGACATTGACTCCGGTCCCCTCAGCTCAGGTCCTAGTCCCTGAGGAGGTCCCAGACAGCCTGACTGCCGCTCCTACCTCCATGGAGGAGGAGCTAGAATGGGACCCCTCAGGGACCTCCCTCTGGACTCCCGTTCCCTTGCCCTTCCGAAATAGACGCCTTTTGAGACCCCGCCTTTCAGTGTCCCGTAAGGGACGGGGCCACAAGCGTCGGGCCTGGTTCCTGCCTGCACTGCCCCCTGGCTCGCCCTTGCTCGCCTTGGCTGGGGCTCCGAGGCCGCCTGCAGCTCGGGGTCGGGAAGGCGCCTCCGGGTCCCCCCCCCCCCGGTGCCTTGGTGCCGGTCCTCCGGCTGCGCCGTCGCCTGCTGCGGCTTCCCTCTTCTGCCCGCCTTCACCGGTGTTCCCTCCTGCTCCCTCCGTCTCTCCCTCGGCCCGTTCCCTTGGCCCCTGTGTCATCGCCTGCGGCTCCTGCTTCCCTCTCACCTGCGGCCCCTTCAGCCGCCACCCGCCTGGGCTCCCTTTCATCCCCTGTCCTGTCCTGTCTGGTCTCCTCTGTCTGCTCCTCCTCCCTTCGTCCCGCCTGTCTCTGCTCCTCGTCCCTCTGTTCTTCCTCCGTTCACTCCTCACCCTGTTATTCTTCCGCTCTCTGTTCCCCCTCTGTCTCCCTTCCTGATCTGTCTGTCTGCGTTTCCTGTTCTCTGTCAGGTCTTGTCGTGGCTTTTGCCCCTGTGCCTGTGTCTCTGTCTTGTTCCCGGTCCCTCATTGATGTCTTGCTTTTGTTTTTCAGTTCCTGCCCCTCATCTCGTCCGTCGCCTCCCCTCGGGTGCGCCCGATGTGCGCACCTTTGGTGGGGGGTTATGTCACGTCCAGCTCTGTCCGATCCTCGTGTGTGCCACGCCCACCTCATTACCTCGTGTTCCTACCTGATTGTCTTGTGTATTTAGTTGGCGTCTGAATGAGTCTTGTCAGTTCTGTCATTAACATTATGTGCGTCGCAGTCTGCCCTGTCTGGAGAATAAGCTAAGTCTTTGTGGATTCTCTCGTGCCTGCCTCGTCCTTCCCAGCGACCCGTGACACTTAGGCTGTTTTTAATTATAATTTTTTTATTTTTATTTGGAATAACTTTGTCACAGTTAAGTGTAGTGTCACCAAAATCACTACCCACTTCTACAGTCTCATTATGATCATACTATAGTGTCACCAGAAATGTGGCAAAGGGCTTTGTTCAAGAGCCCGATAGGGTAGAATCACTCTGGGAATTCACAGGATTTGAACCAGCAACCTTCCAGTTACAGGTACAGGTACAGCCTCAGAGCCACCACTCAGTTCACATACAAGAGTCAGGTACATTTCCCCAAACTAAGTGGTGTAGTATGACCAGGATGACCCCGTAAACATGTGTAGTGATTTTGGTGGAACTACAGTTTATGGTACGAAAGTTATTGAATTTTATTGGCAATAAAAATTCTTTAAAAATAGACACAGGTACATTTCCCCAAACTAAAGGGTGTAGTATGACCAGGATGACCCCGTAAACGTGTGTAGTGATTTTGGTGGAACTACAGTTTATGGTACGAAAGCTATTGAATTTTATTGGTAATAAAAAATAGACACAGGTTTATTTCCCCAAACTAAGTGCTGTAGTATGACCATGATGACACCCTAGATGTGTAGAATGATTTTGATGGAACTACACTTTACAGTAAGAAAGATATTGAATTTTATTGCCAATAAAAATTCTTTTAAAAATAGACACAGGTACATTTTCCCAAACTAAGTGCTGTGGTATGACCATGATGACACCCTAGATGTGTAGAGTGATTTTGGTGGAACTACACTTTACAGTAAGAAAGTTATTGAATTTTATTGGCAATAAAATCCCTTTAACAATACCACTAAGCCACATTTTCCCAACCTAAGTGGTGCAGTCCTACCATAATTAATTTGCAAAAGTACATAGTAAGTTTGGTGGCACTACAATTGAGAGGAGCAAAGTTATTGCATTTTATTTAAAAATGAAATTCCCCAACAAAGGAATTTCCCCACGGGGATCAATAAAGTTGTGATTATTATTATTATTATTATTAATAATTATTATTTTTTTCACCAAACTAAGTGATGTAGTATGTAGTATGATGACCATCGGACAGCTTGCTCTACAAAGAGGCGTAAACAACAATTTCCAACAATAAAGTTCTGATTAATATTATAACAAGACTGTAGAAGTGTGTAGTGGTATTACAGTTGATAGGAGCAAAGTTATTGAATGTTATTCCTAATAAAAATTCTTTAAAAATAGACTAAGGTACATTTCACCAAACTAAGGGATGTAGTATGACCATGATAACATTCCAAAAGCCTTTGGTGATTTTGGTGGCTCTTCACTCTTTGGAAGTGAAGTTATTGACATTATCCGTTTTCGTTTTGCACTTTGCAGACGGTCCCTAAGCTCTCCTCTGACAGCGGACGGCTCATAGGGAGCAATGTTATCCGTATGTCTTTTAATGCATATCGTTTGGACGAAAATCCTGTTGAAGCTCATTGTCTACCTTACCACTGTTAAATAGACACGTATATTGTGTTGTAAGAACGTTTTGTTTAAAATTGATTGAGCCGTGAATTTCGAATCTGCCAATGTCTTTCCAACTTTACCGAACTCTCTCTCGCCTGCTTCCCCGCTCGCCCGCACGCCGACACAACATTCAGTCTAATACCAATAAAACAAAATGAGCTACATATATTACAACTGCCTTGCCAAATGTCTTAACAAATGTCCCTTCTTAACATAGAACACAAACTTTATGTGTAAAAAATAAGTCTTCCTGTCATCGCTTCCAAAATACTTAGTGTCAGAAAAGAAAAAATTGCGGCTCTCGCTTAATTCCCGCCTAAAATTAACGGTTTTTTTTTATTATTTCCCACAGTATGTGTAAGTCACCCTCCAAACTCAAACAATGCTATGTTAATCATCCCGATATTGAATTAAAATTACGACCCGTTTCATTAAAAAAAAAAAAAGTTTGTTTCATACATTTCCTTGTATGCATTCCTTCCAGAGTGCCGACGACGGATAAGACATTTCTGAAACGAGATAGTGTATGCCTACGCCAGGACCAAACTGCAAACAAAGCAACGTTAAATAGAAACATAAAATTAATTCTAAATACACATAGACACGTCAAATAATCTACATGTAGTGTGTTCATTAGTCGTATATACTATACAACTAGGCTATGCGATTTTGGTTTGATGTAAGCACACTAGATTAACAATAAATGCCTATATAGAAAGAATAGTGAGTTAAGTTATTTTGGTATATTACTTACGTATTACTTATTTAGCTGACAACTGGTGTTATTAATATTTTTTTGCTTCCAGAGGGCATAGGTTTTATCGCGAACCTGCTTCCATTTTTAAGCTGTTGCTAGCAAAAGCCAGCTGTCTGTGTTTGAGAATTAAGATAAAATATATCTCTTGGTTCTTTCGACTTTTAGGGGAATCAAATCGAGCATTCTGCATGTTTAGGAAGTTTATTTTTTTCATTTAAAGCAATTTCAATAAATATAGTACGTAGTGGCTTAACGGTTATCAAGAAGTCGCGGTGCAAGCTATGGCCAAGTTAATTAGCAGCTTGTTTTTTCCGGGCAAATAGCTAAATTACTAACTGAATAAATATTCCGTGTTATAATTTTGCTGTATTGGCCCATGTTTTATAGAGCCAACATTTAAAAGGTGAATTCGTGAACAATATAAACTGTTGCGCAGAAAACCAAGCTCTCTTTTGGTTAAAAGAATTGCCAAGCAGTGTTACCACATTTCAGGTGAAAAAGAAGATGGATGGATGGATTTTTATTGCCATTTGCACAGGTACAGGTCAATACAAGTGCATTGGATTTCTTGTGCGTATCTTCCAGAGTCATTTTTATAAAATAGAGAGACAGGGGAAAAGAGACAATTTAAAAAATATAAAATGAAAAAAATTAAAAATAAATAAAAGCAGCAAACACACTAATTGCAGGACGTAGTAAGTGGATACACACTGTGTACAGATGCACACAAAAGTGGAATATTGTACATGTTTGTTAGGCTATTGCACTGAAAGAATTATTTGATTAACTAAGAGGAAACAGAATGATAGTGAGGTTGTGTCTGATTGTCTCTTTGCAGTGATAACTGTCCAGGTAATTCCCATGGGGAAGTGGTGGGGGGGTATTTCTTACCCACTTTAATGTCCTCAGCCATCAAGGACTATGTCAGTCTATGTTTAATTTGAAGTATGCTGCTGAGTGTTTCCTGCCCCATCCTGCACCTCGATTTAAATTTGACAAGGCTCATCAATGAGAAACCTCTCTCTACAATGGCATTGTTTAAAAGCATTGCTAGCAATGGCAACGAACAAGACAAGTTGTTTGAATGGCTGGTCCTCACTACTATCTTTGTAATACAGTATTTCCACCCAAAATTCCTCTGCCTGGCAGTCCAGTAGAAAGCCTGTGTAAGAAGGACTTTTTGAGGCGCTGCCTTTTACCTGACCTGGGGTGCGTTTCTCGAAACCATCGTTGCTAACTATGTTAGCAGCTTCCGTCTTTCGAACTATGTAAGTATGACGCGGGTGTTTCTCGAAACCATAGTTCAAACTACATAGGTAATGATACTGCGGACTTACGTAGTACGATGCATCATTAAACGACTAAGGTGTTTCCCGAAACCATAGTTCGAACGAACGTTCGCAAACACTGTCGTTAAGTTGTATAGTTCGAACTACAGCTAGCGTAGTTCCATGTAAATTCGTCAGCGATGGTGGAAAATGCAGTTTAATAAGCGTATAGTCACCGTGTAAGTAAGAAATTTAATAATCTTTAATACCTAATAAGGAATAAATTAGCTCTACGATCACATATAATGTCACGTTGTCTGAAAATGTAGTTTGAAACGTAATTGTTGTGTGGGTCTCTGGTCATAAGTACGGTAACTGTCTGTAGTGAACAATTGGGACAAATCTCAGACTACAAAGTATTAATTAGCACAGGGGTGGCTAATTTTATCCAGAAAGAGCCGTTAGACATGCAGTTTGTCACTGCAACTCTGCGCTTAGAGCAAAACGTAGAGGACCGATCTACTGAAGAGGTCGCACAACTGGGTTTGAGCAACTGATCAAACTGTTATTCCAAAAAAACCTGCAAACACACCGACCCTTTCTGAATAAGATTGCCCACATCTGTAGTGGCATATGCAGTCAGTGTGTATTTCTTGGTGAAGGATGTTGTGTGCCCTGTGGTCATTGTGCCAAATGGTACACTTCGCCATATACAGTAAAACCGGTCTAAGTCGACACTCGCGGGACCAGTTTAAAAGTGACGAGATACACCTAAGTCGACACTTTGGCAACTTATGTCTATCTCGCCGTTTTGTTGACTAGTAAATATAACACCATACCTCTACTCATCACAGCCTCGGCATCCTTCATCCTTCCTTGACAAGTCAGTACATGCAGTATGGGTTCCTATAAAGCCATCCGAGTCTTTTACAGACTGCCATGATGTTATTGCCCCCAAGTCTGTCCAATTTCAGCTGAATGTTGAACCCTCAAAACAATCTATTGTGCTCTGTCATGGATTGCTAACGGAAGAACTGACAGGTCTGCTGCACGCATTGGATGAATCATGCTCTACCGTTAATTGCATGGAGCGCTATACCAAGCATAATTGCATCACACTACTCTTCGAGTACAGCATTCATGTCAGGGTCGTGACTTGTAAATTTCAAGAGCACATTGCATTGGGTGGATTGGTGAACAAAAAAGAAATGTAATATCAGATAGGTTTTAATCTTTCAAACACACATGTGCATAAACTGGGATCGTCACCAGGGATTATCAATAAAAATCTTGTGTGAAATACACTGTACATGTAATACTTTTAGTTGTCACACCGTTCTGTACCTGTTTAGAGTAAATTACACCATGTTCTAACAAAAAAAGTCTTAAATGACGTTGTAGTTTGTGTCCGTGGTGACAAGCAGGCGGTGTGAAGCAGGCGGCGGGAATGCAGTGATTGGGGTGTCGACTTACAAGTAGGAAAATCCATTCATTTGTGTTGTTCGGGACCAGGATTTAGGTGACGACTAAGGGAATTTGACGACTTACAAGCGGCGATTTACACAAGGAATTTTAAAGGAAACATCATTAGGAAAAATCGGGACTTTTGCTTGAGCGTCGACTTGTGCACATTAACATTGTGTTACAAGCCAGCGACTTAGACCAGTTTTACTGTATAGTAAAAAAGAGAGAGAGAACAAAAACATTAATAAAATAAAAAGGAAATAATAAAACCCAAAAATAATTATAATAAATCATTATCCCTTGTATGTGTACATATGTGTATTTATAGCCCTATGCAGACCATTAGGTGTTGTGCAGTTTCTTCATTTCACACATAACTTCAGAGGGACAACAGTGGCCTTCAGGAAAGAGTACAGCCCTTTGATGAAGTACTTCTTATTCACTGACAGCTGTCATTGCCATAATGGAAGAGTAGAATGACACTACAGCGGTCATATACGAATCCATGCCTTTGTACATGGGAAAAGACTTCTGTGATGTTTAGATATTACACGCACCTGTCTATTCCAGTCAGCCACTAACATCCTGTAAGCGACAACGTTAGACCAGGACTTTGTAAGTGTTCGTAGTGTGATTGAAACACAATGGACTGCAATCAATGTAATTACAAATGGAGCATCTTTCACAAAATGTATACACTATATACATATATGTGTGTGTGTGATTATTTTATATTTTACACAGTTCGTGAGTTTTTGTACGTGACCGGCTGTGAAAGTAGTTTGTTAGTTGCTGCACACAACTTGCCATGAGTGACCAATCAGCGGTGGAACCATTGTAGTTCGAACTACGGTAGGTTTGCCATGATTCTGACCAATCAGCGCTAGAACCACTGTAGTTCGGACTACGGAAGTCCTAGCTAACTAACGTGGTTCGAACTACTGTGGTACGACGGTTTCGAGAAACAGTCAATGTTCGGATGTTGGTTAGTTTGAACTACCATAGTACGATGCATCGTGAAGGCTAACTTCCGTCGTTGTTCGAGAAACACACCCATGTTCAGCAGAAATTAATCCCCTTTATTGATGGAGGCCTTCAACTCACACAACGCTTCTGTCACCAGCTTCTCCTCGCCGGAGAGCTTGGCAAGGCCCAGGTTCTTTTCAATTCCATGTTTCCCAAGGAAGAGAGGGGTAGAGAAGTATTTGCATTCGCTTATCTTGGATCTCAGAAATGCATACCTGACAACCTCCTCTTTGCCATTCATAGTGTCCAGCAGAGAGAAGGTGAATCTAGCTCCCGCATACACCATTGAGAGTGTGGTAGAGCCTGCCCCAGCCCTATGATGATAGTGTGGGTATTGAACAGGTCATCGCAAGTTATTCCGGGCTTTCTGGCCACTCCAGCAGGAAAGAGCACAACTTTGCCCCCCTTCAGAGCTGCATCGAGTTGCTCTGTATGATGAACAATATCATACAGGGAAAGCTGGCTCACCAGGGCACTCTTTTTCAGCAGCAGGGACAGGGGCTTGAGGATGCACCTAACACTGTTACCTTGGCAATGTTCTGGGATGCTCCGAGCGATGCTTAGAGTTGATCTTGCAATGCAGGAAAACATTCTGAGGACTGGTTTGCTGATAATTTTAAAACAAAATGGAAATTATGCAGATTATCTTTTAGTAATGGCACCACGGCTTCCGGTTGAGACCGACAAAAGACTTTTGATTAAAGAACTGGATTGAATTTAAGTAAATGTCCTGTGGTGAAAAGAGTGCTATATAAATTTAGCCTTAGATGGAGTTTCCTACCTGGTTTGGGCTGCATCTCCAAATGCTGTTTTTATCTACCTAAATTTTAGGACAGTACATGTTTGAGACAGTCAAATCCTGCTGATTCCACTCAATCCGGGAATACTTATATCCAACAAAAGCAGTCCAGCAGTAGGACTTTTGTGGCGCTGTCCTTTATCTGACTTGTTCAGCAGAAATTCCTCCCCTTTCTTGATGGAGGCTGCCCCAGCCCCATGATGGTGGTGTGGGTAGTGAATGGGTCATCACGAGTTATTCCGGGCTTTCTGGCCACTCCAGCAGGAAGGAGCTCAACTTTACACCCCTTCAGAACTGCATCGAGTTGGTCTTGGCCGATGTAGCCACTGACCTGGGCCCTGGTCTCAATGTGACTAAGGTCAGCAGCAACACAGAGGGTGTGGACGATATCATACAGGGAGAGCTGGCTCACCAGGTGTAACAACAGAACACTCAGGAAAGGCCCAACCGTCCTTTATTAGGGCAAACCAGAGAGAAGTCCAAACAACAAGCATGGTCACAACCGGAATCCGTCCGATCCGTAATACCAAAGGGAAAACCATAATCGTAGTCAGGTCGGGTGCCATAAGGTCGAAGATCCGAGAGGTCTGTCCGAGGACGTAGATAGGTCACATGGGGAGCAAACACTAGGGAAGATCAGGGCCAGGGTTGACGGGAGCAGGATGGGTCCAGAGGTGCAGGGAGAGTCGGGCGGCTCGGAGCTGGAACAAAGACACAGGAAGAAATTGCGAAGGGGGGTGTGGCTTCGATTGCTCGCAGCTGCTGGTGTGACACCGGGGCACTCTTTTTCAGCAGCAGAGACAGGGGCTTGCAGATGCCCCCGGATGCACCCAACATTGTTACCTTGGCAATGTTCTGGGATGCTCCGAGTGATGTTTAGAGTTGATCTTGCAATGCAGGAAAACATTCTGAGGACTGGTTTGCTGATAACAAAATGGAAATTATGCAGATTCTCCTTTGGTAATGGCACTAACGTGCTGTACCACGGTTTCCAGTTGAGACCGACAAAAAACTTTTGATTAAAGAACTGGATTGAATTTAAGTTCAAGCAAATACCATGTGGTTAAAAGAATGCTATATAAATTTAGCCTTAGATGGAGTTTCTTACCAGGTTTGGGCTGCATTCCCAAGCACAGCTGTTTTTCTCTACCTAAATGATTATACAAGCCTATAAATGATTGTTTCTGGGCCTTCTGCTAGGCTGCTTTTGTAGGATATTTCCGGACTGATGGGAAAGAGTAGAATCTGACTGTGGCAAACATGTACTGTCCTTCCCATCCATCCGGGGATGATTCCAGAAAAGCAGCTCGGAGAAAAGGATGTAAAAGGCCTGTATTGAAAGACTGTAAGGATGCCCTTCACCCAGCTGTTGAAGACCCTCTTCACGTGATAGTCGATCGTCTCGTTTCTTAAATGCCTGTAGTGAACAGAGCCAACACTGACAATCACATCTGAACTACAATAACTGTTATTCACTCTGAAACAAATAAGTTATCCTTAGATAAGCCATGCCTATCTAAGGATAATATGTATGGTTTGAATGTGAATATGTCATGTAAGGTCTGTACAAAGTGTAACATCTGTTGAGATGTGTCACGCCCACAAGGGCAGGGCCGAGCACAGCCAGCAGCGCTTCTATTTAAACCGGCATATCCCAGAAGCCAGTGTGAAGTATTGTTGCCGTTTTCGAATAAGCCGTACTGAGCATTTTGCCTGTGTCTTGTCTCCCCTGCTTGTCCTGCCTGCTGTTTCATCGACCCTGCCTGGTCCTCACCCTTCTCCAACCTGCTTGATCCTGCCTGAACTGCCCTCCTGCTCCATCCTGCCCTGCTGCCCTGACGATCCTGCTCCCTCTCCCTCGGCGTCCCCACGTCTCGTCTCTACGTTTAGGATTGACCTTCCGACTACTAGCCATACTTCGACTATTCTTTTGGATTCCCCTTCTGGTTTTGGCTATTCTCAGATCTTCCAATAAACCCTTTAGCTACTGCACTTCGGGGTCTGCCTCCTGTGTCATTACAGTACGTCACAGAATACTTTGCCTCCAAAGCATGTACCCCACAGAGAGTCATTATCTCCAGCAGCAGGTGGATCAGCTCACCACTCTGGTGTGTCAACTCCTTGAGAGACAAGCTTCTCGAGCCCAGCTGCCAGACTCCCAACCACAGGCTTCCGCTCCCGTACCCGTTGCTATGCCCGAGAAATATGATGGCAATCCAGACCACTGCAATGCTTTTCTCATGCAGTGTGGTCTGTAGATAGTTTGTGGAAGAGACCACCCGGGTTCGCTTTGTGATCTTGCTCCTGACAGGGCGAGCCCGAGTCTGGGGAAAAAGCCCTGCGGACTGATAACAGCTCGCTACTGGATTCGGCTCGTGACTTCCAGGCCGCCTTCAAGGAGATCTTTGATCACCCCACGGTGGGACGCATTCTTGGGGAGCGACTCGTGGATCTACGCCAGGGATCCTGGACCATGGCAGAATTCTCATTAGAGTTCTGCACCATCGCAGCAGGACTTCGTTAGCTGGAGAACTGTCTACGCATCTTCTATCGGCGAGCTCTTACCCCGGGCTTCAAGATGAGCTGATGACCGGAGGGTCCTCCATGTCATTTGAGGACTTTATAGAACTTTTGGTTATGCTGGATAACAGCATTAGGGAGCGGCACCGCTAACAAGCCCATCCTCAAGTCCCTCCTGTACTTGTCCCTGAAGATAGTCTGGAGCCCATGCAACTTGGACAAGAACCTCTGACGTCAGCTGAGAGAAGACATCACACAGCCCAAGGTCTGTGTCTTTACTGTGTAGAGGCCGGACACACACTCCGCTCCTGCCCAATTCGTCCCCCTCACTCAGAACCCTCTCTTAAGGTAGACCACTCAATTTTTCTGGGGGTTCCCATGCTCAATTAACGGTTCCTATTGTAATAGGTAATGTGGGAGAGCCTATCTCTGCTCAAGCTCTAAAAGACTCTGGAGTAGCAGGCAATTTTAGTTAGTCCTCGCTCGGCATCTGCACATCCCGTTGCGTACTCTCGCGACTCCCATTTCGGTTCTGGGTGTTAGTGGGGAACCCCTACATGGGGGGAAAATCACCCACAGACAGACCCGATAACCGGGGCTTTGCATGTGGAAAAACTAACCTTCTTAATCATCCCCAGCACTAAAGATCCCGTGATCCTGAGCCTTCTCCATCATCCCCATAGAGTAAGCAGGATTTCGAAATGTGTTCAGTAAATTGCTAGTTAGTCAGCTCCCACCTCATTGTGAGTGCGACTGCTCGATTGACCTGCTTGAGGGGGTACCGCTTCCCAAGGGAAGACTCTACCACCGAGGAGGCAGCCATGGAAGATTACATACGAGAAAGCTTGAAGCTAGGAATAATCCGTCCATCTACCTCTCCCATTACTGCAGGTTTCTTTTTTATCAGAAAGAAAGATGGGGGTTTATGGCCATGTATTCACTACTGTGCACTCAATGCCATAACTGGAAGACCTCCTTCATCACCCACACCGTTTAATACGAATATCTTGTGATGCCTTATGGTCTTACTAACGGCCCGTCTATTTTCCAGTCCCTCATGTATTCTGTGTTTCAGGACATGATCAATCGGTTCGTTATTGTATACATTAATGATATACTGATCTACTCTCCGTCTCTTTCCCAACACATCGTAGATGTGCGGCAAGTCCTCCAGAGACTACATATCAACTGTTCACAAAAGGAGAGAAGTGTGAGTTCCACCAAATGCAAGTACAGTTCCTGAGTTATGTAATCCGCCCGGGGGCTGTAGTGATGGATGAACGTCCCCGGACCATGAAAGAGCTGCAGAGGTTTCTTGGTTTCTCTAATTTCTATCACCGATTTATTAGAAATTTCAGTCAAGTCGCTGCTCTACTTACCTCTCGTTCAAGGAAAATCTTGCCGTCTCTAATGGACCCCGGAGGCTGAGAAAAGAAGCCCTCCTGAAGCCTGGTCGGTGAAGGCGCAGCTGGACAGAGAATTGCAACCCAGACAAAGCTTCACAAGGAGAGTGAATCAAAGGGGCTCCACTCCAAAACTGCTCCAAACGCCGCGCCTTCTTGAGTGCCATCATCCCATCAGCTCATCAGCCTCTGCAACCAGTTGCCAAGACCCCCACCCCCACTCTGCAACTAAGTAAACCAACTTCCTCTTATTCTAACAACCTTAGTTGTTCTGTTAACCTGCTGTATGACTTTAAGGTCGTGTTTCCACAAAATGTGCTTGCTTTGCAGAACAGCATTTCCCTTTTAAAGATACTCATTTAAATCTGGTCATTGCATTTTCATAATTACATTGTTTGTTGCTATTCCGTTATTTTGTGTTTGTTGGTTATGTTAGGTGTAATATCTGTCTTATGTTAGTTCTAGTGTTAGTTACCGTGTTTCCCCGATGATAAGACACTGTCTTATATTTTTTGAAATGCCAAAATATGCCCAGGTCTTATTTTC
>JAODKF010006617.1:0-15896 GCA_026779585.1 Mormyrus proboscirostris
AATGTGCCCCCCTTAAAAACACACTGGCCCCACCTCGGCCCCCCTGGTGATTTTGGTCTAGAACCGCCACTGGGTCCTAGGGAAATGATGTCTCATACCACTCTATACTTGTGTATGGCTGGTAAGACAATGAAGTCCACTTGACTTGTCTACCGTGTATTCCCGGCCTCTCGTTCATCTTCATCGCTGCACTTTCGACTGGCGCCCGTATGGGGGCGGTAGGGAAAAATGGCTCTCAGTTTTTAATAACAAACCCGAGCTGCTTTTATCTCTTTGCTCAACAGCCAACGATTAGAACGTGAAAGGCCAACAACTAGCCGGTCTTACCCGGTTTTCTTTTAGCTATCCGGTAATGCAGGGTATTATATTTACTCAATAAATAAAAAACGTCTTTCAAGTTAAGTAAAAATGGCGAAAAGGCAAACAGAAAGACAGGTTATGGAGAGCATTGTGACGGACACTTTAAAAGAAGAGGAAACAAAAACGAAGGAGGGATATATCCCAAAAGGTACCAGCTGCTCTTTTTAAAGTTGTAATCGGCCAACAGACGCCATGTGTATGACATTATAGATTATTTTAGGATAGCTTACGCCATTAAACTGATAGGCAAACAAAATGGCAAGTTTTACTGATATGGTTTTATGACTATGTCAGTCTTTATCTAAACAACCAGGTATGTGTTTGCTAATTTGTATGTGTTTCAGGTGTCTTTAATTTGAAGCATTATTTTTCCTTGTCACATTCACTAAATTGTATGAACGTCTATTGCCGACTAGCGGAGTGTGGGGGTCCCTGATTGACTGTGGTTCTTCACAAGATTTCTTCCTCTCTTTAGTAATAATAGCAGCAACAACAATAATTATAAATGTTATTATTATTATTATCATCATTATTATTATTTGTTTCCCTACGTCGTGGCTGTTCGGCTGCATGTAAAACGTTGGCTCTGATTTATTTGTGTGTAGTTTCTTTTGACCGACCTGAATGATGTTATCTCTTGTCGAACGAGTTTCGAAGTAAACGATGTGATTCTGTAAAAATCCGAGAAATTATTTTTAAAACCGGTAAATACAAGATTACATGTAAAATGTTGGTAATCTCGGGCAACGACGATTTGGGGTAATTAAATATTGAGTAATGTTGGCGAGGTAAATATTAATAGTATACATCAACACAAATTTAATTTCTTTATTTTACCATATTTGTGAAAAGATTGACACGAACATTCTTCCTCACCTGGAGGAAAAAGCTTCAACTACTCCTATGTTTTGTGTCAACAAGTGATGCAAATTCATGTGAGATGTTGCACCACAATTGAACATACATCAGAGTCTAAATTAGTGATTCATATCCTTGTTCTCTGGGGGCAGGAAGTCCACGTTTTGCTCCATAACAGCTTCCCATGTCTGGGGGGGGGGGGGGGCTAAGGACCAGTTTGAGAAACATAAGTCTCAGTTTTGCAGTGATATTTATGTGGTTCTGCCATTGAGCTTTGAGAGTTTAGAATGATTTGATTTCTCCCCTTCCTCTGCCTTCCAAGGCCTGTCTTATTCTGGCAGGGGCTCTGCTCGCATGTCGCTTCTCCTTCTGGTCTCCATATTCTCCTGTGCTGCCTGTGTCATGTACCTGGTGTACAGAAATTTCCCGTACATGAGCAAGTAAGTACCACAATATTCCACCCTTATGTTGACCTGTCAGCCATGTGTGAATTTAGATTGTCCTACTGTAAAATCTGATGACAGTCAAATCTTAAACTTTAAGTTTTCTTTTTTATCTCTTAAGAGGAGCAGTATGACATGTAAAATTTCCAAGGTATGAGAAATAAAGTTTCTTTAGCTCCAAGTTAGATTTCTTCTCGTTTATCTTCCTCCACAATGATGCATGTATCCCTTATGTGTTTCTTTGGTCTGTACTGCTTTCAAATCTATATGTTTGTTTTACAGCCATGTCTTGGGTAGAATATGCACTTTGTATTCCTTTCAGAGGAGTTTCTTACACTGACCTGTGAGCTTCCTTCTTCCATACAGTGAAGAGTGGGAAAAAATGAAAATTCCCAAAGACATGAATGATGCCAAGGCCTTGGGCACAGTTCTGTCCAAGTACAAGGATACTTACTACACTCAAGTATTGGTAGCCTATTTCACCACATATGTCTTGTATCCTTTGTAATATGAAAGCATACAAAAGTGGGCACTGGCTTTGATTTACGTTTATTTGCCTAGCTTAACTGTGAGACTTGATTGTACAGTCAGAGCTATCGATGCTCCCTGAAGCAAAAGTTAGATGAAACGTTAGTTGAACGAAGTATTTCCAAGTAATGTTACCTTCCGTAACTAGCAATTAGTAAGTGTGTGGATGTGTCCCTTTGAGCTAATATCATAGAAGGTAATTGCCTTATTTGCATGTCTGTGAACACGTATTCAATCAGCTCGTAACTTTGTTTTTCATGTTTTGTGAAAAACATCTGTTTTCACTTTTTGCAGTTTTCAGAAGCAATACGAATAGTTAAGTAAATCAGCACTCCATTATTTGGCATATAACGAAATTTTAGTGATGATACACGGCATGTAGCTGGTGTCTCTCATGGACCATTGGGTGTATTAATATCTGGTGTGATTTTTCCATCAGCTTCTTTTTTTTTTAACATATGCATAAAAGATACTTTGACTGAGGACCCAATAGCAGATAGGCACATTCTGCTCAGTATAGCTGGGTCTGGGGTGGGTGGGGTCTTTTGTGCCCTTGAGAATAGCAGGATTAAGCTGTGGGGGGCTGTTTTATTCTCATCTGTGAGGGACAGCAGTAATCCTACTTGACTAGCTTCAGTCTCTGTCCACGGTACAATGAAATCACCCAAGTGGTGTTCAAATCCGGATGCAGAGATTTTGTGGGAATTGTTAAGGTGTTTTATATGTGTAAAATGCAATGAAAAACATATTGGTCTGCATCTTGCAGACTACTGTCACTATATGCATCTATCAGTTTGGCACAAATCATTTCCAAAAGTCATCCATGCAATTTCACTTGTTTGGAATGCTGTATATGACGTTTTTGATTATATATACATGGCCCTTTTTTTTTGTATCGGCCTTAATTCTGTTGCCATAGCCTCCAGACCTTTGCCATCCCTGGCTCCATCTTTCTCAGCATCCTGTCAGGCTACCTTTACCCCTTCCCACTAGCATTGTTCCTGGTTTGCTTGGTAAGTATGATGCTATTCCATTTTGGATTTAAACAAGATTTTCATATTTTATGTATTTCATGCCCCTTCTGATCAAGTCTCCTGTGCATGCAGTGCTCTGGGCTTGGAGCCTCTTTCTGCTATATGCTCTCCTACTTGGTGGGCAGGCCAGTGATTTATAAATACCTGACGGAGAAGGCAGAGAAGTGGTCTCAGCAGGTGAGTATTGGTCAGTCGGGATGGACCTGGGAGACGCTGACAATGACTTGGAGTTTGATGTGGTGGGGGTGGGAGTGTCTGAACTGGCAAGTGAGTCTGAGGAGCTGAAACAACATTTGGGCATCAGAGGCAGTAAAAAGCAGACGGCTGTTTGAAGCGTCCTTTTGAAGCACTGGTGTCGAACTCAATTCAATAACTGAAATGAGTTTGGCACCCCTGTTTTAAAGAGTACTCCGCAGAGAGCAGCGCGATAAAAAAGTGGATGGAGAGGGATGCGCTGGATTTATAAGACAAAATGGGAGCATCATCGCAAAATGAAACGCAGCACAATCCTTTTTTTTCTCTCTTCAATTTTGTTTTAATAATCATTGCAAGCCAAAATCATTGTAATTTTAACTGCCAAGCCCTATGACAAGTTACATTCTGAATCTCTTCATTGAGATGTTCCCTCTCTCATTGGCTCATTTTTGCAGGTAGACAACCACAGAGAGCATCTAATTAATTACATCATATTCCTGAGGATCACTCCCTTCCTTCCCAACTGGTTTATCAACATTACATCCCCCATCGTCAACGTGCCTTTGGGGCTCTTTTTCCTTGGCACATTCTTAGGTAAGGATTAAGACCAATTAATGCTTATTAATGTCACAGTAATTTACCTACAGAGCCCCCAATATGTATGTAACAAGTGATGCGTAATATGTGAAATATGTAAATATCAACAAACAACATTAAGTTCACACTTGCTCACATGACCTAGTAATTCAGGGCCGCTTTTAACACAGGTGCAATCGGTGCAATGCACCGCGGGCCCCAGCAGCGAGTCGCGAGTTGATAGTTGTTTAGCTAAAGATTTGGACGGTCCAAAATGGTCAGCCGGGCGACTGACAAATTCTTGCACCGATCTACAGAACCTTAAAAGCGGCCCTAACCTAATTAAACTATCTCCGGTATTGGGGACTTTGGTCCTGCTCTTGCACTGTGTGTGGAGTTTGCATGTTCTCCCTGTGTGTTGTATAAATTGTGTATATGTTTGTACAGTATAACTGAAAGCTGATGTGCAGTTTAGCCGTGGTACCAGTTGTCCCGTCTAGTGCCGTGTTGGTTCTTTGCTGCATTAACCTGTCACTGGGATCTGAAACCCCATTTCCATTCTTGCAGGAGTGGCTCCTCCATCTTTTGTGGCCATCAATGCCGGGACCACGTTGTACAAGCTGACTACAGCAGGGGAGGCTGTGTCCTGGAACTCTCTGCTGCTGCTGGCTGCACTGGCCCTTCTCTCCATCCTGCCTGTGTGCTTCCAGAAGAAGTTGCAAAAGAAACTAGAGTAGTCAGTCCTCGTTTGAGGTTCAGGGCACGTTTTCTGAAGGTTTCTGTCCTTCACTGACCTCACATGCCAGATGAGGTCGCCGGGCAAAGTCCGGCGCTCAGGTCCACAGTGCACTAAAATAGCTATTTTCACGACAAAGGCAGCCACTACCTCAAGTCTCCATGAAAATCAATCTGCTTTTTCCATAGCCCAAGGTTTTATCTTTTATTTTCACTAATCTATATTGGAACAGTGTGTTTCAATTGTGGGAGACAAAAAAAACTTTTAATAGTTCAATTTCCTTTTGTTCTATGGAATTTTAATAATACTCTGTGACTAAACAAAGCACCTCCTACAGCAGGGGTGGGCTGTCTTATCCACAAAGGGCCGGTGTTTATGCAGGTTTGTGGGGTAACCATTAGGTCAGCTGTTCATACCCAGGTGTGAGGACTCTTCAGCCAATCAGTCCTCTAATTATTTATCTAATTAGGGAGCTGTAGCGAAAACCCGCAAACACACTGGCCCTTTGTGCATAAGACTGCCCACCCCTGTCCTACAGGCTGCTGTGTTTTTTTGTGGCTTGTGCTTCATTGGAAGCTGTGCCTTACAATGTGTGACACTGGATAAATATGAATGTTACTATGACGTGCGTCTGTTAATGTTACATATTAATTTGTCAAATTTATTTATTTTGAGGTACAACAGTAAAAATATAGAATTACAATAGCTTAATCTGTGTTGGTTATCCATCCATTGACTTCATGAATTACTGAAGGTATAGTTATATGTCAAGCGCTGTCATGTTGGATCAGAAAGGGGCCTTCCCCAAACTGTTGGGAAAAAGTTGGGAGCATGAAATTGCCCAAAATGACTTTCAGTGTTGCAGCCTTAAGAGTTCCTTTCATTGGAATTAAATGGCCAAGCCCAACCCCTGAAAAACAAACCCACACCATAATCCCCCCTCCACCAAACTTTAAACTTGGCACGATGCAGTTAGACAAGTAACGTTCCCCTGGCAACCACCAAACCGAGACACGTCCATCAGATTGGCAGAGAGAGAAGCATGATTTGTCACTCCAGAGATCACATCACCACTGCTCTAGTGTCCTGTGGCAGCGTGTTTTACATCACTGCATCTGACACTTTGCTTTGCACTTGGTGATGTAAGGCTTGGATGCAACTGCTTGGTCATGGAAACCCCATGAAGTTCTCTGTGCACTGTTCTTGAGCTAATCTGAAGGCCACATGAAGTTTGGAAGTCTGAAGTCTATTGACTCTGGAAACAGTTGGCAACTTCTGCACACTATGCACCTCAGCATACATTGTTCCCGTTCTGTGATTTTACATGGCGTTTAAGTTGTTACCAATTGATTCCACTTCGTTGTAATACCAGTAACCATTGACAGTGGAATATTTAGTAGCGAGGAAATTTCGTGAATGGATTTATTGCACAGGTGGCATCCCATTACGCTACCCTCTCCTGAGAGGGACCCATTCTTTCACAATTGTTTGTAGAAGCAGTCTGCACTACGCATCAGCGCTGGATATCACCGGCACATCACGCGCCTTGTAGGCGGAACTGCATGTCCGTTATAGCCGAACAAAACTACAGCTAAAAGTGGCCCTGAGGACCCAATTTGTTTTCCTTTATAAACGAAATTCCGTTAAATGCGAGTCGGCTGTATCCGATACTTTTTCTGCATGTTCATAAAAGCGCACGGCCGGGAAAACCGTTATAAGCGACGCCAATATAACGGGATTTTAATGTACTTACAATTTTGGATTTGATGTAATGTACATTTTTGGTTGAAGATTTTCATCCATATAATGCTTTTTTGAAGTGCTAATAACACCCATTAAAGATCAAAAAGAGTAAGTAGAGTAAAGTGACAATACTGACCATCTAAAAATTACACTAAGTGTAGATCTTCATCCATTTCCTGTTTCTGTAATACAGTTATATGTTCCATTAAATACTTTTTCACTTATCACATTCACAATGTCATCCCTCCCTTTGCTTCCAAAAAGCAGTGTTGCTTCAGCTTTGGGGCTATCTATCTCAAAATGTATCAGTTCCAGCTTGGTGCCCATGCAACACCTCTTGAAAAATCTGATGTATAAAGATCTTATTGTAAACAACGGTCAAAACGTAAGCAGTTACAATTCATCACCCATGCAATGTTTGAAAAAACGTCAAACAGTTTTTGAGTTATTGGGTCACATACCAATGCATCTGCGGCAGCGGCAGCAGCAGACCGGGGCTAAAACCATATGTATTCCCGAAGGCAAGGGAATACAGATCAATTTGTTAGAAATGCGGGCTTATACTTAGCCACTAGATGGCGATCATTTGTTTCTCCGGTGATTCATGTGACGTAGGGTACTGCGGGTACATAAATCGATTTTGCGATGACATTTCGTATCATCCCGATTGTGTCACGTTGGATGTACCGGTTACAAATAAACAATTATAAAATTGGTATTTATAGATTGTTTCAAGACACTGACATCAAGAATCATTTAATAAAATATAGGCCTACTTCGTAATTTTCCACTGCAGGTTCGTACTAGTTTTAAGTATGCATTCACAGTTATAAAAAAAATTGTTATTCAACCGCAAGTCTGCGTCTCTGGGAAAACATTCATGTGTAGTTTCATTGCCGGAAAAGAGAATTAGGTCTTCTTGTAATGAATATGCGCTTGGGTTTTTTGCCGGTTGTTTGCGTTTGAAGAGTTAACCGCATAACGCAATGGGATTTTTTTTTGCCCCAGACCGCATGCGCGGACTCACCTCTCAGACCAGTCTTCGTTGGACCTGGGGGATATCCGACAGATGAAAACAGCTGTATGGGGAGGGGGCGGCCCATAATGCACTTCGGCCGCTCTTCTCGGCTCCTTTCTGCTCTGTCGCTGGGGCTAACGGGCGCATCCGTAATGGCAGCGCCAAGTAAGACCCAGAGCCCCAGATATGTATTGGTGTGAAGCGGTGAGTGCGTGGAAAGCACCGGCCCAATCGCAGGATGACCACCGGCTTCAGCTCCAGCTCCTGCCGATTCGCAGATTACTTTGTGATCTGCGGACTCGACACCGAAACTGGGCTGGAACCAGACGAACTGTCCGGTAAGTGTCCCTGCACCTATACTATTCACCTATATTCTAATCCTCTGCTTGAATTGTCGACTACTTCTCCAGTTAATAAGATTTTTTTACAAAAAGTATTGTAATGTTATAGCCCTTGTTGTAGATATGCTTACGTTTTACATGGTCTAATTATAATTAGTGTAGATTTGCAGATTATTAAATAAGTCATTTAATCTGAGTGTATTCTGTGATCGTGCTGCAAGATTATTATTATTATAATTATTATTACAGCCTTAATTTGAGTATTGTTGCTGCTATTAGTATTTTCTTACTGAATGCAAGTTCTAAAGTGTTAATACTCATCTTCTCTGAACGAATCATCGAGGATTTAGGATTCATAATCGGTATATGTGGTACGAGTTCAAGATTTCCTTGCAGTCAAGATGAAATCCAAGGGAAAACAAACAGGGCAGGGCTGCCAGACTGTACTCAGATGATACCGATTTAGAGAATCTTCGGTGCCATTGACAGGTATTTACCAGGCGACTGATCTGCAGCGTGCAAACAGCGCTTCGCCCGTGGATGCGGCGTTTTTTGGCCTGTCCGTCTGAATTTATGTGTGTCGGTAAAGTTTTCGTTTTGCGTGCTGTTAACCGGAAAAAGAACGACAGTGATGCAATTTTTAAAAACCAGTCAAATGAAATCTTGGTTTGATTATAAAATATTGTTGTCAATTGAGTGAGTTTGCTTTGTACTGATCCATATATGAACTTTAATGATCTTTCTTTGGCCAAAGTATAGGCCTATCCAAGCAGTTATGGCTTTGAAATATTTGCATGATACGTAAAGAGTAGTTTAAAGAAAATCGTAGTTTTAGGTAGTCAATTCACCGGTATCTCTACCTTAGTGTAAATCAGGGGCTGATTTACATTTCTGAGGGCCCTAGGCTAACATGGGTATGGCCCCCCCAGGGTTTGCCACTTGAGCCAATTCTTTTTAAACTGAAAAAGAAATGAGTGAATTAAACACGATGGAACATCAATAATCTGATAATCAGTGCACTTGGTGTCAGCAGTAAAAATGACTGATTAGGATGAGGGTGGGAATCGTCTGTAAAATTCGCCTTTCTGGGGGATCGATCGCTCATATTAAAGTTCCACTGCTGTCTCCTTTGCCGTGATCCTACGCTGTAGATTAGGACATGAGTTCTCAAACTTTTCAGCCAATGACCCCCAAAAAAACAGTATCAGGGAGTGGCAATCCCACAGAGCCCCCCTTTGTAGATTTGTGGAGGGGTTCCCATGGTACAGTACATGTACAGTACAGTACAGTACATGTATCAGAATTGGCTGGTTGCGATTGCGGTTATCATAGACTTTTCTCACTTTTTAAATTTATGATAAACATGCTCTGGAAATCTGATTATTCTTGGCAACCACTAAACTACAGTGGGAACCCCTGACCTAGCCAATGCCTTACTTCACCCCAAGGCTAAGGTTTGTCTTGATTATTTGCTTATGTTTGTTTAATAACTTGTCTAGCATTATGGTGGAATAGTATCAAAGACAAGGGAGATGTAATGTTAGTCTTATGCCGCTTTCGTCTTCTGTTTATTACATCGATTTGCTTGGCAGTGAAGACAACCAGATCGTTGCCAGGTCCAGCAAAAATCTCCAGCCCAAGGTCTACTTAGAATTCGCCACCGAAAGCTGAAACTAGCCCAATATTTGAAATCCCTGACTACTGTATCTCAAACAAATAAACTAATATCTTGCACATTCAAACGTTCAACATTTTAAAACCACAGTAAAACACAATGGCTTCACGTAGATGGACACACTTTCTTTTTCCTGGGTTGCCAACTTTGGTCAGCTGGCTGGAGTGAGATTTTTAATTTGAGACAAATCTGTACATGCATTTACATTTATGTAACGGTTTTATTTCCCGGTAAATAGTCTGTAGGGTTTGCAAACAGCCCAACACTTCTGATTTTTGATTTATATTGGAATAATATAGATTTTCCTTATTAATTAGAATGCTTGTGTAAGATTGCTTTACAATGTCACAGTGGGCCTGCGTTTATACCACAGGGTTCAGTTTCAGGGCCTCTGTTATTCCTAATTCATGTCAACAATATTGACAACAGTATATACAGTAAGCTGGTTAAATTTGCAGATCACACTGAGGTGGGTGGTGTAGCAGATACTGAAGTAGCAGCACAGAAGCTACAGCAAGATCTTTTTTCCATGTCCCAATCGCATCATTCTGGGGAAGCAATCCAGTAGGATGTTGGGTTGGGCTCTAGGTGTGTGCAGTTTAAGTCAAGGGACGTGATGCTATGATTATGCAATTCCTTGGTAAGACCCCACCTAGAATATTGTGTCACCTTAGCTTAAAAAGGACATTGCTGCCTTAGAATGGGTTCAGTGTAGGGCTACAAGAATGATTGCTGGTCTTATGAGCAGAGGTTAGCTGAGCTGAATCTGTTTAGCCTCGAGCAAAGGAGACTAAGGGGGGATGTGATCCAGGTATATAAGATTCTAGCAGGTCTGGATGCTGTTCAGCCAAGTGGCTATTTCAATATTAGTTTAAACATTAGAACTCGTGGCCTATGGAAATTAGCGGGGGAACATTTTAAACTGGATTTGAGAAAGTACTTCTTTACGCAGCGTGTAGTCAGAGTATGGAATAGTCCTCCTGATAACGTAGTGCAAGCTGAATCCTTGGGTTCCTTTAAATCAGAGCTAGATATGATTTTAACAGCTCTGAGCTATTAGTTAAGTTCTCCCCAAATGAGCTTGATGGGCCGAATGGCCTCCTCTCGTGTGTAAGTTTCTTACGTTCTTATGTTGGGAGTCTGAAAGCGCGTCAGATGCGCGAGTCGGCAGCCCTGCTTTCCGTGTGCCTCTGTCTCTGACTTTCAGTGACTAGCGATTCAGTATTACTCAGCATCAGGAGGCACTTGCATTCACAATTCCTTTCTTTCCCCCTTACAGTCCACTGCTGTGGAGCGTTATGAAAGCAGCCCAAACACCCACAACCCGCGACCTCCTAATATTTACCCGCAACTATATTTTCAAAATAGCCCACCGGGCAACTCTGCCCTAGACTCCAATGCAAACAGAAATCTTGGTAGCGTGAGGTCAAAGAAGGAATAGTCCATTATAGCTGGGAAGGGGGAGGGCAACTTTTCTGTACTGAATACTAAAATGCAAATAACACACATGTTGATATAGTTGAAATGATCATATTATCTTATATCCATAAATGTAACTTCTGGAAATTCAGTCTTCATGGGCCCCCCAGCTTTTGAGCATCCCAGGTGGCTGCCTGCTCTTGCCTTAGGGTAAGTCCACTCCTGATCTGAATGGTTTAGCTTTTAACTGAAGTTATGTGTTGAAGGGCTAAAGGTTTACATATAGGAGTGGGCAGTGGGTAAGTATTGCTTAACGTTGGGGCTACTTGAGTAAGTGCTGTGACGTTTTCAGTGAGACTGAGCAAAAAAGCAGAGTTCCTTGGTAGCAGAGGGTCGTTTGTTTCTTTAGAAAGTCGGTCCCTGCTGGAGGGACCCTGGACGTGTTCCAGGCACCTTTTCAAGATCGTGACGAGGCCAATCTGACCATAGTGTAGCAGGGCACACAATTCAATGAATGACCTCTGATTTCCCAGCATAGATGATGAATACGTACCATTGACCTGATGATGAATGGGAGGAAGCTATCTGTGCTCATCGGGTGTGGAAATGCAATGTGCATACATCAAATGATCTATAAAGCAAAGGGTTTTTGATTTTGAATATGACTTCAGATGGAATTTCTCAAAAAGAACAATGATTAAATCAGTCTTTAATCAGAATATATATCTCATTGTCAAAGACAATTTCGTGTCTTAGAATGGAGACCCCACCAGGCACCAGGGATATACTCTGTGATGTGTGTTTCTAGGCTGTGCTGCAGCTGCTCTGCTAGCAGTTTTCCGGTGTGCAGTGTGTGCAGTGTGTGCAGTGTGTGCAGTGTGGCTGTGACGTATCCCAGCTCCCACAGCTCCTGCCACTGGTAGCGATCCCTTGAGATGTGTTAAGTTCTGATCCAGTGTCAATGGTTCGGACGTTTTTTTCCCCTCTTCTGGTGTGTAGACATCTTGATCTCCACGGAGAAGCACAGTCCTTTGCCCAGCCTGGAATGATAGATGCTGAAGGGTCCATCCTAATGGATGTTGTGTGAGTTGCACAGCATGTTTGTTTGTGATACCATGTGGGAAGCAAACGGTACTTCCTGTCGTCTATCCATTCCTCCAACTTCCTGTCGTCTATCCATTCCTCCAACGTCCTGTCGTCTATCCATTCCTCCAACCTCCTGTCGTCTATCCATTCCTCCAACCTCCTGTCGTCTATCCATTCCTCCAACCTCCTGTCGTCTATCCGTTCCTCCAACTTCCTGTCGTCTATCCGTTCCTCCAACTTCCTGTTGTTCATCCAATACAGGGTCACTTGTTTATCCGGTGCCAGGATGTATTGTGTAGTTGGGTTAAAAAAACATAAATTATGCAGAAGGCATTACTTATACCCGGTCCTAGGGTACCTACAGATAGTCCACGTTTTTGCTACCGGGAGCTGGGGGAGAGACGAAAATGTGGACTGTCTGGTAGGGATTACACAGACTTATTGTATAGTAGGGGCAGTGGACAGGAATGCTTTTGATGTCATTACAAAGCAAAAATTGGGCTCATGGATAAACTATCCCAGCACCATTGAAAGGCCTGCAATACACACTGTGCCCCCTGGATTTTACCCTTCATCCACTGACTCACACTCACGATGGATTGGAGGCCGGAGCTTCGAGCTGTGTCATCCTCTGAAGAGGAGAGAGGGGATAAGAGCAGCGGCAGCATTCCACACATAGCTCAAAGGGGCGGCGGCGCCGCGGGGACTTAAGATTTCTTTTCTGGGAGGGCTGAAATCACAGGCGGAATGTTATTTAGTGTTTGTGGTGTTTTAAGCCCGTTTCTCCTCAGATGGCTCATAGGACTATGGAGCATTTTTCCTTACTTCTGGAAAACAAGCTAATGGAATTTGCTTGCAGACAATGCTGCGAAACCACTTTTGAAACAAATAGCTTTCGAGTATCTTTATATCTTTAAGACATACTCCGTGGATGCGGGTTCAGCATCGGGAAAAATTGCTTATGCAGATGGTGATTTCTGTCAAATCAACAAATATGTATTCATTTTGAAAGTCCTGTAAGACATCTTGGTCGGTCGTGATCTAGCAGAAGAGATAAACAGATGTCTTACTGTAGCAGAAATGGGTTGACATGATTGTTAATTAAGCAAAGTAGTTCATCTTTGTCCATATCCAGATCTAGCTTCCAGTGTTTGGCTGCTTCAAACCAGTCTGGTGGCAGCTGCTGGTGTTGGTCTTGTCATGGCTGTTATTCACAATCTTGTCCTCTCCTTTCAATCCACTGTCGTAGGCGAGGCAGCCAAACAACCCGCTCCCCCAGCAGTCTGATCAATTCGCTGTTTGTTACCAGCATGTAGAAAAGAAAATATTTAGCAGATGCACAGTCCGTGTACTGCCTGGAGAACTTGGATGCCCCCGGAACCTTCCGCTGCCTCCGGCTGAGGAAATGTTCTCTCTGCCGCCAGTGAGAGTTACATCCTCCATCCTTCAGATTCCCATAGCTTCAGCCTGATCCCAAGAAGCTGCACTGATCACCAGCTTCACCGAATTTTGCAAGAGGCATCTCTGTAAGCCCTTGAATAACTCTGGAGTTTCTGTAGCTCAGCATTTCCCAAGCATTCCGCCGCAGTCATAAATATACCCTTAGCTTAAGAGGGTCTGTGTTGACTAGCTCTGATGACAAAAGGCAGGCTGGCTTTGTTTTTAAGTTTAGGAAACCCCGGTTTTTGCTGGTTTTTTTACAGTTGTGGTGAAACTCGACACAATGTGAGACTGTGGTCGAGTTAGCAGTCGGGGGTTTTACGATTTCATGTGCTGAGTCTCTAGTGCGGATGCAGAGTAAAGAAGTTTCACCTTGGTGAGACTAACTGGAAGAAAACCTTAACTGTAAACCTCTGCTTTGAATTTTCTCATTGAAACTTAACACTTCTCCCCATCAGCCAGTAAGGTGTGCCGCACAGCTTTTCCTAATATGTCACTATTGCATCCGCTTTATATTACCAAAGAAATTACAACATCTTCGGCTGGAGATGTTACATATTGAGCAAAAGTATTCTTTGCATCCAAATATTACAGTTTTCGTTCCATGGTTGCAGCTGTGTTTTCTGACCTGAAGGATCGTAATGACAGAGCTCCAGATGTAGCCAACTGTATGAGCTTGAGTGTGTCCTGGCATGATGCTTGTTGTGCAATCCGTTCATGAGAGGATAGCAATCGTGTTCAGACCTGACTAGAACAAGCTAGAATATATCAGGCCAAGTGAACTCTGATATTCACTTTCCCTATGAGGAATGTGAGGATGGGATGGGAAGACATTACTCAGCCCACGAGAACGAGACGAGACGATATTTTAACAATATTTTAAGGAAAACTTCAAATAGGAAATATATTACCGGAAAGCAGCCTTTTATTTGGTTAATTTGAAAGACGAAAAATGCTAAATAATGCAGATGTGTGGTGAAATGTTTTAAATAATCACCATCATTATATGCAGTATAGAACAGAACAAATATCTAGCACCATAAAATATTTCACCGCAAACTCAAATGACAGGCTTCTCTCCTATTTGTTTTCTCAATTCAACATGAAATAGAATATAAATAAAACAATATAAATAACAAACATAAAACTTATTTTTAATGTTTTCTTTACTGGTGCCATGGATTTAAGTAAAGAACTACGATGATGCTGGAAATGGCTTTGCATAGTAGTAGCGTTAGCCGCTGTGTACGGCATTATTTTCCGATAATGTTTACAGATGGTTCGTGTTTCGTCTGTCACCCTTCCGCCGTTTATATTTTACGCCGGGGACCCAAAATGCTGCCACGCAAAAGATTTAAAAGTGTCTGGAGCATCTTCTATGGTAATTTCATTAGACGTGGACATGCTTACAACAGCTGATTTTCAGCGTTGTAATATCATGAGATCTCGTCACCCCCCTAATCCCCATGCTTACTCTCCCTCCTTGCCAGAGACCCAAGATGTGGCGTTAGGTGAAATAGCATCTATAAACTGCCCATAGTACAGAGTTTCTCAGCCTGGTCTTTGCCCCCCCCCCCGACTGTCCACATACTTGCCTAATCTTCAGCTCCTAGCTGGAAGGTAGCAAAAATTTTGACTATCTGGCAGGGAGCTGGGAGGGAGCAAAAACATGTCTGGGGTCCCCTGAGGCCTGGGTTGAGAAACACGGCCATAGTGTGTGTATTGAAGTAGCATGTGTCCCCTACCTTGTGCCTTATGCTGCCTCAGATTGGCTTCAGCCTCCACATGGCCCACTACTGACTAATTGGTTGGAGGACGGGTGTTTTGTATTATGTGGGAAAAACTCTATTGTTTGTAGCTGAGGGACGGAAGTTTCATTTCCCTCAATGAATTCCCAAAGGAAAGTGCTCTGGGTTTGCAGTTAAACCTGAACACCTGGCGTTTTGTCAACAGTTGTGTAACTGCATTCATCTGCATGATTTAAATGTGTTGTGATGACTTGGTGCATTAACACAAAGTAGATGTGACATGCACTGTCGCTACGTAGGGTGTCCCTGAGGACATACACCAGTTTTTATACAAATGAAATGTTTGATATACTCAAGTCAAAAATATTAGTGCATTAAATGTACCAAATAGTATAAAGGAGCATAGTGATAGACAGAGGAAGTGTTTTTCTGTTCTTGCCCGTGCAGAGGCTCACCTGCAGGGAAGGGCTCCATTAGCCTGTGTAGCGGCGTCTCGCCGGATCGCCTGTCATGGGCTGCTGCGCGGCGTCTGCACCACAGTGGCGCTTTGGTGCGCAAACATGCGAGTGCAGCACCTCAGTTCATGTTGTAACCTTTATTTTTGCATTTCTTCTTCTGGCACCACCTATATTTTAGCCCCCCGCCCCCCCCCCCCCCAAGTGACACGCCTGTCACCGAGATGCACGCGTGCCCGAG
>JAODKF010006618.1:0-10166 GCA_026779585.1 Mormyrus proboscirostris
CAGATTTTGGTTGATATCTCCTGTCCTGTTTGTCCTACAATCAAAACCCTTTTTTTCTCCAGATAGACAGCCTTGCCCTACCAACTTGCCGTTTGCATAATTTGCAAATCCTACTTCTGCCTTAAAGTCCTACCCCATCTGACCAAATCAGACAAATGAGGTGTGAAAACTGAATCATTTTCTGGTAAAACAAGCTATATTAGATAGAGTATCAATTGGTACCATTCCTTTTGACAAAAAAAGATTATTTCAAGATTCTGGGGGACAAACTCAATTGCTTAATTTAAGAATAACACAGAAGGCATTAAAAAAGCAAGATACATTTTATTCATGGCAAAGGTGCAACGTCCTTTACCAGAAAATAAAAATACAGATTTTCATAGTTTAAACATAAGTGACACCAGCTTTTTAGAAATTTAGTCATTGAAAAGCAAGAGGTATAAAAATGTTCAGTTAATTTGACATACATCAATTAAAAACACATAAGTGTCATGTAATTGCATTGCTAGTAACTAATGAAACAGTGAAAATCTGCAGGATCCTATTTATGCCACTCAATAGGTAAGTTAGCCAGAGAACCTTAAGGACATAATGGTTTGTTACAAGGTAAAGTTAACTGCATTTTACGGCTCACTTTATCAGAATAAAGTAAAGAATGCTCTATTTCAGTTATGACTGCAAAAATATGTTTTTCTTAATGTGGCAAAACTAATACTAATATGTGGCAAAACATCTACCAAAATGTATAATATACAAAATATTCTGTACAATTTGGAAGGTAGCACATACTACTCAACCATAAGCAAAACTCAACCACAACTTATGACAAATGTATATCCACATGCCTGTTTCTACTTGCAGTGATGTCACAAATATTATATTTCAATGGCACAAACACACTTCCTTTGAAACTAATAGAAAAATATGAGATGCAATCATTAAGCTCATGCACTAGTTCTGTTGCTTGGGCAAGAATGGGCACTGCCACTTCATACGCCAACAAATCTTTATCAAAATGTAAAGTTTCATAACGCTGATACTCAAAAGCAACAAAAGAGGAATCTATCACAAAGATATCCTTTATCAATCCAAACACGGGTAAAGTGTCATACACATCTGCGATTATCATAGACTTCCCACTGATATACTTAATACCATTAAGGACAAGCCATTTCACAGAGATAACAGTCTGAGGGATGCCTTTAAGGTATCTGTGCTTGCTTTGTCTATTTCAAAACACTGTCTAATGTGCTTCTCTAGAGTTCTTTTAACAAACTTTGTCTCCTCAAAATGTATTTGCATATCCTCAAAGGTACATTCAGTATCTACATTTGCTACAGGCAAAGCCAACACCTTCTTTAAAGCCAGCAAGCTCATGCTGGGCAAGCGTGTCTCCACATACGGTTGTTACGGCACCAAACAAGTCCATTTCACCATTTCTTGTTTTAATCTTAATCCCATTATATAGCAAAATTAAATCTTCTAGAGTTCTTTTTAAAACAACATCAACAACCCACTGAAAAGCATCAACCTTTGCAATAGCAAGGAGTCATATTGCAGCTAACTTTGACCTAAATTTTGGATCAATATTACCTAAAGTATAATAAACCATTAACCATTTATTTGCAGAAGTATGTGATCCTAGGGGGTTGCATAATTCAATTTCATCTGTGTACAAAATTATTTGCAATGCATTAGGCGTAATGGAATATACAGGAGGAGATTTAACATGACATAACCATAATATGAAGGACTTTAATATACATGCATTTAATAACACATTAAAAAGTATTACCATTTTAAAAGGCTGTCAATTGTATCATTTATTGGCACTTCCAGCCAAGCTTACCTGTGACAAGTAGCACTGTTCCTGGATACTGATTGCAAAAGCTGCCACAGATTTGGTTATGGATGTGTGAACATCAGCTTCTTCCTTTAATAATCATTATAACAGATTAAGAATGCCAAGAATATTAGTTCAATTATGAAACTGAAGATTTATACATACATACACATACATGTATAACCACACACTCATGCACACACACATGTACAACTGTGGAAAAAATTAAGAGACCATTTAACTTTTTAAAACACATTTTCTTTTTTATGGAATGATTCCATATATAGCATTTGCTGAACTCCATCATGAGCACAGCTGATGAAACTTAATAAGCTGAATGAGATGGAGATTAAAGATGCACTGAAGCTGTGATGAAGAATGGGCATGACATCTCACTGTCACAATGCAAAATTCATCTTCTGAATGACAATATTTTGCTTTGTAATTAGTTATATGTGCTCTCTAGTTTATAAATTAATATAAATGTGCATTTTACACAGATATATTCGCAATGTCTAAATGCTAGTCCAGGGCGTAGTGCGTTCACACTGACAACTAAGCGAAAATTCAGTGCACTGAAAACGGCTAGAAAACGCAGTGCAGAATGATGGACACTACGCGCACTAAACGGACACCATTTTGAGTACGTAGCAGAAGGGGAGGGACTTTCGGCAAGTTTTCATGGCAGATATTTTGGCTCGCTGGAGAATTGCGATCAAAATGCTAGTCCGTCACCTACGGTAAGTGCGAAACGTTAGTGTTCCTGTTAGGACAGCACTTATCCATGGTAGTGCGCACTACAGAAGGAAGTGCACTGAAGCAAGTGCGCGATTTCGGACACAGCCATTGTCTATGTTAGAAGGTAAGTCGTGTTTAATATAGTTATGCGTAAATTAATATATAATTTAAATATCAATACTGTGATCACGGCATAAAGCACAGCAATTTGACATACAAATTAACTGAACATATTCAATATTCAGGGTGTGTCCTTTTAGTGCACGACTTTAGGGCATAGTACGTTCACACTGACAATTAAGCCAAAACGGGTGCCATTTTGACTACGCGGCGGAAGGGGAGGGACTTTAAGCTTTAACTTTAAGTTTTCTCAGCAGATATTTTGATGCGCTGGAGAATCGCAATGTCTAAATGCTAGTCCATCACTTCCGGTAATTGCAAAACGTTAGTGTTCCATTTAGGATAGCAGAAGGAAGTGCACACTACATCTCAGTGCACTGACGCAAGTGCGCGATTTTGGACACACCCTCAGTTATCGATATAATTACCTCGCAACTTAAAGAAAGTTTTTGAGAGAAGCTTAACAAACAAAAAAAGTAGTAACAAAAGTATTAGAACCCAAATCCAACACAACAAATCTGAACTAGACCCATTGCCCCCATTACCCACCTCAATGGGCCTCCCTCCCCCTACTTTACGTCTTCCGTTTACGGTCGTGACCGATCCACACTCCATGAGGAGCAGTCTAACCACCATTCACAAACCAAAAACATTAATACCGCTGCAGTTCGCTCTATAGTAAGCAGTATCTACTCTTTGCTGCGAGTTTCTGCAGGTATTGTGTAAGCATTACAGATAAAAAGTGCAAAAATCAGGTGCCAATTTTGTATTGCAATATTAACTTAGTACTACCTGTTATTCGCTACTGAAAAGAAGAAACATCATTTTAGTCTAAAGTTACATTCCGTCAGAATTTTTCTGGATCTTCTTTATAAACTCTTGTGCTTCTACCGATGTTTTGAAGGCATAAATCTTCTCTTCATAAATTACTAATAGCATCACCAGATGAATCAGGCCATGTCGTATCCTTAATTTGTGCAGCTCTTCTCGAACCAAATCAAATTGTTTTCAGAGCTGGCGTGCTCCAACAGCCAGGTCTGGGTAAAACCAAACTTGTTGCTCCTTGTAATAAATGTCCTTTTTAGCCCATGCTGCAGTAACAGCTAGCTTGACCTTGTAATTAAGGAATTTCATTATTAGAGTACGGGGTGAAGCATTGCTGTTGTTGGTCCAATTCGGTGCGCAATTTCTATAACCACTGGAGTATGTAGTGTTTCGTGCCTAGTGCTTCTGGTAGCCACTTCTCCAAAATCAGACAGGGGTCCCGTCTTTTAACTCCCTCTGGTAAATTTACTAGTCTCATATTATTCCGTCTAGATCTGGACTCTAGGTCCATGACTTTGTTCTCCAGAGCTTTTTTCTTGGACTCCAGTGTATTCACCTTGGCACGTAAAATTTCAATGTCGTCCTCGGCATTGGATAAACGTACCACGCATTTGCGTGATTCCTTCAGCGCAGTCAGTTAATTCCTCTTTCATACGTTCAATTGCCGTCAAAACTTTGTCCAGTGTTGAGGAAAAGTCACAGAGGTTGTCATTTGATTGCAGCCAATGGATGATCCAGCGCTGTACTTGGAGAAGCGACCTCTATCCAGCCCGGTGTTTGCATCCTTGGCGCGGGAAGTACTTCTGTAAGCACCCTACCGAAGGAGGATTTCTTTGATGGAATGTTAATGGTGTACTACTACTCTTTGCACTTGACTTTTTCAAAATGTGTTGCAACCCTGCTGTCAGTCATTCAAATAGAGGTACTAGGCGACACCATAAACGATCGAGATGCCACAAGCTCATATAAGAAAGCAATTACTGAGTGGAAATCATTCATTGAGAAAGAGAAATGCATGGAATGTCAGGTCTTTTATTAGCGTTATAGAGTACTACACCTGTACCTGAAAGTTTTTTTTTTAGTTTCCTCAGGGTATTTCATGACCTGTTTTGTTTTTTTTACATTTCATTCAGAAATAGGTGTATGTTGTATAACCTTTTTTGTTCTAGTGGTCTGGTCTCAGTGCTCTATTTTTCTCCTCGTTATTCTCTCTGTCTCTCACTGGCCTAAAAAGTGCATGTTGCATTTTATTGCTCATGCAAATGCATTTTCTGTGGAAAAATATATCGCAGCGTGTTATGGAATGACCTTATTTATTTTTTAATATATTTTTTCCCAGTAAGTCATTCAGTAGGACAGTTAAGGCTCTGTGGAGTACTTTTGGTTGGTAATAAATGTTGATGGAAATTTGACTTGTGCTTGTGATTTCAGTGAAATCAGACTCCTGTTTTAAGATGTTCTTGAAATAGGTGTGTCTAAATATTGGTTTATGCCTCTTATTTCAACCTGTGCCAATTAGTGTGAAGTAGCAGCATAATCATACTCTAGGAGTAAGTAAGTAATTCCACTTATTTTAATGATAAATTTTCTTATTACTTGGACTTTGGACATTTTTCAGTGTGGTTAAATTAAGAATAAAAACTGTTGATTTAAAAATTATTTGCTAACATTCAGTGTATTTTGCCTATTACTGTGATATGACAAGTCTCATTTTAAGTAATTTGATCTAAAAGAATTTTTCTACTTATTTCAAACTGTTGCACAATTGTTCGACCTTTCTTATTTCTATAATTTAATCACCTTGTTTTAAGAATTATTATCAAGTACGATTATCTTGCTGAATGGACAGATAATTTGACTAGTTTTTCTTCTCAAATTTAGTATTTATTTTTTAGGTTTTAGCTAAGCTTTTTTGCAGTGGGGATGAAGGCCTTCCGCGGGATAGACGGTCGCGTGCGTCTCTTCAGGCTCATGCTCAACATGACGAGGATGTACAGGAGTGCCGAACGCTGCTGCCTGCCCATGAGTGCTCCCCTGGTCCGGGGCCTACAGTATGTTTCTGTCCCTCCCCCAAGGTGCAGCTGCTGGAGTGCATCCGCAAGCTGGTGGAGCTGGACCAGGAGTGGGTGCCGTACTCCACTGACGCCAGCCTCTACAGCCGGCCCTGTTTTAGCAGCACTCTAAACCTAGTAGCCCGTTTGGCCCACGTTCAGACCGTGCTCCTCAGTGCCGTGTGATGGAAGCTGCCCCCCCAGCACCCACCCCAGCTCTCCCTCTGAGTGCATCATGAAGGTGCACTTAATATATAGCGTTACCAAATGAACTAAGGTTTTCATGTGCAGCTTTTCGCCCTGGTAGTTTACCCTTTCAATAATCTTCGCTCTGGCGGTGGTGAATTGAGCTTGCTGTGGTGCCGGTAGACATGCTGAAGCATGTTTGTTGTGCTATTTGTGTATGTTACCAGTCTTTTACAGTGTTTGCACACAGTTTTTGTCTTGTCTCTACTTTTTCGTATGTGTTTAACTCCTCAGACCTACAAAATTCCCACCATGAGGAACGGTCCTGATCAGGCTCAGAGATTTCAGAAAGACCTGACAGATTTCTAGGTATGCGCTGCTGCTGCTGGGAAGTGATCTTCCCACAGGATGAAGCTCATCCTTTATCTGTTCTCTAGACTCCTGCAGTACGGACACCAGCAGAGTGACTGGACCACCCTGGTGTCTTAAGCAGGTCATTGTGGCTGATCACCCTGGCCTGCCACCCTGAAGAATAAACCCATAGGCCCACCCCCAGCTCCTCTGGTCTGCTGAATGATTAGAGCAGTGTTAACCAATCCACTCCTTGGGCACCCCTCAGACTGTCCCTGACTGGCAGGGAGCTGGGAGGGAGCAAAAACATGGACCGTCTGTGGGTCCTCAACGACCAGGTTGGAAAACACCAGAAAAGAGATTAGAAGATAATTCATTCATGTGGTGATAATAACTGACCTTATTCTCTTTTAAAGAAGTGCCTCCTAATCTGGTCCTTGGGGACCCACAGCTGATCTACGTTTTTGCTCCCTACCAGGGACATGAACTGTGTGTGGGTCCCCGAGGACCGGATTGGGAAATACCATTCTAAAGGGTTGGGAGGTATCTTTCAAACTGACTGAAGAGTTTATTTTTCTAAATCAGAGAACAAAACAAAACATGTACATGTGTTAATTTACATGTACATGTAATTCACATCTTGCGGGTGACCAGTATGGTAGTGAGAACTCCAGCCAGGAAAGTACCCACCATCTGCCATGTGGGTCTGCTGAAGTATGACTTGATGCCGTCTTGCATCCATTGGAAAATGGATTATAGTACCAACAGCTAATGAGTGATAGCAGTGGGGGAGGCGTCTCTGTACTCACTCCTTCAGCAAGTTGACTCCGATGGCCAATATTTGCTTGTGGATCCCAGCACCAGGAATATTCCCTAATGCTAATAAACCCCCAGCAACTCACCCGGGCCACCTCAGTTACTCAGCCAACACCCTGATGGCCACACTGACAGAAATATTCCACTGGGAAACCATGTCAACATCAGACTGGCTGCCCCTGTCTGCTGGAGGCTGTTGCACTCATTCACTCAGACTGTTCTGTTAATCTGTTTTCTAACCATCCACCAAAACAATGTTGTCCAACTAATGGAAAGATCAGCCATGAGTGCGACTACGTCCAACATTCACATCACCGGTGGGGGGGGGGGTACTCACCTTCATGACAAGCCGACAGTAAAGTAGAATATTGCCACCACCCTGCCCCAGCTGAACTTCCCGTCAGCAAAAAGCTGACAGGCCGCACTGAGGAAAACCTCCCTTGTAGGCTTCAGTGTAGCATTGTATCATGCTGGGTGAGTCAGATCAGCCAAAGTGAAGAACTCTGCCCTGGTGGCCACTCTGGACATTGCCATCCAGCAACCTCCTAGTATCCCACGTTTCTCAGAGTAAGATAGCCAGCAGACCAAAGGACCGCATCTTAGGGATATGACCCCCTTACCACTTAACCACTTACTTTCTAACGCAGGTAAGACAACCTTGAAAAGAAAAAAAACATATAACAAGAAACTACATAAAAGCAGCTGTTTTTGATTAAAAAATTACATGCACCTACCCAGCCTCCATTCTGGATCGTCCATTCTTGTTTTTCTCCAATAAGAACATCAGTTATCATCTCCGCTAGCCGTCTGATGCAGGAGACATCTTCATCTATGGTATACATTTGATCTTCCAGTATTCCCATGAAGGCGAAGAGAATCACAATCTGCCCCCAGCTCATATTTTCATAATGGACCATATCCAGCATGAGATTCCTGACATGGGTCCAGGTGTGCAAGCGACTGGTGATCAAGAATAACTGCATTTGATGGCACAGTGTGAACCAATATGTATTTTCCGCCTCCTTTGCCAGGTATCGCATGGCTTTAGCTGACTCGCTGGAGGTGTCCTCTTAATTGCAATGCAAAAGTCCATGTAGTCATGTCACCATAAGAGTTTTGTCCTGCAATGAAGTGGCTAAATTCACTAAAAAGAGAACAAGAAAAAATGCTATGCTTTGGATACTCAACAACTGGATAATTATCGGCTGTCAGAAATACAACAATAAAACCATATTTTTGGTGAAAATAAGCAAACTTTCACGCTAAATTTCTTCATGGCGCCAAAATACAATTTTGTGAGGGACACATGAAGCTTTTTTTTAAGTCGCTGGTATAAAAGTATATAAGAACAATGTAGGGGAACCGTCCACTGGCCCAATGGCGGAATCCAATTGGACAGCCGAAGGCTTGGAATGCGTGTGGGTCCTTCCGAGCGCTCCTGTAAATTACTTACCCGTTTTAGGTAAAGACCAAATTATCTGTCTCCATTTTAATTAAAGATCTTTATTACAATTTTAGTCATGACATTTCTGCTATTTAGATTTCTCTGGGCTGTGCCTTCTATTGCTGAACTCCCAATAATCCCGGACAGTGGGGCACACCGGATTCGCCTCGCCCGATAGGGCGATCCGCGGATCTGCTATGTAGACTCAGTTTAGAGGTTGGAAAATCACTACAATGTAATATAGTGACAGCCTAGATACCCGTCAGTATCCGGCGACCCATAACGCCTCAGAGGCTCAGCTGACACTTGCCGAATCTGAGCTAGTGAGGGCCACAGAGGTTAAGCCGGTGTTTGCCGTAACTCAGCGTGTGTGCGCCTCAGAGGCTGGGCCGGACTTTGCCGTAACTCAGCGTGTGCGCACCTCAGAAACTGAGCCAGACTTTATGCCGTAACTCAGCGTGTGCGCGCCTCAGAGGCTGGGCCGGAAAACCACCATTTTTAAGTTAGTAGCTTGTTTGTGCAAAAAACAGAAATGACAGTTAAATCTGACTTAATTCTGGGAGCTGGAGAAGCCACTGCACTGTGACGTACCGCCATCTTGCATTTAAAGGTCTTATGGAAACCTCCAGCATGACCAGTGATCCTGGGCATTCATGATAGCCCTTCTGGTTCGGGCAAAGGCTGTACTTTGCACAACCAAATAAAAACAATGTCTGTAAGCACGCAACAGTTAAACTGATTGACTGGGTCCTCCCCAGGTGGCCCCTGTCCTCCTCCACCCCTCTCTGGGTCTGGTATCGATCCCACCGGCTCAGTATCCGACTTGGTACATTTTGGAACTGGTCTTCTTCAGTCCAGTTGTCTCATTGGTCTGGATCTCAGTGTTTTTCCCCAGATCACTTTCCTATTTGCTTTTTCCTCTATCCAGTTTGCTTCTGACTCGCTGTACATTTTCCTTTGCGTTACACTTGTCTGCACAGCTTCTGGCCAAATCACTGCTCATCTCATCCTTTCTAACAGTGTCTTTTTGCCTTTCAAAAGTCGTCTCAAACCTGTTATTTTGACATTTTTCAGTCCCCACAAGGGGAAACTCAGTTTTGTGTGGGTGTCTGGGCTGGTGTTTATCCCATTGTGGGGACCAAGTATGAGAGAGACCTGGACCCTGTGTAGTCTCTAGTCTGCATAATTATGTATAAAAACCTGATCTTTTGACCATGTAAGGACATTTTTTACAGTTCACACAATAGGAAACTCAAGTGTGTGTGTGTGTTGGCTTTTACCCCATTCTGTCAGAAATGCAGAGAAACGTCTTACTTCTTAGATTGTGGGGACATTTTTTTGGTCCACACAATACAAACTTCAATTTTATAAAGAATCTGTAAAAAAAAATAAAAATGCAAAAAGTCTAGATATTTTCTTTGGTTGTTTATGGTTAAGACTAGGACTGGGGAGGGACTAAGGTTGTCATCTGGCAGGGCTCAAAGAGTCGGGGAAAACACGAGGTTTAATAGACGGCAAGGCAAGCAAACACAGGTTGAGAATACAATGATCAGACTGGGGAAACAAACTGAAATGCAGACTAAATACATTGGACTAATGACGGCAACAGGAAACAGCTGGTGAACACAGGGAATCCACATGGGGTTAACGAGGAGGCCCATGGAAGGAGCGGATGATCGGGGCAGGACACAAAGAACCACCAGGAAAGAACTTCTGGAAGGGTCAGGAGGACTGGAAAGGCTGCAGGATAGATACGTAAAAAATGCTGCAGTCCTTCCTGAATTCCGAGCCT
>JAODKF010006619.1:0-15875 GCA_026779585.1 Mormyrus proboscirostris
GAATGTGAAAACGAATCTCATTGGCACAATGAATAACATTTTAATTAAACTGGGATTCAGCGCAATTCAATTGGTTTATTAGCAAGGGAAAATCGAATGAAGTCATCTCCAAAAATGAGTATTTTAAAATTATTTACTTTTTTACTGTAAATAAAATTGTAAGGAGTAAAAAGTACTTTTTTCTTTAAAAATGTAATTAAGTAAAAGTATTCAAGTATTTTACACCTCTGGCCGTTGCCAACGCTCTCTCCAATCGCCAGGCAACCAGCAGCAAGGCAGGCAGTTGGTCATACATGAACAATTTGGCAACTCTAAACTGTGTAGTATGTTTTTGGACTGAGGGGGAAAACTGGAGTCCGCGGAGGAAACCCCCCGGTGACACAGGGAGAACGTGCAAACTCCACACACATGGAACCCAGGAGGAGACTCAAACCCAAGCCCCAGAGGTGTGAGGCAACAATACTAACCACTGCACCACAAACATTCATGTTCTTAATCAGTGTGACTTTCTGTATTGCTGCTGTCATGTAGCCTGATCAGCGTCTTTCTGAGCATAGACACCAACCTCAGCCTAAGTGAGATGTTGAGATGTTTGCAGATGCCTGTTAAATGCTTGTTATTGCAGATGCATAACCCATAGGCACCCCCCCCCCTTGTTCAAATCCAAGGGATGAATATTGTACAGTGCTCACTCAGACCAGCTGAATGCTTATCACTTTTTAAATACTGCATTCTAATGATTCCTTTATTTGGGTCGAGCTCTTCTTGCATGACTCATCTCACACAGGAAACCTGTTAAAGTTACATACTTATAGAGTACATGATAAGCCTAATAAATCTGTTAGCTAGAAAGTATGTCACATATGAGACAGCAGACTTCCTTCACAGAAACCCACATGCTAATGCTAAACTGCTAATATAGTGCTTTGGGTGGATAACCATGTTATTCAACATGTAGGAAGTGCTGGTTTTCAGACCCATTAATGGAACACCATCCACTTCCATTAAGTTGTTCAACATGACCTACATTCTGTCTCACCCTCTTCAGTAAGCAAAAGCCAAAGCCACCTGCAGATCCCTCCATCACACAGAAATAGATCTAACTCTAGTTACATCCCGTGCACATTTCCTCGGTGACGGAATAAGCTACCCCTCCACATCCCACCGTCAGTTCATTTCAACCTTGAAGCAACATCTGAAAAATCTAGCACATTCAATCCCTGACCTGCTGTCTATAGCTCAACACATTTCCTCTATTCTGCCAGAGCCGATTAATCTCAAATTTAAAGTATTAAAAAGTGTTTAAGATTACTAGATGACCTCCCTATGAATTTATAAATTTCAAAATTTAGAAGCATTTTAATAACTTCCCAAAATTAATGAATATTTCTCAAAATTTGCTATTTGTGATAAACCAGTATGGGGTTAGTAGTGTTTTAACAAATTATATAGCTTAATCAGAAATTCATTGGAGAACCAAAAAACTGCACATAAAAGGAATGAAATCAGAAAACTTATGGGGACTTAGGGACCAGTGTACCATCATTACATGAAAAATCAGTTTTTAACCTAACAGACGCATGGAAACTGCTACGAAAATAAAAAGAGCCAAGAAGATGCAGAAAAATATCTACTGACAATCTCATTAATAGGAAAAGCACCAGAATCAATTTAAAAATCCTGTAACCACAACAGCTCTGACAGGTTAGCGGAAAATGAATGTAATTTTGTTATAAGCCCATCCAAAGACACACCCATACTGCACAATCCAAACTTGTTAACAAGACACCACCTGTATGCTTAGAAGGGAGAAAAAAAGGATTATACATTCACTGCATACTTCATTAGGAACACTATACTAATACTGGGTGAGGTCATCAGGGCATGGATTCCAAAAGATGCTGGTAACATTCCTTTGAGATTTTTGTCTATGCTGACATGATTGCATCATACAATTTCTGCAGATCTGTCAGCTGCACGTCCATGCTGCCAATCTCGTGTTCTGTTGGATTCAGATGTAGTGACTGGCAAGGCCACCGCAGAACACTGAAATCATTGTCATAAAACCTTATTCATAAAACCAGTTTCAGATGACCTTTGTTTTGTGACGCAGTGCATTATCATGCTGGAGGTATTCCTGAGACGATGGGACCATCGTGGTAATGGAGTGATGCACATGATTAACAGAATAATCACAATGGCTGAGACAGTCCAGCTTTGAACATCTGATATCAACAGGCCCAAAGTGTGCAAAGGTAACATCCTCCACACTGTTCCACCATGACCAGGTTGGGTTATTGACACAAGGCAGGTTGAATCCATGGATCCATGCTGGCGACAGCAAACTGTGACTCTACCATCCATGTGCCGCAGCAGAAATCGAGATTCATCAGATCAGGCTACATTTTTCCGGTCTTCACCTGCTTTCGGTTTCTGGCTGACAGGAGTGGAACTTGACAGTCTTTTGCTGTTGTACATCATCTGCCTTCAAGGTTCGACGAGTTACGTATCCAGAAATACTTTTTTGTTCATCACAGTTGAACAGGCTGGTTGAGTTACTTTGTCCTTTCTGTCAGCTTGAACGATGTGGCTATTCTCTGACCTCTCTCATGAACAAGGCGATATGTCTGCAGAACTGCCGTTCACTGGATATGGTTTGTTTTTCGCACCGTTCTGGGTAAACTCTAGAAACTGTCGTGAATATCCCAGGAGATCGTCAGTAACACAAATACTCAAAAGCAGCCCATCTGGAACCAAAGATCATACCATGGTCAAAATCACTGGGATCACATTTTATAGCCATTTTGCAGTTTGATGTGAACATTAACTGCAACTCCTGACCTGTTTGCATGATGTTATGCATTACGCTGTTGCCACATGACTGGTCGATCATAGCATGAATAAGCAGGTGTTCCTAATAAAGTGTATACTTCCAGCAACTTCATCCAGTCTGACATCCAGTCCAGCATATGTGCAAGAGCAACATGTACAATATCTTTAACTTAAGAGTGTGATAATTAGTCAATGCAGCTAATGATAAACTGACAAAATAGGTAGCTCAAAGAAAATACTTTTTAGATTGTACACTCTACTAACAATTACAGATTCTTGAGATTAGCACCATCACTGACTGCTGGATCAAGATTGGCAGTACTTTCAGAATAACTAACTAACCAATAACCAACATAAGAACAATGATCGAAAAACAGCAAAAACAGGACTTAACTGGTACTGCACTTAACACACTAAAAACTGCTTCCACGTCCTGCAGCTTGGGCACAGTGTAAACACCAAACTATTATGTTTCTTTAAGTGTTTGATCCCAAAACGTCTCTCCATAATATGATGCTTGACACTACTGACAAAATACATATGACAAGAAAACAATCAATCTATTTAAATGACCATATTGGACAATATCTTGAATCGCACTCTTGCAATTTATGACATACACACAAACACACATCACCCCCTGTTCGCACACAATGAAATTAATTTTTTCATTGTTACTAAATTTAGTTGCTAAATTGTCTTATGTACTTCAGTCATTTCGTGTATATCTTTAATTAAAAATAGTTGAAGCAATGAAGAAAGCACTAAACTATTTTTAGATTGCACCCTGAACTAACCCTGTTGCCCAAAGTCACAGGATATTAAGTCTATAATCATAATAGAAATCTTTTATTTATATAGTGCTTTTCTAATATTCAAGGATGATTTACAAAATCAGAACAAAAGAAAAATAGACAGTTGCATAACAGCATACAAGTATATAAATGAGCAAAAATACATGCAGGAGTGTACAGAAGGTAAAGAATAACGAGATAAAACAAAAGTTACACAAATTAGGGGGGGGGGCATGAGCATGTGAAATTAGCAACTCAATATAGAGGGAGCACTGAGTGAAAAGGCTTTAGGGATTAAACAGACCAAGTGTCCCAGCCACTGTGAAGAAGTAAGTTCCAGACAGTAGGAGCATCACAATGGGAATGAAAGACAAGTCTGTGGAAATGAACAGAATATAAACCAGAGGTTGTGAGAACAGCAGTTATTTAAATCCAATGGAACAATGTCAGAGACAGGTGATCTGGTTACCTGGGTGAGGAACTGGGGCTGAAATATCAAAGAAACAAGTTTTAGGAATTAGGATTAAGGTTAGGCTTTGGATGCAGGCAGGGGCTAACTGACACGATGGGTAAGGAGATGTGGGTTAGGTTTAGGCTGCAGGCAGGGGCTAACTGACACGATGGGTAAGGAGATGGGGGTTAGGGTTAGGCTATAGGCAGGGGCTAACTGACACGATGGGTAAGGAGATGTGGGTTAGGTTTAGGCTGCAGGCAGGGGCTAACTGACACGATGGGCAAGGAGATGGGGGTTAGGTTTAGGCTACAGGCAGGGGCTAACTGACACGATGGGTAAGGAGATGGGGGTTAGGTTTAGGCTACAGGCAGGGGCTAACTGACACGATGGGTAAGGAGATGGGGGTAGGAGGACACTGGTAGCTTTGGTTTAATAACTAAAACATATGAAAAGAAATTGGATACTTGATCAGAGGCAGAGGCAGCATTTACAAGGGACAGGAGTCTACAGCTAACAGTATTAATACAGAAGGACAGTGGGATGAGAAGGCAGCATTCAGGGCAGTTCTGTCTCCATGAAAACATGCAGTGAAGACCTAAGGCCTTATTACAATCAAACATCTGCAAGCAGCTGGTGTGTGAAACTAAAGAATCATTTTTCTACCAAAAAAGTTCATAACAGACAAGCAATACTCAACGCTAGCCCTTTATTACAATATTTGGCCCTTAATAATCGTGACAAATAATGAGCCCCCTGCTTTGGCACTGCGGAAATAACATTTCCACAATCTATTACAAAGAAAACCCCATACAGAACATTAAAAACATTTTAAAAGTCAATCTAAATAGGTTCATGGTGAACTATTGCTTTTTGATAGTGGTTATTTGAACAAAATGACAAACCTTTTTTTTTTTCCTCTGAGAGAACATTAATTTAAAAAGTGCATTTTACAGAAGGCATTGTGGCAAAGGTCAAACGGTGACTGGAACCTCAGGTGCGAATAAATTGATTTGTCAGACACAGTGCTCCATTTTTCCACGGTGCTTTAAACGCCAGTCAGGTCTCTGTGTCACTAACAGGTTATTAGTATCAGCTTAAACATCAGTCCTGCCCTGGAGCCACCCTCCAGCATTGTGACCGGCTACCCCTGCAGATTTGAGATTCGTTCTTGACATTATTAATATAATTATGTAACCCACAGTGTTGAAGGGCAGGTTATCTGTCCAAATAGCATTTGACATTGCCATGCGTAAATCATATTGCACTCATTCAGAAACATCATAATAATAATATTACTTCTGCTAACCTGACACCATTGCCTCAAACCACAGCAATAACAGTGTCTTTCATTTCAATATATTAGAGGAGTCTGTGTGCTGCTGCTGATCCATCCACCCGTTTTCTGTAATCGCTTGTCCTGTGCAGAGTTGCGGGGGGTCTAGAGCCTATCCTGGAGGCTATGGGTGCAAAGTATGTAAGAATCCGGGATGTGGTGCCAACCCATCGCAGGGCACAATAACACACATCAGTCACACCTATGGGCAATCTGGTAACTCCAATTAATCTCTCCATATTTTTTTGGACTGAGGGGGGAAACCAGAGTACCCAGAGGAATCCCCATAACGACATGGGGAGAACATGCAAACACCTCACACATGGAGCCAAGGTGGAGACTCGAACCCTGGTCCGAGAGGTGTGAGGGAACAGTGCTGAGCCCTGCGCCTCCATGTCGACCTGCTGCTGACCATGTTCTGTGTTTACCTGCATATGTGCTGAATCTCTGCCTTGAACAGCTTAAGGCGCATGGGAGGTTTAATGTAAACAAGGACTATTGGTGATATGAACTGCATTGCACTTTGTGGCCCAAAAAAATCACACAGACATTGGTTTAAATAACAAACAAAAACCCTTAGATGTCATGCACGGAATTACCCTGCTTGAAGAGTGTGAGGAACAGCTGTGGCCGCTAACTAAAAGGCTGTGGCCTGGCGTTTGCCTGGTATGGAGTCCAAACTGAGGATTCTGAGTGACTGTCTGAGGTTGCTCATGCAGGTGTACCTGCCTATATGTATGTACATCCATTATCTGCTTCCTCCCCACAGATGGGGCTGCACACCATATGCCAGCAGTCATGTCCACATCGAAACCTACACATAATACATATATTATGGATGCAGTCAGATAGTTCTTCACATGTAGTTGTGGCAGGAGCAGTCATGTTCCAAAACCTAATGCAATCTAGCAAGATGTACAAAAATGTGTGCACAACACATGTTTCATAGTCGTACTTCTGGTCACAAGATCCACAGCAGAAGATTGTTAGATCTTTTGTGAAGCACCTGTTGTCTTTTCTCTGCTTTGTCATCCAAGGTCATGATCCCATCTGTTTAAAATACAGAATAAGAGTCAACAGAAGACAGTCATACTCCACAAATACATGCATACACGTATACACAAATAACTTCATGCTAGATATTTTCAGATTGGAGAAATAAACCCTGAGAAGCAGAAGATATGAGAGCCAGAGGTTTTTACTATATCCTGCATTATACTGCAGTTCTGTTTTGAACCTAGAACCCTTGAGGGGCCCCTGTGTTCCCCTTCATAGAGCACCTAATATTTCATTACTGCAGAGTACCTCAAAGCGACTGTAGACCTTCTTCTCTTTGCGCATGCTCTCAATCCTCTTCAAAAGGACGTCTCTCTCCTGAGAGTTAGCCCTGTTGTGCTGAACGTTGGTTGTGCTCTGCCCAGCTGCCACGCTTTCCGGGGCCTTGTCTGCACCGTGTGCAGTGTCACCTTCTTTGGCATCATCCGTAATGGGGGCAGCTTGCTTGGCCAACTCCATCCTGCTTTGGCTGTTTGCAGAAATCCGTTCCAGTATGACCTTGGTGTCATCCCGGAGGTTACTGCTATACAGAATGTTTGTGGTGGCGGCCTGGTAACGGGACTGACTGTTTCTTGAGGATGTTAAAACATGTGCACTTTGGTTGACATCCTCCCCTTTGCTCTGAGCTGCCCCAGGTACATCAACACTGCTCTCAGGCATGGAGACGTGCTCTGCTTCACTGGCTAACTGCTCTGATTTTTCAGTGCCAGTGATTACAGTGAGAGTCGATACATCCTCAGTTACAGGTTTAGCATCACCTTCTCTTCCCTTCACTTCCTGAACTTGACTGTCAAGGTGGTCATGGACCTCAAAATCCTGCTTGACGTCTCGAGTGAGTTGGACGGTGTCGGGAGATGAGCCAGACCCTTGACTCTTGTCTAATGCCTTACTTGGCTCACAAAAGAAAATGTTGCTGGCATTGTAATGGCGTGACTTCATTAGCTGAGTCTTCTGTGCATCAGTAGCATCTCGCAAAAGCTCCTCATTGCAAGACAAAGCAGAAGCAGTAGTAGATGTTGACATGAATGGTCTCAAAGAGTCCTGTTCACCTAAAACACTAGGTTGCTGTTTGACTGCTGATTCCTTCTTGACCACCTCAGCTATGCGGTTAAGCTCTTGCTGACTTGCATTCTTTATGTCTTGCTCCAGATGATCAAATGTCAAAGATTCTGGGATCGGTGGAACCACAGCTTGACTCTGTGAGACTTCAGAAATTGAAACAGTAGGTTTTGACCCAGTTACTGAGATCTCAGGCTTAATGCATAAACTATCTGCTGAAGCTTCAGAAGGGTATGTAGGATTTAAAGGTTTAGCGACTGACTCGGATGCGATCTTGGAGGCCTTTCGCTTAGCAGCTAATTCTTTAAAATACAGGAACCTAGTCTCTGGATCGTTCATGTTCATAAATGAGATTGAACTTTCTGAAGCTTTGTGAGACCCTTTTGTCATCTTAGCTGGTTCCTCTTGCACAATTTTATGTTTTTCCTTTGAATGTTCATTTACAGAATCCATTAATTTTATGTGTTCCTTAGAATGACTGGTAGTGCCAGATTCAACATGCATGTGTGTTACGGAATTATTAGTTAGTGTCTGGGACTGATCTGTATTTCTAACAGGAGGGTCTGTGTTTTTTGGCTCAAACTTATCTTGAGTTTTTGAAACATGTCGCTTAGCAGCTAATTCTTTAAAATATTTGAACCTAGTCTCCGGATCATTCATATTTATGAATGAGGTTGTGCTTTCTGAAGCTTTATGGGAGCCTTCGGTCATCTTAGTTGGTTCCTCCAGCACAGTCTTGTGTTGTTCCGTTGTATGTACATTTGCAGAATCCATTGGTATTTTGTGTTCCTTTGAAACACTTGTGGTGCCAGACCCTACATGTGTTGTTGAGGAATTCTTAGTTGGTATCTGGGACAGATCTGTATTTCTGACAAGAGGTTCTGGTTTTTTTGGTTCAGACTTATTTTCAGTTTTTGAAACGTTTCGCTTAGCAGCTAATTCTTTAAAATATTTGAACCTAATCTCCGGATCATTCATATTCATGAATGAGGTTGTGCTTTCTGAAGCTTTATGGGAGCCTTCAGTCATCTTAGTTGGTTCCTCCAGCACAGTCTTGTGTTGTTCCGTTGTATGTACATTTGCAGAATCCATTGGTATTTTGTGTTCCTTTGAAACACTTGTGGTGCCAGACCCTACATGTGTTGTTGAGGAATTCTTAGCTGGTATCTGGGACAGATCTGTATTTCTGACAGGAGGTTCTGGGTTTTTCGCTTCACACTTATTTTCAGTTTTCGAAGACTTTCGCTTAGCAGCTAATTCTTTAAAATATTTTAACCTAGCCTCTGGATCATTCATATTTATGAATGACGTTAATTCATGTAAGGGTCTGGATGTCTCCCCTGCTGCTATCTCTGTTTTTTCTTGAGGTCCAACACTGGCTTGATTGTTTTGTCCTGGATCCTTGGATATGTCCTTGTTTTCTGAAATATTAGTGCAGTCTGGCATCTCTATTAACTTAAGTGAACTTTCAGATGAGGCTTTATAAAGGTTAATTTTCTCACCAGAAATATTAGTACACTCATCTGTTTTATTTATTGAGGTTGAAGAAGCATTCTGTATAGTCCTCTGCTTGTGAATGCTCCAATCATACGGCTCTCTTGGTGTAAATCTCCTCTTCCCCAAAATCTCAGCAACCACAGTGGATGTTTTCAGTGGATCAGTTTCCTTTTCTTCAACAGGGTTTTCATTATTCTTCAGTTCTGTAGCAGATTTCATCTCTGTGGAAAAGTGCTGTTCCAACTGGGAAGAGCTGAAGATCAAAGAAGACCGTAGTCTGGAGCTTCTCAGGACAGAAAGATTGGCCCTGTTCCGAAAAGATTCATGCCTCATTATTTCTCCAGGCTTCCTGAGCTCCACCTCTGCTTTGTCTCCCCCGGTGATGGATGCTGACCCTGAATCTGAATCTGACACTGCTTCTGCTGCCTCTGCTGGTTTTTGAGAGTCTGGCCTGAAGTAAGGCTGGTTTTCAGATCCTTTAAGCACTGGCTTACCGAAGCGTGGGAGCAGATTTGGCCTTATTGTGGGAATCTGTGGATGGTCTCTGGCACTAAACTTGGAATGTTCAGCTTCTAGACCATACGATTCTTCCTCCGATGGATGTACTGGTTCGTCAAAGGCATCGGGACCAAGGGGTTCTGGCATACCCTCATCCATGGCATCCTCTAAAGCACTGAGGTATGAACTGATTCTCCACTTACGCAGCCCTTGTTTAACACTGGGGTCTCGTGGCTGGTGATCCTGATTGGATTTAACAAAGAGCTGCTTATGGTCAGGTGGATGTGACTGAACAGGTGAGCTCTGGCAAGGATATGGCTGGCCAAGGCTTGGCCTCTTTGTGCTTGATCGGCCACGGTGGCCCTCGACAAGAGTTGGTTTTGGTTCATAACTGTGCCTGATCTCCCTAGATGAGTCAGCGGATACATAATCCAACACACGATTATAACTATCAGGTGGCTCTAACTCAGGCTGGTATTCATACTGCTCAGAATACTGATCTGCATAGGGATGTTCATGGGCCTGTAGCTTATTGTACAAGCCCTGTCCTCCACCTTGGCGGTAGTGCTGCTCCCTTTGGTAGCTGTTAAGGGACTCCACATCCTCTGGGTGGTATCTGATACGATGCTTCATAATTTGTCGTGAGGAGGAAAAGCTCTCCTGCTTCCCTTCTGCATAGCAATGCCTCTTGTAGGTGTTCATCTCCATCTGCCTGGCGGCCATTACAGACCGGTCATAGCCCAGAAAAGATCGCTCCATCCTCAACTGCTGAGAGGAGTATTTATTACTGTAGACCTGCAGTGCCTCAGGGTCTTGAAAACCACGGAAGGGGTCCTTCCTCCTAAGAAGTGGCATATTGCGTTCCATCTCCATATGATCCTCCAAGGGATAGCCCAGCAGTTGAGAAAAGTGGGGGTTCTCTATGTGCAGAAACTCTCTGGGGTTTCTCATTTGCATGGGATTGAGGTTCAAAAACTGCCTGACACCATAGCTGCTTCTCTCAGGTACCGGTACTGGAACCGGTACCAGGGAATTCTCAATGACCAGTGGCTCAGATTGAGCATAAAGAATCCGAAATTCCTCATCAAATGTGATGACCAGTTCTCCGAGAAACAGGTGTGCAATGCAGCGGTGAATCTTCTCAAACGTCCACATGAAGCTGTGAGAACAATATTTTGGTCAAATAGAGGCTCAAAGCTAGAGACTCCATGAGATAATATTGACTATAACATGAGTACGGGACATTATGTAGACAGGACATGACTGTAGTAACAGTACATATTATTACCGTTACTTCCTGACAGTCACTTATATTGCAAACACTGACACCCGTTTATACTCCACCTAAATCAACATGTAGTTATCAACAGATGGCTAAATCTTACCTGTAGTTCCCACTCAGCACAGCTTTGCAATCCACCATCAGAAAGCGATCCATCATTTGGCCCTTGAAGGACTTTCCTGTGCAGCAGAAGTAGGTGCTTCCTGACACAGTTCTCACCCGCATTGACTGCAACACCAACACATAGGGTTAGTAGATCTTATTTCGGGGGCAAAACAAATTTTTCTGTGCAACACATATCTGAGATTCAATCTAATATACACTTAATATATTTAAAACTTTTTTCACAATTTCAAAGGTAGCAGAATATAAAATAATTAAATTCATAATTAAACTAATAAAACTGAAGAAACACCTTTTGGTTAATTGGTCATCATTTAACATCACACACTTCTTGATTCTGCTTGAAGAACCGGCTCACCTGGACCATCTCTAAGTTGACTCTGCAGTTGGTGACCATGGTGGAGAAGTAGTGTGCATTCTGCTCATCCAGCAGTATGTAGACGGCCACACGGCGCGCTGCAGCATCCAGCAGGTCAGCAAATATGTCGACGTCTGTGAACATGTCCATCGCCACGGCGATCACCTGCAGGAAGCACATCAGCACAAACCAGCCATTTTAGGGTTGTCTATACTTTGGTCATAAACATTTCTAAACATTTTATACATTCAATAATATAGTTTCTAAAATGTATACCAAGCATTTAGACTAATTCAGGCAACACATTATAACAGGAATGTGACAAAGGACCAGGTCTAATAGTCAAATTGTGTTCTGAGGCAGTTTACTGCTGTACAAAAAAGTACAGTCTGGTTGTATTTGCAATTGTCAAATGCTTCAGAACTACATTTCCTGATTACAAGACATTTACATTTTTATTTATTTAAAAAATGGTTTTGTCCAAGAGTGAGGTACGGATCGGAGAGCATGGTTACTTTGGTCAGCCACTGTCCCCGGAGCAACTGGGAACAATGGCAATGTGATTTCTCTGCCAGCTGTGGGGTTTGACCTCATGACCTTCTGCAGAGCTACACATTGCCCAACTCACTGATGCAAACACAACTCTGCCTGAACAGACCCTATTTAATTTTGCTACAGGCCAGGGTAAAAAGGAGTGTAAAACCTCAATTCCAAGCTCACCAGTGTGAGAATAACCCATTCATAGTATTTAGCAGATGCTATTATCCAGAGCAACTTATATTTTTCTAAATTCAGGGACAGTCCCCCTCGAGCAAGCTGGGGTTAAGGTCTTGCTCAGGGACCCAATGATGGTAGTGCCAGAGGTGGGACTTGAACCTGCGATCTCTAGGTCCAGAGGAACTTCCTAACCATTAGACCACCAACACCATTTTGGATTCACCTGCTGGGCACCTCTGATGAGTTGGCGGACCTGCTCCTTGATGCTGGGCATCTCCGGATCTGAGGGGTTAACCAATGTGGTGACCTCTGTGGGGCCAATGAAGCCCTGATTCATCGGCCAGCCCAGGTCCAGGCATGGAGCCTCCAGGTCAGAGTGGACAGGCCAGTAGGTATCAGAAGAGCCATCGGGCTCAGTCTCCAAGTAGAGTAACTCTGGCTGGGAGATCTGTCGGGGTGCCTGCACTGTATTCCGAATGCGCTCCACTTCCAGTTGGGAGAGGAAGTCCACAACGCCTGCTCTCTGCAGGAAGCTGTAGTACCCTTCCAAGTCATGCTCCACTAGTGCATCGATGGCCAGCCGGTACTCCTCCCGATAGTGCGGTGGTAGGTAGTTTGGGGCAAACGGGTTGTCCTCCAGCGAGGAACGCTGCGAACGGTGGGCCATCGTGATATCGGAGGGGGAAGGGGGAGGGATTCACCCCAGTGGGGATCTGTCAAAACACAACAAAACACTGACTGAAAAAGCTCACAGATTTGAACTTCACACATACCACAAAATTTCATTTACCGTGTCATTGGTTTCAATGAACTGGCAGTTTCCCCTTTTGGGGGCATCTGGGGGAAATTGCAGTCATGATGTTGACTCCATCCACCCCGTCCAATGAACCTATATATTAGCTAACTAGCCGAGTGTTTTTTTTTAAAGCACCAATAACTAACTTGCATCATGAAACTGGCCAGCAAAATAATGGTAAAGCAATGGAGCTGTGTGATTAATCAGCATAAAGCCAGCAACATCAAACACATAAGGTAATAGGCAGCCGGTATCCAGCAACATCAAATGGTGAGGAAGACCACAGTGTGATTGGCCAGATATAATAAATAAATAAATAAGCTCATAATAAGCTCAGAAGCATATTTCACATATATTCTGTGCTGGCATTTCTTGTCTAATATAAAAGGAGTCATTTTCCGTTGTCTATATTTGGGAAATGCAAATCATCTGACTAAAGAATCACCAATAAAATCTGACTTTTGTTCGTCATTATGAAAGCCTTACCATTTAAGAACACTATTTTAGTTTCTACTATTCATAAATTTCATCAGGCAGTCACAAGAGGAAGCGGCCATGATTTATGGCTGTCAGTATGAGGACCGGTGATCTCATCTCCTTCTTTTGCTCCACTACTGGAGATAATTGTCATCATGCACTTTATAATCAAGAAGCCTTCTAATACTGATAGTCACTTTACGCTGAAGCACTAAAAACAGCTGAAATAATGTACCACACATCCTGTACAAATATTCATACAGAAAATTGTGAGAGTAAGAATAGTGTTTCAATCTACCACCCAAATATGTGTTTGTGATCAAGGCACCAGACTCCTAGTTATGAATCTGTCCAGCCTCCAGAATCCATGTTACTAAATAAAGCATTTCCTTCCGTCTTTTGTCCAAGATCCTGTGGCTGATTAACAACAGATGGTTCATGTTCCTGTGATCTGGGGTTATAACGACACACATACTCATTGCCTACTGTTCGGTACTTCATTTCCAGTTCGGGGTGCACAATGAAAACATTTATTGACATAGAAAGAACCTAAATTCGCAAGTAGATGTTCAACACAAAAAAACATTATGCTAACCAGTTAATGTTGGTTATAGTCAGTGACAATCGGCTGTTTTGGAACATTTTGGTTTCCCAGTGAAAATTATACCAGCACTGGAGATAAAGTAGTTGATATGACCAAGACTGCTGGCTCTGTCATACTGAAGTTGATCACGTGCAAATTAGCTACTCTTGGGCTTTGTTATTCAGACATATTACGTTTATGACATTTATGGCGACTCTCTTCCAGCCAAAATGCTACACACACCCAGGATGAACATGCAAACTCCACATACATGAAGCGGCAGTGTGTGGTGACAGCACTACCCACTGCAACGCTCTACCACCCCATAGGCTTGCGCGATGTGTGATGTTAACATCCACATGGCATTTCATGCACATGCAGTTGTCACATCGCAAGGACTGTGATAGTCTGCTGGGTTCAAACATTCAATAAGTTAAGCTAAAATCTCTTTACTTAGTCATAGGAAAAAAAAAAGCTTTGCAATTTTAATGATGCTTCCTTTTCAGCGTTATCTAGTATAGGTAAAAAATAAAAAAAGTTTCCTGCTGATGCTTGTGCATGAGCGCTGCATGGACTTCCCAGGACAATCACAATCATTCGCATGCTTGCTCAGTCATGGACCGTGTGGATCCATTGTGAGAAGTTAAACAAAAATGAGTGAAGAGGAGAAAAGCTAAAAAGAAAGAACTGGCCACAAAAAGACAGCTGTCTTCCACTGTATGGACACATTCTGTATTCCACAGACACGATATTAAGCAAAAGCAAGTGATTTGTCAGCACTGCATCGTGTCTATTGGTGCTACGTACGACGACACCACCGACTTATCTGTTTAACCACATGTCCCTGGGCTACAGGACACCCATACGGACATGGAAAACATGCAGATTCCACAAAACAGAGCCGAGAGTGGGAACCGAACACACAGGAACCATTTTGGGCCACACTGCATACTATACTGCCACGTCACACCATCAGATTCGTTGCCATAGTCACTGCATTTTACATCACGTTGTCCCTCACTATTTACTTTCAGATGATATGCATTATTTGATGAAAAGTACTGGTAGTTTTTTAGGCAATCAGAGGAAGGTCCCTGTTTTGGTATTTAAATGCACTGTCTTGTAAAGACAAGCCCAGTTTTTTCACAACATGCATGTGGGAAAAATGCATTGCTCTGTTTACAGCCCAGCCTTTCCTCTGACTATTTCGTAACCGAACACTTTCCATTAAACATTAAGTTGGCTACATACGCAACAGAAGAACAGATTCTCTGCAAATGCCTCAGATTTCAATCGACAATTTGTTTTTCGGTTGCTGTGGAAATGTTCTGAAAGCTCCTGTCACAAAGGCTTCACCCCGCGGCCGCTGTATGCTGGGCATGGAATGAGGCAGGGATGGATCCAGGCTGTTTGCTAGTACGGGCCTGTGGGATATGGGATGGAACATTCCAGCCATCTCAGCATCCAGAAGAAAACACAGGACCTCTGCACAGTTCTCTATTTCTCCACTGCCTGTCCATTTCACCGGGGATGTCAATACTTTACCTCACTGTCAGGCACATAGGCTGTGGTTTTGTGGTAGTTGTCATGGTGACGACGGTCTCTCGGCTATGCAAAGCACGCAGTTACAGGTATGGGGGCAGAGGGTGGTGTGCAGGCTCACTTCTGCAAGGAGGGAACCATCCCAGCAATGCGAGGAATGCAAGTCTTTGTTCCCAGTGCATTTTTTAATAACCTGACATCTGCCAGAGAGGTGCTTGTCAGTGTGTGTATGTGAGCATCCTTCCCGGCTTGGGCGGACATGTGAATTTAAGAAGCCGCTTCCTTCCCTTCGTGGCAGCAATCTATGTTAGGATTGCAAACATGGCTAGCAGACAGAGCCATCGTGATTAGCAAACATGGCTAGTAGTGATGCTCCGATTGATCGGCCACCGATCACGATCGGCCGATATTGGCTAAAAATAGCTTGATCGGCGAACCCCAAAAGCGCCGATCAAAAAAGCCGATCACTTGACG
>JAODKF010006620.1:0-15847 GCA_026779585.1 Mormyrus proboscirostris
GCCGCCCCCACACCGCCCCATCATTCACATGCTCAAGATCTGACACATCTTGATGACAACTTATCAATGGATTTCTTCAGACCTTCAATTTGTAAAGTATTTTGTTTTACTGCTTTCTTCAATTGATCAGACCTTTCATCAGTTTTTGCAGTCGAAATACGCAAAATAAACATTAAAATAAAAGTTCAGTCCACAGTACAAATACAACAGGCTGAATAATTATTGTGTCACATTAAAAATGGCAAAAATGATCTAAGAGTAGACAAGAAATTTAGATCATTCAGGTGATGGATTTCAAGAACACATTTCTATCATGACCTGCTCGTCCAATCCTCCTGTGTGCCACACCCCCCTTGTTACCTCATGTTAATTCCTGATTGTGATCACCTGTTGCCTGTTAGTTTCAACTTGTCCTGTGTATTTAAGTCTATGTCTAAGTCCGTATCTCCAGATCTGTCATTGTAGTTTCGTTGTCGTTTCCTGTTGGGCCCACTTTGGAGTGAATAAAACCTATCACGGCTTCCTTTGCCTGCATCCCCGACCCGCACGTCACAGTTTCAGCCTTCTTGAATGTTGTAATTTTGAATATACTTTCCAGCCAAATACTCATGTGGTTATCCAATGAATGCTTAAAAATCCACTTTTAACATTCATTAGTCCTTTTCAAGTGTGTTAGGAAAATGTGCTACATAGATAATACCAGGCATGAGTATAAATCTAAGAAAAACACTTTGCTCAAAAAATTCTCAACTGCTAATACTGGCCTTTCATGTAAAAACAGGTATCTTCTGTTACAGTGTCTTGTAGAATATTTATATTTGTACATGAAAATTCATTCATAAAAGCAAGGTAATGCCCATTGCAGGACCTATTTTTCATTGTCAGGGAAAAAGAAGTCAACCTGCAATATTTAATCTGACCCTTATTGTCACATCCAAACACGGGAAGAAGGCGACAGAAGCAGTGAATAGGAATTCAAAGGGGTTTATTGCCAGGGAAACATACAACCAGACATGGAACATTAATGACCGGACTGGGGATACAAACTGAAACGTGGACTAAATACACTGAACTAATAACAGCAACAGGAAACAGCTGGTGAACACGGGGATTCCACACGGGATAGATGAGGGAGCATAGTCGAGGAGGGGGCAGGACGAGCGGGGCAGGACAGAAACCCCCCCAAAGGGGCACACTCCAAGCGTGCCCAAGGGGAGTGAGGAACAGAACCAGGGACACGGGACCTGGAAAACAGAAGCAAAACATCAACGGGGCACAGGGAACAGCACAGACACACAAACAGGCACAGGGAGACCAACTCAAACAAACGACAGGGAACGCAGACAGACACAGGGGCACCAAAGAAGGAAGCATGGGACCTGGGGACACTAAAGGGGACAACGGAGGGGTCACACCAGGGGGAGGGGGGAGAAGGACACACGGGAGGCACAAAGGAACTAAGAGTACAAAAGGTACATGAGAGACATGGAAGAGACACAGGGGCCACAAAGGGACTAGCCTGAGACAAAGGCACTGAGGGATGAGGAACAAACATGGAGGGCACGAAGGAACTGGAGGGGAACGCCAGTGAAAGAGGACAAGGAATGAACACAGGGGTCAAGGGAGCTAAGGGCAAGGGGCAACGGGGAGCGGAAGGGACCCTCGGCGGGCGTAAGGCCGAAGGAGCAGCAGGCAATCGCGAGGCCGGAATTGGGGACCCGCAGGCAACCAACAAGGCACCCAAGACCGGGCCTCAACCGGCCAACAAGGGTCCACAAGTGAGGGCGGGGGCATCTGTCAAGCGGGAGCCTGGGGGAGCAAAGGCAGACCAGGGAGTCGACCCCGACATCGGTGCCCCCTCCCTCTCCCAGAGACGGGCACCCAGCCGGGAACTGCCGCGGTGAGGTGGCAGTGGCTGACAGGATCCGCTGGGGGGGTCCACTGGGGAAGTCATCAGGGTGATCCCTGAGGGGTCCCACTCCAGCTCCATTATAGAAGATGGATCGGTGGTCAGGTTGTCAGGGACAGGGACTGAGATCAAGGAAGCCAGGGGCACGGGAGGAGGGTCAGGTCAGGTGCGCGTCTCTGGGCAGGGACATCGCTTCCAATATGTACCTGTACTGGTAGGCTAAAGCCCGAAGCAGGGGATCTTCCTGTACTTCGGGCTGGGTGAGCCAATATATTACCTCGTCCGTAACGCTTAGGTATTCCTCTTGCGTCATCCGAGGTGTCTTCTTTGTGAGTCCAGTCATTCTGTCACATCCGAACATGGAAAGCAGGCGACGGAAGCCGTGAATAGGAATTCAAAAGGGGTTTATTGCCGAGGAAACACGCAACCAGACATGGAACATTAATGACCGGACTAGGCAAACAAACTGAAATGCGGACTAAATACACTGAACTAATGACAGCAACAGGAAACAGCTGGTGAACACGGGTATTCCACATGGGGTAGATAAGACCCCCAGCAACCATACTTACTCTATGATGTTTTTTATGAACAACGATGGCTGTTCCACACTTAGTAAGGAACAGTCAGACCACCTTTTACCTTCCATTAGTACTTAAAAGTCTCTTATTCAGTCCTTTCCACTGTTTATTATGACATCATTTTTAGTAAAGTGTTACAGATTTATATCGAGCCAGTGCCCCATATTTCTATATATTCTACCTTATAGATCTCAAGTACTGCCATTTATGCTCATCCTACCGCCTGTCAGTGCACATTTAGTTCTCTCTGGCATATTTCTTGATTTTTTTGATAAACTCTTGCGCCTCAGTAGGACTTTTAATCATGTAGGTACAGTCTCAAGCATCGCTGGGTGAATTAATCCATGTCGGATTCCTTGTGAAGTTCCTGGCGAGCTGAGTCAAATTGCTTCCTCTGTTGATGCAGTTCTGCAGCCAGGTCTGGGTAAAACCGCAGTAGTTGTTTTTTGTACTGTATTTTCCTTTTAGTCCATACAGCAGTCATGACTTTCATCTTGTCCTTGTAGTTGTGAAACAGAGAATTAGATTCATATTCTATTATTTTTGTCAATGTGGGAAAAAACCTGCTTCCGTGCTTGAACTCTTCAAGGATAAGCTGGAATGTGGTGACAACTTTGGGAGCTGTGAAAAATGCCATGCTCCATGCTTCATATTAGAAAAATGTTGGAAAAGTAATCAAGATATTTTAATCATTTATGTGTGCCGTGCAGGGTTATTAAAACCCATTCGTACCCAAGTCATCCTTGATACAGTGCCGTTTAGTAGATGGCAAAATAGAGACCTATAGACTTGTGCAGACTCCTATTTGGAATATTTTAACAACAACAGAAATGTCCCAAAGTAGGAGTCTGCACAAGTCTCTGTAATAAAGTTTTATGCCAAAAATGTTTCAACTCTTTGACAGTGAGGGCAGCAAACATTAGTCATCTTCCTCAATAGATATTAGTTATTTTGAGTTCCAAAAGTAGTGTACCACCACAACTTTTAAAACTTCACTTTTGAAAGAACATTTATACACAATAAGAGCTGCATTGCTATGTTCTCTGCCATATCCATATACTGCAATTTATACAATAGATTCAAACAATGAATGGTGATAATAATATTGTAGAATATTGTAAAAATATTGTAGGAATGTTGTAAAATATTCCTTTGGTATTGTCATAAAATTAATTTCCAAAGCAAGTTTTTGTCTTCTGTCCTATGATTTCAGTGAAGAAGCAGTTTTAGAACAAGATTACTCAACAGAGATACAGTATGCCATACAAAAGTGACTGGTGGTGTTTTAATAATGTTGTTATTCCATTTAACATAAAATCATCACATTGGGTTGTTATGTCCTTTAACATGTAGAATTTTACTAAAATGGTAAGTGTATAATGATTTGTGCACGCATCATGGATTCTTTGGACATATGCACAATGGAAATAAAACAAATTCTCAAAGCACTGCAAAAATTCCTAATTGCCCAGTATCTCATACTGTACAATGATGTGATACAGTTACAAGTCGAATTAGAAATTGCCCATTAAAAAAATAAAATAAAAAAATACAGACAGCAGTAGCTCTGGTTTATTTGTTTGCTTATTTGCAAAGACATTGCTGTTCGGTGGCAATTATACCATACTTTCTGCAGAAGACAAGAGGAAAATCTTGAATCTTGAAAATTATGAACTAAGAACACATAATATTATTGGGGGACTTTTTTCCACGTTTTGCTGACACTTATTTGATATATCTGATATATTGCTTCTATTCAAAGAGCATTAGTAGAATGTATTTAAGTTTGAAGCTGAGAAAATTCTGTAAATTTGTGTTATACATGTACATTTGACCTATGTAAAATCAGGCATAAATTCGCCTTGGTGGACTGCATTTAACACACTTGTCTGGGTGTGTGTATGTGCAAGTGTGATGACACTTTTTTGATATCTGACACGTTTCTTTTCAGAGAGCATTAGTAGAATGTACTTGACTAGGTTTGAAGCTGACACAATCCTTTAAATTTGTCTTATTTGTCACATTTAACCTATGTGAAATGAGGTCTATTTTCGCATGGGGGACTAAGTTGAATATATAATTTTCTTAATCTATTAATATATTTACATTATGATAACATTTGGCGATGTATGTATAAAATATCACAGCACTATTTATTATTTTAACATTATAATTTACCATTAAATGCATTAATCGCATTTGAAAACCTAACTTTTATTTTGACACAAAAATAAATAGCGAACAGAATAGTCTCTCCCTTTTTCTTGCCAGCTTTATACGGTTAAGTTTAGCTTTTTCTTCATACCCTTGCCCTTAATCTGTGGAACCCTCCCCAGCTGCGCGTGTGCCTTCACACGCAGTGTCACTCCGTAGTAAAGTGCTAGTGAGTAGGGATCGGCTTGAGATTCAGCCTATGAATTCAAACGGTGTGCACTCCCTGCCAGAATGCAGAGGATTTGGAAAAGGCCATCGGACCTCGGTGGTTGCTGTCACTGTCGCTACCCGATCCGTACACCCTACGTACATGCGTACCTGTCACTGTTACCCCTTTTCCACTGCAAGGGTGCCGGTGCTGGCACTGGGGCAGGTGCGAACCAGCAAGAGCCTGCCTGCATTTCCACGGACTTGAGAGCCCAGTGGGAACCGGTTGACGACACTGCATGCACGCCACAAACCATGCCCACTTTGCGACATTATCTTTATTTTGCATTGCCTCGGTTACTCAGCCCAATTCTCATGACGACACGGGTTCTTCATCCAGACCAGCAAAGGTTTGGTGCCGGTTCGGAGCGGATTTTGCGGCACTGGCGCCATTTTTTTTTTCTGTGGAAAAACGTGGCACTAGTTTCAAATTGGGGATTGGCACCGGATCAGCACCGGCACCCTTGCAGTGGAAAAGGGGCTTGACACTACCCGATTTAGACCGGAAACCCGATTTGGACTACGCATGCGCAGAAAAATGTAATTTCCGCTCACTACTGCTTTATGGCAGCGGAACTAAATTGTTGGAAATTGGTTTTCCGACGGCGACACGGTTTGGTACGCATGTGCAAAGATTTTGTCTAAATTCGGTAGTTACTATCGGTTCACGATTTCTTGGTTCGGTTTATTTTTGCGATTTGCGTCTTTCATCGAGAAATGAAGACCTTTGGTTTTTACCACAACTTACAGGTAAATCGGTAACGTATGTTTGTTGTTCATGTTTTTAGAATTTTTTGTAATTTTTAATGTGTGTAGTCCAGTCAATTGCATTTTTTCTTTTTATCGCACTTTGCAGGATTATTTCCTAAATGGTGAATTTCCGTCCACCGTTTTGCAATAGAGACTGTCATAATTCGACAGGCATCCTCTAACTTCATGCTAAAAGGTACGTCCAAATTATCTATACTTAGGAACATAATGTCGGTCACTTCTTGTCATGATCCGCCCCGTCCGATCCTCCTGTGTGCCACGCCCACCTCGTCACCTGTGTCCTGTTAATCCCTGTTTAGCTTGTGTATTTAGTCCGCATCTTATCTCAGATCACTCATTGTATTGTCGCTCGATGTTCGTGCCTGTCTACCCTCTCCTGCCAATAAACCCCATTTCCCTGTCCGTCTGGCTCTGCTCACCTGCTTATCCGCTCGCTCGCCCGCCCAATCGTGACAGAATGACTGATCTCCGGAACAAGCTCAGTGCTACTGGGGAGATTCTCCCCATGGAGGATGAGGTGATCAGGTGGACGAACCAGCTCGATCTCCACCCAGACCCAGTAGCCCGCCGACTGGTGGACAGATGCTGGGAAACTGGGAGGTTCCACACCGGTGAAGAACAGCCGCTGGACGAGGTAAACAAGCTCCTGAAGTGGCTGAGGGAGAGAGCGGCCATCTGGCTGCCCCATCTGGGGTATGCCACTGCTGAGCCACCCCTCGACTCACCCCTTACCACTGGCTCTGTCTGGAGTACAACAACCCGGTGAAAGAAAAAGCAGCGCCGGGAGAAGCAGGAAGGTGCCCCGACCCTGTTCCTGAGATCCTGCTCTATGGTCCCAGTTTGGGAGGGGACCGAAACGCCAGCTTCCTCCGCATTGCTCGCAGCTTTGCCCGTGGCAGAGGCAGCCGCCACGCTTGCGGCTCCTCCCGTGGAAGAGAAAGCCGCCACACTCACGACTTCGCCCACCGCGCCGGAAGTGCCCGAGGGGCTAGAGGACATGCCCGTCCTCCTACCTCCCGCTGGCCGCATGCCCGTGGTTTATGTTGCCGCCGCGCCCGTGGTTGATGTCACCGCTGCGCCCGCCGAGGCACCCCCTGCTGGCCGCACGCCCATGCCCACCGAGGCCCCCTGCTGGCCGCACGCCCGCGGTCGCCGAGGCGCCCCCTGCTGGCCGCTTGCCTGAGCCTGGTTCTCCCGTCCAGCCCCGCTCGCCGGTCCAGCCCGACCCACCCTGCTCTCCTGACCAGCCCGTCCAGCCCGCGCTGCCTGACCAGCCCGTCCAACCCGCGCCTCCGCCTGCTGCGGCAGCCACGTCCACTGCAGGGACAGGGACTCCAGGCCAGCACCCTGTCCTCGAAGAGGTCCTGGCTACGCACATGCGTAGTAAATCGAGCCCCTGCCGTTCAGACGTAGCGAGCGGAATGACGTATATTGGCACATGCGTAGTTGCCGTCGGAAAACTAAGTCGCTGCCGTAAAGCAGTAGTGAACGGAAATGACATTTTCCTGCGCATGCGTAGTCCACATCGGGTTTTCGGTCTAAATCGGGTAGTGACAGGTTGTGTCCGAAATCGCGATTCTCCAGTGCGCCAAAATATCTGCCGTGAAAACTTGCCGAAAGTCCCTCCCCTTCCGCTACTGTACATAGTCAAAATGGCGTCCATTTAGTGTGCGTAGTGTCCATCCTTCTGAACTTCGTTTTCTGAACGTTTTCAGTGCACCATCCGGGTACTTTCAGTGCACTGAATTTTAGCTTAGTTGCCAGTGTGAACGCACTATGCCCTAAAATCGCGCACTAAAAGTGCGCAAGTGCGCGATTTCAGACACAGCCACAGTCACTCCCCGAAACTCGATTTGGGCTAGGCATGCACAGGAAAATGTCATTTCCGCTCACTACTGCTTTACGGCAGCGGCTTGGTTTTCCGACGGCGACACGGTTTGGATTACGCATATGCAAAGATTTCATCTGCAGTTTTCTTTTTTTTTTTACAAATTATAGAACAAACAAGAGCTTTTCTGTTTTTACACTTTGACATTGTTTGAAGATAAATATTTACCCTTACTTTAAATTGCTCAAATACAGTGTCGAATACAATGTCTAAAACATTCAGACCACCTTCTTCCAGTGGACGACAAATAATCTCTTTTTTTAATATAATGAGATTTATTTCTCCAAATGAATCTAAAACGTTTGAGTCAACTTTCTTAACAGTGACAGGTAGCACATCCAATACCAAACAAGAATATACTAATCTAGACAAGCCCTCCAACTTAGACAAAAGTATATGACCATTCAAAGAAAGGTCTCTAAGCAACCGCAAATTAAGCTTGGTTTCAAATGTTGTTATGGGAGAAAAATTAATATCATTTCTAGTATTTGAGTTTTTTGAGATCATGATACCAAGATATTTAACAACATCTATTACAGGAATGTTACATATGAATGTTAAACCACATTTCCCAAGAGCCATTAATTCGCATTTATTTATATTTAAAGAGAGACCAGATACAGATGAAAAATTTTGCAAACATTTTACGGCCTTACTCATTTGTGTACTTGTGTGTTTTTTAATTTGTCACACTCAGATAGGAAACCAGAGGCGGGACCTAGAATGCGGGAAACAAGCAGGTTTATTGTGGCACCGATAAACACCAAATCCAAAGGGCAGCACTGGAGGCAGGGGAGGATGCCGTGCAAATCTGTCAAGATGTTCATCTATATATAGCCTGCACTGCATTAAAAATGAGCGGCACTGATCAGGGTGTCACGTCGGGCGGGCGAGCGAGCGGGCAAGCAGGCAAGTCCAGCCAGGAGTACAGGTAAAACGGGGTTTATTAGGTCTAACAGGTAGACGGGGGAGCATACGGCGACATTCATTAGCGACAATACAATGACAGATCTCGGAAACAGGGGGAGACGCGGACTAATATACACAAGACAAAGCAAACTGAACAAGGCACAGATGAAAACAATCGGGTATGAACACAGTCACAGCTTCTGTGAGGGGGTAATCGGAAAGACCTGGCACGGCTAAATACGTTTAGCAGGTCCCCGTATTCTGATGGTACTACAGACAGGTTTTCGGGTTCTGGACTTTCTACTGAGGTTGCTTGACAGGGCAGAGCCAAACATTTAGTGAAACATCTGTTCGACCATGCGGACAATTCCCTGGTCCACCAATCCACTACGGGATTGTGCAAGCAGAGCCAGGGGAGGCCGAGGATCAGGGGATCCCGGGAGTAAGGAAGAACTAAAAAAGAGATGGTTTCGTGATGCAACAACTCCACCTGCAGCTCCACTGGGCAGGTGCGGTGCATAACCTGCTTGGCATGGAGGAGCTGTCCGTGCACTCCCAACACTGTTATTTGGGTGGTCAGTCGCTCGGTTCACAGGTGCAACCAACGAGCGAAGGCCTGGTCAATGAAGTTCCCGGCTGCACCGGAATATAGAAAGGCATATGCAGCTTCCGCTTCGAGGCCCCACTGTAAAACAAAAGGGACAGTCATTAGTTTCTGGGTTATATCAAGGAAAGCCGATATGCCCACCTGTGCAGAGTCCTTCAGTAGCCAGTCAGTGGTCAGATGGGACAGTTTTGGAGGACGTGGTGTGCCTCCCCAAATTACAAACTGGAGTTGTTGATAGTGGTGTCGTCTCTCCGCAGAGGTCAGAGGCAGATGCTCTAGTTGCATCGGTTCCGCCGGCGATAAGGTACTCGGGACTCAGGATGCAGTCAACTCGGATCTTGCCCGGCAACGGCTCCGCTCTCTGACCGTGTTGTCCAGGGTTACAGAGAGTCGGACATATTCTTTGAATGAGCGAGCCCCTCCGCGTGCTGTCATTTCGTCTCTTAATTCCGGGTTTAAAGCTCTCCCGTAGAGGATCTTCAGACAGTCATCAGGCCACCAGAGTCCAGCAGCGATGGTCCTGAACTCTAAGGAGAACTCTGCCGCGAGTTTATTCCCCTGCCGTAGATCGCACAAGCTGCTGGTTAGTCGAACACCTCCTTGAATGCTTCTTGAATGCCTTCAGTCGCACGACAGGAGGGGGCTATCATCAGTCCACAGGGCTGTGCTCACCCTGTTAACAGGGAGATTACAAACCAGACTTGGGAGGATGCCATGCGAAACTTGTCAGGATGATCATCTATATATAGACCGCACTGCATTAAAAATGAGCGGCACTGATCAGCGTTGCCATCGTACTTATCTGGCAGGGCCACCGGTATAGGGAGAGGAGCTGAGGCTCGTGGCGGGGAGTCAGGTAGGACGCTCTTGGGTTGCTCTCCCCTCCAGAAGCTGAGAAAACAGTGCGGTCAACTGATCAACCTGCAGTTGGAGTGCTGATGTGTTCTCTGCTGGGTCCATCTTAATAAGGCAAAGTATTCTGTCACACTCAGATAGGAAACCAGAGGCGGGACCCAGAATGCGGGAAACACCTGGTTTATTGTGGCGCCGATAAACACCAAATACAAAGGGCAGCAATGGAGGCGTAGTCGGGGACAGAGCAGAAGGGTCGTAAGCCAAGGGGATCAGTCTTACACGATCACACCGGACACAGGGCAGGGCAGGACAGGAGGCAGAAACAGGCAGGAGGCAGAATGACAAGAGGTCCGGGACGGGTAAGCGGGACAGGCAAGGAGGACAGGGCAGGCAGGATATGTGAGGCAGGAGAGAGAAACCAAAGACGATCAGACGCTTAGTAAGGCATATCAAAACAATGGCAACAATACTTCGCAAAGTCTGCTGGTCCAGGACCGTCTTTTTAACTAAAAGGGGTGGTTCCCTTCCGGGTTGCATCCGCTGTTGGGCGTGGTCCCGGTCTTGATGTGACAGAATTATAGTTATTAAACCTTGGGTCATCGAAGTCGGTAAGATTTCCCTTTTGAATGACTCTTTAAAAACCCAAAGAAGAAAAGAAAGTCAGATAAATCTAAGTCCTATAAAATTCAGAAATAAGGACATCATTGCCAGGGGATTTATTTAGTTTTAATTTGCTTTTTTATATTTTTTAACCTCAGTAACAGTTATTTCTTTATCAAGATGGTGGCGGAGGAAGTAGTGCTATCGTTCGGAACCCCTAATTGCTCCCGGTGAGCAGGTTGGCGCCTTGCATGGCAGCCTCCGCCACCGGTGTGTGAATGGGTGAATGTGAGGCATGAATTGTAAAGCGCTTTGAGTACTCGTAGTAGTAGAAAAGCGCTATATAAATGCAGTCCATTTACCATTTATCACATTCTTATTTATAATCTTCCTTTATAACTTTAATATCAACTTTTAATGACTGGATAAAATTAATTTTGTCTTAAGAAACTGATGTGCTAGTGTATGATTTTGCATAAAAGTTTGATACATATTTAGAAATTTCAATAAGATTTTGCGATACCCGATCATCTATGATAAGTTTCTTAAGTGAGGTGTATTGCCAATTTTGTTTTTCCAAATTGTAAAAGTATTTTGAGTTTTTTTCACCTTCCTCAAGCCACTTTCTTCTGGACTGAATAAAGGCGGGGGGTCTGGGGCCTATACCGGAAGCAATGGGCATAAGGCAGGGAACAACCCTGGACAGGGGGCCAGCCCATCGCAGGGTACACTCACACACCATTCACTCACACATGCACACCTACGGGCAATTTATTAACTCCTATTAACCTCAGCATGTCTTTGGACTGTGGGGGGAAACCGGAGTACCCAGAGGAAACCCCACGATTTATTTTGTTAATTGGGCTTTCTTCAAATATTTTCCTATAATTCTTTTAATTTCAGTTTTAAAATCTTCATTTTCCAGAATTCTATTGTTCAGTTTCCAGTATCACCTAGAAATCTTTGGACTGTTATCTTGACCTAAATTAACATTAATATAAATTGCTTTATGATAAGTTAGTACTGATTGTTCAATCGAGACTTTAAGTACATGACAATGAATTTGATATTAACCAGAAGTCGATCCTTGATTGTTTAGATGTATTATTATTAGACCAAGTATACTCCTTCAGTCCTGGGTGCTTATGTCACCATATATCAATAATTCCCTAAGTAAGACAAAAGTTGCACAGTTCTGTTGAATTTGGTACAGTTCGAGCAGGATATCTGTCAAGCTGTGCATACAGTGCACAAATACTGTGTTAAAATCACCCCCCAAGATAATATCAATATTATGAAATTTGTCTTTCATTTCTTTTTCTATTTTGTAAAATAAGGCATTATTATATTGTCTGTTGTTAGAGGCATATATATTTCCCAATAAAAAAAGTTATTTTCAATTATTACAGTTAATAAAATCCATCTGCCTGAATGATGGATTTTACTGCAAACAACCTTGCCTTTAAATTGACCTTTTAATATTGGTACCCCTGAGGAACGATTACTGCCAAAAGAAAGCCAAATATCGCTGCCCCATTGGGTTTTCCAAAAATTTAAGTCTGAGGAACAAGCATGTGTCTCTTGTAAAAAATAAAAGTTTGCTTGATATCTTCTACAAAATAAAAACACTGCTTTTCTTTTGGTCAAATCACGGACACCCCTGACATTAACTGAACAAAGTGATAAAGTCATGAACAAGAACAAAAACTTCTTGGATCAGAAATTAGAGTAGGTTACTGTGTACGTAACTCAAAGGGGGTCTTTGCTTTCTATAAAGCTACAATCCTAATAGGGAGATAACCAATGCATCTCCTAACATTTTTCCTTCTCTATTAAACTTTAAAGACAGCTATAATTATTTAACAATTATATAAAGTTTATTCCCAAACTGTAAGGAATCTTTTGCATAATGCATCTTTAAACATTGAAATTATGCTACATTGAACGAAACATTCCAGAATCATTACATCAAATTGGTTTCATTTCCACATTATCAATGAACGCCCTACCGGCTACAAAATAGGCTTTGTGTCCCTTCTCTCAAGCTTCCTTGATTTGGGATCCCGCTGTTGCTTTCTACCCAGCCTTTGAGCAACATCTACCTCTGCGATTAACTTCCCTTTAATCTCCGAAGCAACCGATCGGCAGATATTGATGACTGTCTCTTTAATGTTTTCCTCAGCCTTTTCAGGAATCCCGTGCAGTCATAAATTCCATCTCAGACAGTATCTTTCTGCTTCATGCACTACACTTTGTGGTGTCGCTCCTGACCGGTAAGGCACGGGATTGAGCGACGGCCCTCTGGATCGAAAAAAGTTCGGTCCTGGATTCCACTCCAGCCTTCCAGCAGGCGTTCAGCGCGGTCTTTGACCAGCCCGCTGTTGGAAGGAATCTGGGGGACCGACTCCTTGACCTCCGCCAGGGAAACAAGTCCGCAGCGGACTTCACACTGGAGTTCAGGACGCTGGCGGCTGGTCTGGATTGGATGGTGTCCTCTCTTCAGGTTCCATGGACACCCACATCGCTCAGGTGCAGCTTGTATTGCAATGCCTCCATGAGAACCAGCTGTATGTTAAGTGTGAGTTCCATGTCCACTCCCTGAAGTTCTTGGGTTACCTGATTCGACCCGGAGAGGTCAAGGCAGTACGGGAATGGCCCCGACTGAAGGCCGTGAAGGAGCTCCAACGTTTCCTAGGGTTTTCCAATTTCTACCGCCGTTTCATTCAAGGTTTTAGTACGGTGGTGGCGCCCCTGACATCCCTTCCCCGAGTGAAGGGAGGGAAACTCCCGTGGAACCTCGAAGCGGAGAATGCATGGATCACGCTCAAAACCCTGTTTTGCCGGGCTCCCGTGTTACACCAACCGGATCTGGCATAGCCATTTACTGTGGAAGTGGATGCCTCTGAGGTCGGGATAGAGGCGGTCCTGTCCCAACGTGCCCTGGACGGTAAGATTCATCCCTGCACCTTTTTCTCCCGCAAGCTCACTGCAGCCGAGAGAAATTATGACATCGAGAATCACGAGCTCCTGGCCATCAAGGAGGCCCTCGAGGAGTGGCATCACAGGCTCGAAGGAGCCCAACACCCTTTCCGAGTGTTGACGGACCACCGGAACCTAGAATATCTGAAGACCGCCAAGCGACTCAATTCCCGACAAGCGAGATGGGCCCTCTTCTATACTCGTTTTCTGTTCTCGGTATCGTATATTCCAGGATCCCAGAATGTGAAGGCAGATGCTCTGTCCTGACTCTACGATGCCCCAATGGTCCCTGAAAAACCTGTTCCTGTCCTGCCCCCTTCCTGTTTCCTTTTGAGACCCATCACCTGGGATCTGGATCGTGAGATTCGGGACCGGCACCAGAACCAGCCTGCGCCTGCGGAGTGCCCCCCGGATGTGCTATTCGTCTCAGACACGCACCGTCAAGCACAATTGCAATTGATCCACACCTCCCTCAGTTCCGGTCATCCAGGAGTCGCCACCACATCCTGCCTGATTGCTCGCTGATACTGGTGGCCGAACTGGAGGGAGGAGGTGGAGGAATACGTGCTCTCCTGCCCCACGTGTGCGCAGCATAAGGCGGATCGACAACCCCCCGCCGGACTACTACAACCCCTGCCGACTCCCCTGCGCCCATGGTCCCACATTTCCCTGGATTTTATGACGGACCTGCCCCGCTCACACAGAAACACGGTAATTCTGACTGTGGTAGACCGCTTTTCGCGTATGTGCCGGCTCATCCCCCTGCCAAAGTTGCCCTTCACTACGGAGCTCACGAAGCTCCTTTTCATGTGGATTTTCCGATACTACGGGACCCCGGAGGACCTCGTATCTGATAGGGGTCCACAGTTCACCTCTCGTGTCTTCCGCGCATTCTGTAAACTGCTAAATGTCTCCCTAAGCCTGTCTTCCAGCTACCACCCTCAGACAAATAGCCTGACAGAACGTACCCAACAGGAGATCACCAAAATTTCTCTGCTCCGACTCCCCAACACAGTGGGCTCGCTACCTCCCGTTGGCGGAGTACGCCCACAACTCCCATCCTCTGGGGGACACAGAACTAACCCCCTTTCAGTGTGTTCTAGGGTACCAACCTCCCCTTTTTCCCTGGGACCCTCTACAAAGTGAAATCCCCGCTCTTGACAACTGGTTCCAGCAGAGCCGAAGGACCTGGCGCCGCACTCATCAACTTCTGGAAGCCGTGGCACAGCAACGCAAATGACAGGCCGACTAACATCGGCACCCGGGTCAGAGAGTCTGGCTCGCTACCCGCAATTTGTACTTACCTGGTTGCCGTAAGCTAGCTCCACGCTACGTCAGCCCGTATCGCGTCATCCAGCGGATGGGTCCCGTAAACTATCGGCTACAGCTCCCCCGGTTCTATCGTGTCTCCCTGGTATTCCACAGATCCCATGCTCAAGCCGGTCCGCTACAGCCTTGGTCACCCACCGGACACGCGCACTGATTCACCAGGTCCCATGCCCGTGGGTGACAACACGTATGCTGTCAGCACTCTACTGGATTCCCGACGCCACTGAGGACGCCTCCAGTACTTAGTGGACTGGGAGGGGTACGGTCTGGAAGAGCGCTCCTGGGTCCCAGCCGCCGACATTCTAGAACCCGAACTGGTGTCCTCCTTCCATCAGGCCCATCCTGATAAGCCAGGACCCCGACCACGGGGACAGCCCCATCAATCTCCTCAGCTGCCAGGAGGCAGCCGTAGGGAGGGGGGTTCTGTCCGTTCCGGACCACACCCCCGCAGGACGGACCACCTCTCCTAATCCAACGAGATCAGTCTCACATGTACTGTCAGCAATACAAGGTGGCGCCTCATTCACCTCGGCGCGAGGTATTGTTGTTCCCATGCGGCTTACTGAGCGCTATTCTTCTTGTCCTGTCTGCAGCCCTAGTCCCGTCCCGTCATGTCAGCTCCACCAACCCCTGCAACCTCTACTCCTGCTCATGTCCACCCTTCCTGCATCCAGTGCTCCCCTTCGGCTTGACTTCCCCAGCTTCTTTGACCTTCTGCACCGTGCCCTGACTACGTCTTTTGATCGCCCCTCCAAGTGCTGGTTGCTAATAAACACCCTCCACGGACACCTTGTTCTCCTGCGTGTTTTGTGCCTCATAACAGGCATCATCTAACTTCATGCTAAAAGGTACATACAAAGTATGGTGTCTTTAGCTATTACCAGTAAATTGTATATGTTCAGCATGGTCAGGAAGATTATTACAGACCAAGGCAAGGAATTCGTCAATGAGGTAAATTTTGAACAAGGTTTTATTTTTTGCACTCCATCCATTGCTTT
>JAODKF010006621.1:0-15747 GCA_026779585.1 Mormyrus proboscirostris
ACCCACCATAAATCAATGTTGCTTTACCATCACTGAGCATTCATTGATTCAATGTTGAAGAACCCACCATAAATCAATGTTGATTTACCATCACTGAGCATACATTGATTCAATGTTGAATATTTTCAGTAATATCAATGTTGATTCAGCATCTTATTTTCAATGATGAAAAATCCACCTTATATCAACATTGAATCAATGTTTAGCTACCATCAGATTTTCAATATTGAAAATCTGACGAAAAATCAATTCGGATTCAACATCGATAATTTAACACTGACCATAAATCAACGCATTCAACCATATTTCAATGTTGAAACAATGCCATGGTGCTATCTGGGATACTTGCTTAAGGCAGTATCTCATCCCCCACCAGGTGAGGGCAATCCACCCTTTTCCAGCTAAGAACCATGGCCTCAGACTTGGAGGTGGTGATCCTCATTCCAGCCACCTCACACTCAACTGCAAACTGATCCTGAGGCCCTCAAACCGGCCTTCCAGCACCCCTTGGTTATGCCGAAGAATTCTGTCCAAGTCTGTATGGTACACTAAACAATGTGACAGTTTTTTTTCCTTTTTCCACTTTGCTTTTTATGAGCCATTTTCTCACACAAACGGTGAACACAAGTACACAACTCAAATACCAAATGCACAATGAGCATAATAATGCAGTGAGACAATGAAAGACACTAAGGATATTTGAACAGTCAGGGTACAAACAGACATTGCTCGCATGGATTTCTCACTGCACTTGGCACGCACTAACCTCAAATTTCTTGATTTTATTTTTTATGTATATTTTTGAGCTGCATATGCTAGATTGCGAATTATTAAAACCTGCATAAGTAAAGTGTATATTTTTTGAGTAAAATTTTAAACTTACTTGTCTACTGTAAGTATTCTCACATATACAGTGAATTTGTCTCCAGTTGTCCTTGCTCACATAAATACACCAGGTACATTCACAGATAAGACAAGATAATGGTCAATGTGTGTCTGCAACAATTTCAAAAATTCTTTTTTTTGTCTGTCAATATGGAGTGCTGTGTATACATTAATGAGGAAAAAAAATTTTTTTAATGATTTTAGCAAATGACTGCAATATAACAAAGAGTAAAAAATTGAAGGGGATCTGAATACATTCCGTACTCACTGTAGCTCTCTGATAGAAATGGGCATGGTACAGGTATAGTTTGGTTGTGGCTGGTGGCCGAACCTGTAGTGACTTTCGGGAACGGAGCGGGAACAGAAGTCCAGGGAGTCGAGAAAAAGAGGGCTTTATTTGGGGATCCACAAACATCAACTTACAGCTGACGTCAGACAACGCTAATTACCAGACTGGGGAAACATACTTTAACACAGACTTAAATACACAGGACTAATTAACAACAAGGAGAAACAGCTGGTAACATCGGGATTCCACATGAGGTAGCGAGGACGTGGCACACAGAAGGATCGGACGAGCAGGACATGACATGAAATTTAAGATGTTGCAATTAATTATTTATAATGGCCTTCTGCAGATTTGACTGATGCCAGATTTATGTAGTCTGGGCAAAAAGCCTAGGACAAATTTGAAAAAACTTCTTTCCAGACTCATACGAAACAGGCCAAGATCTCTGCAAAGAGGCAGAACCAGGTTCAAATTTTTATTTGATTTGGCATCGTATACTGAATTGGCAGGGAAAGAAAAACTTCTTATGATTAAACGCCCAGAAAACCGATGTTCTGTTGTTTGGAGGGAAGTCCATGGATAGGGATGCTAATCGTGGATAAAAAAGGAAAGCCGGCATGCGGACTAATATTTACACCCGTCATCTAAAGCCCTGGTGATTATTGCGTATGTGTCACATATTTGCAATGTGATATTGTGCAGATCTAGTAAACATGATTTTGATCTTGTTTTCTCCAATAACCAGGATAAGATTGGAAAATTAGAGGTTTTAGAACCACTGGACAGTAGTGATCATAACAAGGTTAAATATGAGGTTAATTTTAGTGTCCAAAGAGCAAAATTATACAATGTTAGGAAGGCTAACTTTTAATGAAATGACACTGAAACTAGATACTGTAAACTGGACATAAATCACAGGGCTCTGATGGCATATTACCTATAGTTTTAAAAGAGATGAGGTATTTTATTAGCCAACCTTTAACCTCACTATTTCAGGAATCCATACTGGAAAAATAATGGAAGCTATAATCCAAGTGAAAATGGTAGATCACCTGGACTCAAACAACATTCTGAGGGATAGCCAACATGGATTTAGGAGAGGTAAATCCTGTTTAACTAATCTACTTAAGTTCTTTGACTAAGCTACAAGAAAAATTGATCACAAAAAGGCCTACGATGTGATCTACTTAGAATAGTGCAGCAGATACTGAACTAGCAGCAGAGAGGCTACAACAGGATCTTGATTTAATTAGCAACTGGGCTGATACCTGGCAGATAAAATGTAATGTAGATAAATGTAAGGTAATCCATGCAGGGAGCAGAAATATAAAGTACAGATATTTTATGGGTTCCACTGAAATAAAGGTAGCTGATTATGAGAAAGATCTCTGTGTATGTTGATGCTTCCATGTCCCACTCTCGCCAGTGTGGGGAAGCAATAAAAAAGGCCAATAGGATATTGGGTTACATCTCTAGGTATATAGAATTTAAGTCAAGGGAGGTGATGCTAAGATTATACAGTTCCTTGGTAAGAACTCACCTAGAATATTGTGCGTAGGTTTGGTCACCAAACCCTGAAAAGGACATTGCTGCCTTGGAAAGGGTTCAATGTAGGGGTACAAGTATGATTCCTGGTCTTAGAGGAATGTTTTATGAGGAGAGGTTAGCTGAGCTGAACCTGTTTAGCCTCAAACAAAGGAGACTAAGGGGGACATGATCCAGTTATATAAGATTCTAACAGGTCTGGATGTTGTTCAGCCAAATGGTTACTTCAATATTAGTTTAAATACTAGAACTCGTGGCCATAGGTGGAAATTAGCGGGAGAACATTTTAAAATGGATTTGCGAAAGCACTTCTTTACACAGCATGTAGTTAGAGTATGGAATAGCCTTCCTGCTAGTGTAGCGCAACATAAAACCCTGAGTATCTTTAAATCAGAGCTGAAGTTCTCCCCAAATGAGCTTGATAGGCTGAATGTCCTCCTCTTGTTTGTAAATTTCTTATGTTATTATGTACCAAAGTCTGCTTTCTGAAATGTTGCTAAAAGTCGCTATACTACATGATGAATTGTGTGATGCTGCTGAATGGCATCCCGTTCTCCATGTTCTTACAGGTTAGATATTTTGTTCGGTTGTTAGTTATTTTGGAGGAGTGGGGGTGGGGAAGATGGGTGGGCATACTATAGTGTCATGGGTATTTTTTGTTGTTTTTAAATATTTTTGGGTTTTTTTGGATTGCCACCTTATTGTGGTGGAGGGGTTTGCGTGCCTCAGTGACCCTGGGGGCTATGTTGTCGGGGGTAATAGCCCCAGGTAGGGTCCCCCAAGGCAAAAAGGTCCCAGGGGAGGGGCCAGACAAAGAGCAACCCAAAAGAACCCTATAACAAGTAATAATATCGAAGTCTCGTTTCCCTCACGCGGACTAGGGTCACCGGGGCCCCACCCTAGAGCCAGGCCTGGGGGAGGGGCCCATTGGCGAGCGCCTGGTGGCTGTCTCCAGGTGGGTCCACCATCCACAAGGGGAATGTCAGGGGTTCGGTGCAATGTGGATCGGGTGGCGACCAGGGGAGGCCCTGGCGGTCTGATCCCCGGCTGACAAAACTGGCTTTCAGGACATGGAACGTCACCTCTCTGGTGGGGAAGAAGCCTGAGCTTGTGCGTGAGGTTGAGAGATACCGACTAGATATAGTTGGGCTCACCTCAACGCATAGCTTGGGTTCTGGAACCTCCTGGAGAGGGGCTGGACGTTTTTTTCTTCTGGAGTTGCGGCAGGTGAGCAGCTCCTAGTTCCTACTGGTTATAGTGGGGAGGGGGCACTGTTGTGGGCGATTCGGTCCCTGTATGAACGGAGCAGAAGCTTGGTCCGCATTGCCGGTAATAAGTCGGACGTGTTCCCAGTGCAGGTTGGGCTCTGCCAGGGCTGCCCTTTGTCATCGGTCCTGTTTATAATATTTATGGACAGGATTTCTAGGCACACCCGGGGTGTTGAGGGTGTCCAGTTTGGTGGCCTCAGGATTGCCTCACTGCTTTTTGCAGACAATGTCGTCTTGTTGGCTTCATCTGCTGGGGATCTCCAGCGTGCTCTAGGGCAGTTCGTAGCCGAGTGCGAAGCAGTGGGGATGAGCACCTCCAAGTCTGAGACCATGGTTCTCAGCCGGAAATGGGTGGATTGCCCTCTTCGGGTCAGGGAAGATGTACTGCCTCAAGTGGAGGAGTTCAAGTATCTCAGGGTCTTGTTCACGAGTGAGGGTAGGCGAGATCGGGAGCTGGATAGACGAATCAGAGCGGCATCTACAGTTTTGCAGGTGTTTAACCGGTTCGTTATGGCTAAGGAAGAACTGAGCCGAAAACCAAAGCTCTCGATCTATTAGTCCATCTTCGTTCCTACCCTCAGCTATGGTCATGAACTATGGGTAATGACCAAATATGAATACATCTGGAATTTGACAATTATTTTTTTTATCGTCCAGTATGTGATTTATGTGATTTGCTGCCTGTGTTTGTCCAGACAGCATTCAGAATACCATAATTCTGCAGAGTTATTGAAATGTCCCATGCTGAGTAAAAAAAAAATATCACACTGGAAGGGAATGACCAGACAAATCTTTTTTTGTTAGCATTTCCCACCTCTGCATTAGCTATATGTCAAAAGGAACATGGCACAAACTGTAAACCTGTTTAAGCATTTTCCCCTGATGGGTAAGCATGTTTATTACGTGCCGCTATACTCAGTCTTCAAGCTGTGTTTTCTTCAATCAGTACTTAAGCAAATTTTGTAAACATGTGGCACCTTTGTGGCTGTCATCGAAGCTGAATTAAACTGTGGGTCAGACATTGTACTCCTTTAGTTAAAGCACTGTTATTTTGCTTTGGGCTCTCCCTTAGGGATAGGGTGAGAAGTTCGGATATCCAGGAGGGCCTCAGAGTAGAACCGCTGTCACGTCGAAAGGAGCCAGTTGAGGTGGTTTGGACACCTGGTGCAGATGCCTCCTGGGCGGCTACCCAGAGAGGTTTTCCGTGCATGTCCTACAGGGAGGAGGCCCCGGGGCAGACCCAGGACTTGCTGGAGGGATTATATCTCTCGGCTGGCCTGGGAACACCTCAGCGTCCCCCCCAAGGAGCTGGTAGAGTTGGCTGGGGAGAGGGAGGTCTGGGTACCTCTCCTGAAGCTGCTACCCCCGCGACCCGAACCCCGGACAAGTAGAAGATGATGGATGGATGGATGGATGGATGGGTTTTTTTGTTACCGTTAACTAACATCACTGACAAACTGTGTTTGAGACAGCTGATGTTGGATGAGCTGCGTAGTGTCTGTTAGATATTTTTCATAGAGGATGTGCCATTCTTATAGGGTCTGTTGGACCTGGCCTGATAAGTAGGACATCAAGAAATTCATAAAAAGAAAAATTCACAACTAGCACTGAAATTTTTTTGGTTTTATATGAGGTGGCATGGTGGTGCTGTGGTTAGTGTTGCTGCCTCACAGTGAGAAGGTCCTGAGTCAGGTGTAGGACCTTTCTTTGTGGACTGCACTTTTCAATATGTGCCTTACATTCACCAATGCATACTACACATTCACACACTGGTGGCGGAGACTGCCATGTAAGGTGCCAACCTGCTCACCGGGAGCAATTCAGGGTTCAGTGTCTTGGGGTCAGGAGGAATCAGGGCTCAAACCTGCAACCCTCTGGTTGCTGAACGATAGCACTACCTCCTGCGCCACCATCTTCCCCCAAAAGAGACACTTCTTAAGGTGTTTTATTCAGACTCATTGTCTGGCATTAGGCCCATCACAAAAACTGTGTGCCGGGAGCTTCATGGAATGAGCTTCCATAGCCGGTCAGCTGTATACAAGCCTCACATCTCCAAGCGCAATGCCAAGCGTTGGATGTAGTGATGAAAAACACTGAACTTCGGCGTTTTCAAAGAAATTGATACTCAGATACTAATCGATACTAAAAATTACTATTGGATTAGATACTCTTTTGTAACAGTATTGATACCAACAGTGCCAACCAACTTCACACAGCACCGCTGCAGACAGGCAGATACACAGCACCTCCCCTCACTAGCAGCTGAACACATTAACACTAGTTGATGTACATAACACTGAGCTGGCTGAACATGACAAACACTGCTGCTGAAGGGACTTCGCAACCAGTTTTAGTCGAGAATGAAAAAAAAGTGCCATTTGTAGGTATTCTGCATATGAGGCAAACGACCAGAGAAAGACTAAGAATGTTGAAAGCCTGTATTTAAACAATGTTACGAAGAAGTGAGACCGTGTCGTGCAGTGAGACGATTAATAAAGAAAAACAATTTTAATGCTCTCTCTGCATTGTGTTTTTACAATTCTCTGATGGTGTGTGGATGCAGAGGAAGAGTCGCTCCAACTAGGGGTGCTGGACATCCGTCGTTATCCCTTTATTGACCAGTCGACCTGATGGATTTACCCAAAATTACATTACAATTCCCCAACAGCTCAGCTCTCCTGCCCACCTACAACATAAATCCATAAGAAACATGCACTCTATTAATTTCTTATAACTATTATGCTTTAATTTATCTGTAGGCTATTCGGAAGCTTGTGCCCATGCTCTTACCTCTTCCCTCGAACAAATCAGAAGTGAGAGGGAAGAGGCGCGAGCGGCTACTATAGGAGAGGCGGTTTAACAGGAAATGTAGTTTCAACCATTGGATTAGTCCATAAATTAAACACAAAATAAACTCTAAATGAATTTTTGTGAAATTATATGAATACAAAACAACCCGTTACACTAATGGGGTCAGATCTGTTGGGGACCGTGGTTGGTGTGGTGCTGAGGCGTTGCCTGCTGCACGGCGGCAGTTGGGTCCCAGTTTGAGGTGACTCATCCGGGTGGGCACGTGGAACATTTTGTCTCTATGGCAAGATAATCATCTTCCTCTGCTGTGGGGGCGCTTCGTAAACTCTGAGTTTCGGTGGCAGCACTGGCTAAGGTATGCAGACAGGGGAGTGGCCGGATCTCTGTGGGTGGGTATGCCTACTTTTGGTCTGGTTAGTCTGATGGCTGCCATACTCAGGCAGTAGCCGGTTGCCATAGCGGATTGGCTGCTTCTGATGGTATGTGATGTCACTCCTTTCAATGAGCGTATTATGAGGCTCAGGCTAAGGCATTCTATGGGTGTCTGTTCTGGAGGGTCAGCTTTAAACAACTGGATGGATGTTTGTCACCTCGTGGTGAGTGATGGGAGACATTTTACTTGCAACTTGGCTCGGTGGATGAAGGGTGCCCACAAGGTGAAACTCCTCTGGTCATGGGTGAGTTCAATGTGACCACTGGCACTGATAGAGCTGGCTATGAGGATTGTGTTGGTCCCCATGGGTCTGGAGACCGTGGTGAAAGTGGTTCCATGTTCCTTGACTTTGCAAAAGATTCTGAGCCGCATCATTGGACTTGGTACTCCAAAACTGGTGGTGCAGCGAAGGAGATCGATCACATCCTTGTGGGCAGATGCTGGAGGCTCCTGCAAAACTGCAGGGTCTACAGAAGTGCCCAGTTTGTGAATTCTGACCACAGACTTGTTGTTGCTACTCTGAAGATTCAGCTTATATCCAGTAGGCTACCACCTACTAGGAGAATAATACTGGACTTTGCCAGACTCCAAGATCAAGCTGTTTCTGATGAGTTTGCATGCAATTTGTGTGAAGAATTTGCAGACTTGAGTGTGACTGCTGACTCTAATGTGATGTGGGAGACCTTCCGTGATAAGACTCTGAAGGTTGTTGAGGGTTGTGTTGGTGTTGCCAGTGTTCCCAAAAGGAGGTGTTTCTTCTCACAGGACACCCTGGATATTATCAAGAGGAGTTGTAGCACATGACTTAGTGGAAACTTCAGTCTGTACCAGGAACTGAGAAGGACAGCTGTGAGGGCTTTGAGGGCAGATTAGGAGGCACTTGTTGGACAAATCTGTGAGCAGGTGACACACCATCTGTGGTCTAGTGACCCACGTCCTGCTTACAGAGGAATCTAAGCATTATGCACATCTGAATCTGTTCCTCGGAGGCTTGCAGTCAGGGCGAGTGATGGAATGGTCCTTACTGATGACATTGCATTGTGACCCACTGGGCCAGCTACTTTGAGCAGTTGTTTAAAACTGACCCTCCAGCTAGGATGTTGGGTCCACGGTTCTCAAAGCTGACCCACTGATCAGCTGTGAACCACCCAATCTCATTAAGATTACATGGGTGGTGAATCAGCCGGGGGTAGTGAAGCCCACAGGGATTTGTGGTATCCAGGGTGAACTTCTCCAGGCTGGTGGTAGGGCTCTCCTCCTGGCATTGCAGGCAAGTACGGGGGGATAACATTGCTTTCAGTGCCGGGCAACGTCCTTGCTAGGGTCATCTTTAACAGGATCCGTGATCACTTGCTTGTCTGTCAACGACTGAAGCAGTCTAGTTTTATGCTTACCATCGACCGTATCCTTGCACTGAGGGTTCTCATAATTGGTAGAGGTTCTTTGCAGCCTTTGTTGAATTTTCATAAAGCGTTCTACTCAGTTGATTGAGTTGCCCTGTGGGACATCCTGAGATTTCATGGGATCCCCCTGAGGTTGCTGGACATCATGGCCGGCCTATACACTGGTACTGTGAGTGCTGTGCAGAGTGGAGGGAGAACCTCTGTGTTCTTCCCAGTTGATTCTGGGGTTCACCAGGGGTATGTTCTTGCTCCTACTCTGTTCTGTTCAGAACTTGTATGGGCTGGGTGTTGGGCAGTGTCGTGAGGTCCAGCAGGTGTGGGGCATCCGCTGGTGAAGAAAGATTTACTGATCTTGACTTTGCCGATGATGCTGTGATCTTAGCGGAGTCAATGGAGGCTCTGATCGGAGCTCTCGAGAGACTGAGTGAGGAATCTGAGTGTCTGGGATTGAGAGTGTACTGGATAAAGACCAAGATCCAGGCATTTAATGACTTCTTAGGCACAGGCATCAATAGTATGTCTGTCTGCGGGGAGAATGTCGACCTTGGCGAGAGAATTATTTACCTCGGCAGCGACATTCATGTCTCTGGTGACTCTTCCGATATAATCAGTAGACGGATTGGAAGACCATGGAGGGTCATGAGGTCACTGGAAAGGAGTGTGTGCCGTTCCCGATATCTTAGCAAAAGGACGAAGGTCTAAGTCTTTAGAGTCCTGGTGCTCCCTGTCTTGCTGTATGGCTGTGAGACATGGACACCTGGGTGCAGGAGATGGATGGCCATTTCTGGAGGGTGGGACTGGACCATGTATCTGCCTGGGGGATCACTGGCCGGGATCCTGTGGAATTTTGTTGTGTGGTGGGTGCGGCAATGCACTGTTTCAGTGTATGGATGTGGCTGGTGGCCATACCACACATGAAATTTAAGATGTTGCAATTAATTATTTATAATGGCCTTCTGCTGATTAGATTGATACCACATTTATGTAGCCTGGGCAAAAATCCTAGGACAAATTTGAAAAATCCTCTTTCCAGACTCATAGTAAAAAGGCCAAGATCTCTGCAAAGAGGCAGAACCAGATTCAAAGTGTTATTTGATTTGGCATTGTATACTGAATTGGCAGGGAAATAAAAACTTCTTATGACTATAAATACACAGAAAACTGAGGTTCTGTTGTTTGGAGGCAAGTCCATGGATATGAATGCTAACCGTGGAAAGGAAAGCCGGTATCCAGACTAATATTTACACCTGTCATCTAAAGCCCTGCTGATTATTGCTTATGTATCACATATTTGCAATGTGATATTGTGCAGCTCTAGTAAACATGTTTTGTTGATCTTGTTTTCTCTAATTCTTGATCTTGTTTTCTGTAATAACCAGGATAGGACTGGAAAATTGGAGGTTTTATAACCATTGCATGGTTGTGATCATAACATGGTAAAATTTGAATTTAATTTTAGCGTCCGAAGAGCAAAGTCCAAAACAAAAATATACAATTTGACTTTGACAATGTTAGGAAGGCTAACTTTAATGATATAAGACTGAATGAGACTCTATATCCTACAAAGTCGAATATATGGGTCACAAGCTCCATCTAGATCAAAATGAGAAGCTTGTTATGTCTGGGATCGCGAGTGTACTGGAAAAAGACCAAGATCCTGGCATTTAATGACTTCTTAGGTACATCCATCAATAGTATGTCTGTCTGTGGGGAGAATGTCGACCTTGGTGAGAGACTTATTTACCTCGGCAGCGACATTCATGTCTCTGGCGTCTCTTCCTATGAAGTCAGCAGACGGATTGGAAGACCATGGGCAGTCACAAGGTCACTGGAAAGGGGGGTGTGGCATTCCTGATATCTTAGCAAAAGGATGAAGGTCCAGGTCTTTAGAGTTCTGGTGCTCCCTGTCATGCTGTATGGCTGTGAGACATGGACTCTAACCAGTGACCTGAGACAAAGACTGGACTCCTTCGGTACTGAGAATCCTTGGGTACCGCTGGTTTGACTTTGTATCAAACGAGCAGTTGCTAGAGGAGGCCTGAATGAGGCACATTACCTGCATTGTACTGTAAGGAAGTATCGGTTACGGCACTATGGCCATGTGGTGCGTTTCCCTGAGGGTTATCCGGCTCACAGGATCCTCATTGCTAAGGACCCAAGTGGTGGATGGATTCAGCAAGAAGGTTGTCGGTCACACAACAATGAATTTGAAGATTAGTGGTCATTGTCAACACACCACAGCACACAGTGCGCAACAACAAAGTGTGTCCTCTGTCGTATGTGACTTTCGTGACATAGCAGGGGGCAGTTAATTCAGCACCCAGGGACGGTATCTTGCTCAGGGTACCTCAGTGGTGATATGCTGGTGGGGGATTCAAACCTGCAATCTTTCAATTACAAGTGCACTTCCCTAACCATCAAGCCACCACTGCCCAATGCCTGTAAAGAACAACATTGCTATTTATGAAGATGTTTACTGGTAAAATTACATTTTTAAAATGGAACCAAAAATTGGTCAGTAGGATTGACAAAAATATTTTCTAGGATCTAGGATTTCTAAAAATATTTTTTCCTCAGGCCTGCTGTGCTTTCCCATGGACTATGGGACCACGTGAGATATGGCTGTGGGACAGAGTTTGATCTGACATTGTTCATCCAGGAAAAGCTGGCAGGACACAGACACAATCGTTCAGACACCATCTACAAGGGTAAGATTAATGCATGGTTAAAACCGAATTCTTTTTTGTAATGATGCCTTATTTAGCATGATGCCTAGTTACAGTAACAGCTACTGCCCCAAAAATTTAAACAGGCTGAATTTCAAACAGGGCAACGACTAATTGATCAAACTTCAAATATAATTTCCCCGAAGCAAAGTAAAGGCCTCCTTTATAAGGAGTAGGCAGGCATTGCTACAGAGCTTTTGCTCTTCGCCAGCTCAGAAAGCTGGTTTATTGCTGAGGAATTATGCTGCAGGCTGCTAGAAGGATTTTTACAATTTATAAGCTGTAAAAGAAAGCTAAAATGAACATTTTATACATCTCTTTTGTAAAAGTATTGGTGTGAGTGCTTAGCTTTTATGCAAATATCACATTTATAAAAACTATAAACACGTTAAATTGAAATTAATTTGTTACACATTACCACTTACCATCGTTCAGTACGTTAATTTTAACCAAGACAATAAGTCAAAGTAACCTTTAAGAGTCAGAGTCAAATAGCTGCATTCAAAGATAAGTTTTCCTTGCTTTTGTCCTTCTCCCATGCTAGAGCTCCACAAACCCCTCTTCAGCCATGGCATAATGTCAGGGTCAGCACCTGTCTGTCCCAGTCTGTTGTGTCTCCCCCTGCTTCCCTGATGGCCGCTTGGCTCAATGAGCTAAGTGTATGATTACATGTCAATCCCTCACTCGTGTGTTCAAATCCTGCCATGTCTGTTTTTGCAGATTTTGTTCCCTAGGGTTTAATTTGTATGATGTTTTCTAATTCCTGTGTCTTGCGCTTTGTATTCAGTTTTGGTTTCATGTTTTGTGCCTGTGGTTGTGTTTTACCTGTCTGTTATTCCCTTAGTGTAGATTCTGTTTCTTAGTTTCCCTGTTCAGTTCCCTGAGTTAATTATTAGTTTCACCTGTTGCATGTACTTGTGCCGATCCTTGTGTTTCCTGATTGCTCGTTGTCCTGCACCCTCCCTGATTGGTTAATTGTCTCATGTCTCACTTCTGCTGTGTCATTATCCATTTTAGTTTCTGTATTTAAGTCTTAGGCCAGTTGTTGTTTGTTGGTGGTGTGTTTCATTTGTATTCTGTAAATACTGCACGCTGAGACGGTTGTATTTATACTTTGTTGTCTGTTCCTGGATCTTGTTCCTTGCTCCCTTAACTTTTGGTAATTAGTCTTTGTTTTCTTCCCCCTGTTTGCTTTTGACCCCTCATGGTCCATTTATTTTGTAGTGTCCCTAGTGTTTTCTGTTCTGAGAGTAAACCCCTGTTGTCATGTGAGCCACCATTGGGTTGTCCACTTTTCTGCCTGCACCATGCCTTGTCCCCGTGCCAGAACCCCTCGAGTCCGTACACCTAGATTTTTCTGGAATTCTGTTTCCACTAATGGGAACCTTTAGAATGACAAAATATTACTTTAAGGACTATACCTAAGACCTGTACCATCCTGATCTGCAGAAAACACAAATGAAAAGTGAAATTTTGGTCATATAACTTTTTGTCCCCTCAGAGTCTATCCCATCAACTGTAACATCAGCTTCCAAAAAACGAATAACCGCAGTTCTTGCAGTACTGAGCTTGTCATTCACAATATCAGCAATGTGAACTGACCTGGGAATACAACCAGTATGTTTAACATATTACATGAAAAATATATAAAATATGAGATTTTATTAGTTGTCACGCCCAGCTCCGTCCGATCCTCCTGTGTACCACGCCCACCTCGTTACCTCGTGTGATTCCCTGAGTGTTCTCACCCATTGCTTGTTACTGCCAGCTTGTCCTGTGTATTTAGTCCGCGTCTGAGTTCAGTTGTCAGATCCGTCATTGTATTGTTGCGAGAAGTTCGTGCCTGTCTGCCCTTTTGTCCGAATTAAACCCCGTCTTCCCCGTGTACCCTGCGACTCTTGCCTCCTTACCTGCTCGCCTGCCCACGAACGTGACAAGTTGCATAATTAACGAATACCTTTCGAACATTCTTCATGGGAACAGGTTGCCAGTTTGTGGAGTTGCAGGTGAAGCTTGTGTCTCCATACTACATGTAGAAGGTGAGGAGTTGGACCAGTGTACGAACGCAAAAGGAACACCATCAGGTGCTGTTTGTGAGCTCCTTGCTTTGGTCTGAATCTCCGTGAACCTCGTAATAACCATGATGTGTCAAATCAAGCGTATGGAAATGGCCAGCGTTGTCGGGAAATACTGCAGAATTACACATTTTAGTAAAATAAAACAAACGTTTGTACGGATCAATGTTTTATTAAAATATAAACAAATGCATCATGTTTACTAGTTAATAAAACACTTCTATATAGAGAAGTTTGGTCATAACGGGTGGCCAGTCCGCTTTTGCTTAAAACTTTGTAATATTAGGTTACCAAAACAAAACGTGTATGAATTGTGAGCAAGCAATGAAATTGTCCCAGGTAGCCTTCCAATTTTTATATACTAAAAAAGGGATACAATAAATGAGTGGGGGAGCCAGAAAAACGAATAAATCGTAAATCAGTGTGCGAAATACCTGTCAATATTCGGGGGGGTCCCCATCTCTCTATTGTTGCGCAATACCGATCTTGACCCCTTTAAAATTTTGCTTTTGAGGCTTTCAGGGGGTCTCATGGGTTAATCTGGGCTGTCAGACCCCTCCCCAGACCACCCTGTATATCGCACACTGCTGTAAATATATTGAAATGTTTTGTGCTGTGAGGGTTCATGCACATGTACAGTATATATAAAGTATAATCAGTGTGTGTGTCTACGTATGTGTATATATTGTGTAGCACATACACATATACAGTATAAGCATATATTTAGCAATTTTTATGTATGTAGATCTTTTTGACCTTCGCAGTTTAAAAGTAGCTCCCAAGCCGAAAAAGTGTGGGCACCCCTGCTCTAGGCACAATGGGCGCAGACGGGATCCAACCCCGGGCAGTCACCAACACACCATAGGGCGCACACACTCACACAACTACAGGGCCAATTTAGATTCACCAATCAACCTATCCTGCACTCTTTCAGACCGTGTGAGGAAATCGGAGCCCCTGGCAAAAACAGGAAGTGCATGTGTACCCCACACAGAAAGAACCTGGGACCGAAGCCAGGATGATGATGATGATGATGATGATGAAACCCTTTATTGCTGTTGCAATACACCATGTCACTATTCACTAGTACCAGCGAAAAATCAACCCGGCCATACATGTACACAAATATCACATTATAGGGGGTAGACAGCTCAGGAAGACAGGGGGATATAAGAAGAACAGAGAAAAACAGATTTACATGAGGAGAGAGGAGGAGAATAAAAAAACAGCCCCCAGACTGTACTCCAGTAGGGAGAACATTGTAGGAACCGAAAAAAACACCTCAGCAACATAAGCACATGGTCAAACCTACCCAACAAGATGCTGCTTGAGAAGGCTGAAGAAGGACATTGATATAAATTGTTTGTTCTGTACAGATTCATTAGAAGCTGCAGTATAATTGTTCTGGGACTATAATTACTCAGATGAATTGAAGTTCCTGAATTTATTCAAAACACTATACAGCCTGACGTCAGTTTTTCTTTCAAACATGTCCTTTTTGGTTTTGTGGAATATGAAGATTCTCTATAATCAATCTTATTTTCCTGTCAGCCAAATTTGTCGCCGGCTGTTTGCAGAATCAATAGCTACAGACCTCCAAACTTCATGTGGTCTTCAGATTAGCTCAAGAACAGTGTGTAGAGAACTTCATGGAATGGGTTTCCATGGCTGAGCAGCTGCATCCAAGCCTTACATCACCAAGTGCAATGCAAAGCGTCGGATGCAGTGGTGTAAAGCACGCCGCCACTGGACTCTAGAGCAGTGGAAACATGTTTCCTGGAATGACGAATCACGCTTCTCTATCTGGCAATCCGATGGATGGGTCTGGGTTTGGCGGTTGCCAGGAAACCAGTACTTGCCTGACTGCATTAAACCAAGTGTAAAATTTAGTGGAGGGGGGATTATGGTGTGAGGCTGTTTTTCAGGGGTTGGGCTCTTAATGCTGCAGCATTCAAAGCCATTTTGGACAATTTCATGCTCCCAACTTTGCGGGAACAGTTTGGGGATTGCCCCTTCCTGTTCCAACATGACTGTGCAGCAGTCCACAAAGCAAGGTCCATAAAGACATGGATGGTCTGATGTAGAGGAGCTTGATTGGCCTGCAGAGAGCCCTGACCTCAACCTGACAGAACACCATTAGGAGGATTTAGAGCAGAGACTGCGAGCCAGGGCTTCTTGTCCAACATCAGTGCCTGACCTCACAAATGCTCTCCTGGAACAATGGTCAAAATTCCCATAAACACACCCCTAAACCTTGTGGACAGCCTTCCCAGAAGAGTTGAAGCTGTTATAGCTGCAAAGGGTGGGCCAAC
>JAODKF010006624.1:0-15677 GCA_026779585.1 Mormyrus proboscirostris
AAAAATTGCTTCAATTGGTAACACACAAATGAATTACGTTTTTTCAAATCAAGTTAACAAGTTTAATTAACCCATTTGCTTTAAGTTTCGTGTACTGAATAATCTGATTACAGTCAAATCAATAGTTTTATTAATGCAACTGAAATTTTAGTCAACACAGTTATTTGCTTTACAGAAAAGTAAAGCAAAAAAAGTAAAGAATGCTGTTACTCAGTGGAATTTTGACAACTTGTTAAATCAACAGTTATGAACATTTCTTGTCATATCTATTCTAAATATGCATTTAGTGCATGTTTCATTTCGAGAAATGGTTGTACATAAAATCTGAAAACAAAAGACTATTAATTTTTTTAGTAAATGCATTTCATTGGTATTTTAAATATATTTAATGTAGCAAATGCAAGTGTACAAAAAAAGACTTCTTGAAATCATACTATAGGTTGTTATGGTGCAGTATTTTACTTTTCTAATAAAGCAAATAACTGTGTTGTAAAAACTGCAGACTTTAAATTGACTTTAAAATTTCAGTTGCATTAATAGAAACTATTGATTTGAATGTAATCAGAATATTCAGTACACCAAATTTAAAGCTAATAGGTTAATTAAACTTATCTTGATTTGAAAAAACTTAATTCATTTGTTTGTTACCAATTGAAGCAATTTTTTTAAGTTAGTCCAACAATTCTCTTTTTTTTCAGTGTACAAAGCTACTGTGATAGGCCTGATCTCAAACAATGAGTCAGCCTCTAAAGAGGATGCTGAGAACGTGGAGAGCGGGAGCTGGGACAACATCCTCAACCTTAACCTGAAGAAAACTAAGGAGCTGATCCTGGACTTCAGGAGGTTGACACACAAAGACTTTCAAAATCACTTGGTGTTCATATCAGCTGGGACCTTTCCTGGTCAACAAACGCAGCAGCCATGATCAAAAAAGGACTAGAGAGGCTTCACTTCCTGAGAAGCTTAAAGAAAACACAACCTCCACAACAGCTGATGGTCAACTTCTACAAATGTGCCATAGAGCCCATCATCTCATGCTGCATCAAAGAACGGTACCCAGGGAGCACTTCTGAGAACAGGAAGGCCCTCCAGTGCATCATCAGACCAGCCCAGAGGATCACTGGCTCACAGCTCCCTACCCTAGAGGAACTCTTCAGAAGCCATTAGAGCCGCAAAGCCAGAAACATCTGCAATGATCCAACTCACCCTGGACACAACTTATCCACTCTTCTGCCATTCAGCCAGTGCAGGAGCCCTGTACGCTCACATGGCAAGACTGCAGAACAGTTTCTACCCCCAAGCTGTCACACTGCTAAACACACTGGGCCCACTCTGCTACCCACAGCAGTACAAGAATGAACTGTACAGTGACTTATCCACACACCACACATCAGGCACTACACATGCAGAAATATGCATTTTAACTGTTTTAGGTTCCATCCATGTTGACTGTATGACAATACCGCTATCTCACTTATCTCAGAACCTCAATTGTATTCCATATAATCCATTGTTCTATGTATGTGCAATATTCCTTATATTTTTATGCTGTATACTGTAATTGTTATATGTTATTTTACTTCATATTCTTTTTTCCCTTAAACTTTCTTTAGCTTGTAAAGTTTTTATTGAGGCTTCTATAGAAGGATCCAAATCTCATCTCATTGTTCTCGTACAATGACAATAAAGATACCTCCTCTCATCTCAATCTCATCTCATCTCATAAGGCAAAGTCAGGTGACAAACATCCAGTTACTTTACTGGTACCTTAGTGTCAAATTTGTTTTTTTTTTCTCATTCAAGAAAAATGCACTAGGCGCTGATTCCAAAGTCCAGTAAGGTAATTACAGAGACAGGCAGTCAAGCTGAAGACTGTGAGAAGTAAGGATTTATTCAGAATGTTGGTAATAACACTGCACATTTTAACACTGCGAGCAACACTGCAAAGATAAGCCAGATAATCATATGATGTATAAATACTTACACAGGAAGGTCTCTGGAATGTTGTCCTGAAACCAATTTGCTTATTACCTTTACATTTCCAAATACATTGTTTCTCTAAGCAGTGTCTCTTCAAATGAAATAAACAAGTTTTATACTAAGCAGACATTCTGAGAATTATAAAATGGTGAAAAGTTAATGTAAAAACAGCATAATATACAATGTTCCGTTCTGAAGAAACAAGATGATATGAAGGACCCTGCATTAACCTTCACAACTGGTTCTGTCATCAGGAGACTATATAGATACATATACAGAAGCATAATATACTGTAGATATGTAATGGTCCTTCCCAGTGATCTACTCCATAGAAAAACATTTGCTTATATACATGTTCAACTTGTTCTAGAAATGCTTATCTGCTACCCAGCAAAGTCCCTTGACTGTCTAAAAGATTATTGATAATCTGATTACTGCTAACTTGACTAACTTGTTGATCCAACAGACCCTGAAAAATTTAGGATTACAGACAAAAATATAAAATTAAACTCTATAGATCCTTCAGCCTTCTGTGTTCTTCTCTCCCAGTTAAACGTCTTCTTTGTTTGATTCAGGCCTCTGTCTCCTCATAGTCATGTGATCCCTGCAAAAGTGTCAGTGTATACAATTTATATTCTATTTTGTAAAACAAGTAATGTAGTAACCATGTAATGCTATTTTATATAGCTAATACTAGTCTTGTAACCTGGTAAAGTGGCCAAATATTTTTTTAAATGGTTAGCATTCCAAAAGGTGTATAGTATCAATAAAATACTCAAACTCATCTGCATAAAGAAAGAATTCAGTACTTGAGTACATCATAAAAACTGACAGGTAACTGTGTCCTTGGATCCAAAGTGAAGTAATGACAGGAACCCTGAGAATCAGAGTTCTTGTTCCTCTGTTTACCTCCTCTGTGTTTGGTCCATTGGGATCAGTGGGGGACAATGCAACAGTCTCCTCAATGTCATGTGATCCCTACAGAAATTACAATATTAGCTTTAAAAAGTGCACATTAATGGCTTTTGCCAAACACCCAATGCAGGGACCATGAAGTGATGTTTAACTATTAGTTTACATTACACTAGTTTCAATCAAACAACACAGTAACATTGGACTTACCACCCATGTACAACACAACTAGCTTCAAGCTTCTCTTCCATGAACATTTCTCTACTGTCTCTTCCTGATTACTGATTTTTTTCTCCCTTTTGTAAAGTGACCTTGGAATTGTGAAAGGTGCTATATAAATGCAACCTATTATTATTATTATTATTATTATTACTTTTAAAATATTCAAAACGTTTTTTGCATGGAGAGTGGTAAGAAGCCAGCTTCCTACTTCAGAATCACACTGTTAAGAAATGATTGAAGGTGCCCTCTATTAAAATTAACCTATAAAGCACAAAACCCTCTATTTAAACTCCTTTGTGTTTGGTTCTTTGGGATCAGCCGGTGAAGATGCCTCAGTCTGACTATCATGTGATTTGTACAAAAGTTATAATGGCTTGGTATAATCTACTAATCAGCAAATAGTGACCATGAAGTAGCATTCATTTTTCATTTTACAGCAAACACTAAAAGTTACCATGAAAGGGTTTAGGTAATTTATCTTTCAAAAATCCAAAATTGCTGTCGTAGTATAAACCATGAGACAGAATAGGTCTCGATATGGCATTTTTTACCCTCTAGAGATATAAAAATTGCCATCTTCAAGGAGTTCAGCCAATGATGTTCCTTAAATTTGCATATATTTGCATACTGTGAAGTATAGCCTCGTTAGATCATATGCAGTCAGCGACGCACATTTCAGAGCATTTAATACGCAACATTATTGACCCTATTGCTCTTCAGTATATTATTGATGATGTGCTACTGATTAAACTCTTATAATACAGTATCTCATGCTCTCACCATGGCATTTGACATATGATTTGTCTCAGAATGTATGTCAGTGCAGAACGGGCCACTATGTAGTAATCTGCATTGTGAATAACAATGCATCTGGTCTAGTGGTGTGTACAGTGGTCCAATAGATTTATGACCGTTTACTAAAGCAACTTCAAAGCTAATTTTGCTTAAAAACATTTAACTAGATACGTAGAATTTCATGACAATCCATTATCAGATTGAAGTTTAGGAGAATTTGCCTGATACCAAACATGAAATTGCAACCTAGAGGTTCATGCATCATACAACTGGCATGAACTAATTCACTGTCATGTCCAGCCCCGCCCTGCTTGTCTGATCCCTGATCTACTCAGCCATGCCTGAAGCTTGTCTTAGTCTTAGCCTTTGTTCCTGTCCTCTTGTTAACCAGCCACAGCTGCCTTGCGTTTACTCCTTTGTTAGTCATGTACTGTATATTAGTGTCTCTTAGTCCTATGCTCCCTGTTTGGTCATTGGTCCATGTCTATGTCTGCTATACTGCCGGTTCCCTGCAATAAACGGCTCTGCGAGGGGTTTGCTTACCTGCAGCCTGCATACAGATCATCCTTCTCTCACTGCTAATATGACAGAATGACCAAGCCATGAAGATGAGCCCATGGCTGTTCTCCGTTCCAACTGGAGAAATCGCTTCCTTTTGTCCCTCGACTGAGTCCTGAGGACGCCTACCCCTGTGAGCGATGGCGGTATTGGCCCAGCTCCCAAGAGGATCCTCCAGCCTCTCCTTGGTCAGCCACCACAATGACTCTGGGGTGGAATGAAGCAGCCACTGCTGCATTGCCAAGGGTCCGGCCCAGACAAAGCTGCTACTCTGCTAGCATCTGAACCAGATGAGGCGGCTGTTCCTCTAGCACCTGGCTCAAAAGAGTTGCCGCACCATAGCCCAGAGGAGGTGACATCTCTGCTGCTTAGCCTAGATGAGCTCTTGGCTGCATCACTAGCGCCTGGCCCAGGTAACACTGTTGTGCCTTGTTCACTGCCTGAGGTCCACCACTGGGGGATCCTGCCATGCTGCGCCCACTGTCAGTGGTCTGCCTGCCTAAACCCCGTATCTGAGAAAGTACTAGCTCTCACCCCGCAGTCACCCAGAAGAGACCCTCTGCTCTCATCCCAGCTTCTGCCACACAGTTGCCAGCAATCATGTCAGCTCCTGCCTGCCTGCCTGTGGCCATCACCCAGACAGTTCCTGCCCAGTTTGCCCTGTTTCTAGTGATCACCATGCCTGCTGTCACCTCATCACCCCCCCGGCTCGCTCGCCTACTCGCATGCCCGGAATGCTCCTGTTTGCTCGCCTGAGGCCATTGCCACCCAGATGGCTCCTGCCTGCTTTCAGAGGCCATCTCTGCTCAGATAGTTCCTGCATGTTTGCCTGACTGCTCGCCTGCAGCTGTCGCTGGCTTGACAGCTCCTGCCTGCACATGGGTGGCTGTTTCACCAGCCTTCCTCTGTTCACCTGTGACCGCCTTGTCAGCTTCTGGCCACTCAAACCTGGTCTGGGATCACAACTCAAAGGAGTCAGTGCCCCCACCCTGTAGCCCTCGCTGATGCTTCTGGGAAGCCCCCAGGAGGGAGTTGTCAGGAGGGAGTTGTCGGGGGAGAGGTGCAGCAGGGTCCTGCGAGGCAAGGTCTATTCCACCGCCTGCCCCTCGGCAGCATACGTCTTGCGTCAAATGGACTCTACTGACTTATTGCACAGATGGTATCCTATCACGGTACTGCGCCTGAGAATGACTCCTTCCTTCACAAATGTTTATAGAAGCAGTCTGCATGGCTAGGTGGTTGATTTTATACACCTGTGGCTATGGAAGTGATTGGAATACCTGAATTCAATGATTTAGAGGGGTATCCCTTCTGGTAATATAGTGTGTGTGTGTGTGTGTATATATGTGTATGTATTGATATACAGTGGCGTGGCACCTTAATTTGTTCCAGAAGGGTGGTCAAGTTGCGATTTGGTCAAGGTCTAAGTCTAATTTCCCCATAAAAATAATGTAAATGAATAGCCCCTCAAATGATTGCCTCGTACTTATCTACTTACCTTACTAATGTTACCAATCAATATAAAACACACATGAAATGCACACATACAAAAGCATAAGCATGAAGTAAAAGACAATCCCATATTTCGACACACATGTACCAAATTCAAGTCTCACTATAATTTCCTTTTTAAGATCTACAGTTACTCTCAAAACTTTCCTCTTTGGTTTGCTGCTATCATTGTTCACTTTCTTAGGGGGCGTGTATCATTATATGTACTGTAGATAAAGCAGAAAAAAATCACAAACACAGCAACACAGCTTTTATATGTCAAACTTAGCTGAGAGGTAGTGAGAGATTGAGATATTCATAGGCATCAGCAACCCAGTAGGTCAGTTTGCCTTTGTGTCAGCCCATCAGAGACGTCTCTCGATCTGTTTTAGTAGGTTTGTTTTATTCTGAGTTTTCTGTCAAGCTGTGGTTAGATTTTTCTCGACCAAACTGTTTGGGATCCGAATCATTTGCATAAGATCATTTACAGGAACATAAACATACAAGCATAACATCTATATATTTATACTGACAAATGGTAAACACGTACTGTAAAACACACAATAGGCAAACCTTAAAAGAGGTCCTTCTCTCGTCATGGTAGTGTGTGTGAAGAGGGAGAGGGGTGCATGAGGGAGGGGGGTGCACGCTTTGTTTCACTCTTATGCACCCCCCCTAAACTAGGCCACCAAAACGGTACAAGCCTAGACCAGGGCAGATCAAGGCTCAGATGGTTATTATCCTTGTCTTTCAAAATCCGAGCCATAAAACCTGGAATGCTGGTCTTCCTTTTACCATGTTATCTGAATGCCTTGAGTGTGTGTGTGTGTGTGTGTATGTATATGTGATCATGCAGGTGCCATCTTTTTGCCTAAAAATTTGATCAAACCCAGATTATCATACCTGCATTTTCTCTGAAAAGTTTGGGAAAAAAAAAAAAAAAAAAAAACATTCAAAGACTTTCTGAGTTATCTTACTAACAAAATAAGTGTCTGCAGCATCGGTGGACTGGTCCCATAACCATATGCATCCCCCATCCAGGGAATAGAATGAGCAACCGGCAAACATGCATTCATGTACACGCACACGCTACATATCTTGTGTCTGTGGCCCGAGTACATGTAACAGAATAATATGATCCAACTCTGATCTTTAAATCAGAGCCCCTACACACTGGAAGAGGAGCTGATGTAGCCAATAGGTTAGCCCATCCTCTGGTTTGTATGGATCCCAATGCCCCAGTGCAGTGACGTGACACTGTTACACAAATGCAACACTCATTCATTTAACAGGAGCCCATCGAGACAGAGCTCTGTCTATGAAACCTACTCATTCGGCACTTGCTCAGGAAAAACTAGAGCCAACTAAGCTGCTAAATAAAAGTGTCTCCCAGAAGAAAAATGTCAGTAATACTTTATAATAACTTTCCTTAATATGTCATTATGTTACACTTAACAGATTGTTAGTTCATGTATTATTATAATTGATAATCCATGTATTATTGGTACACAGTATCTGCACAATATGTCCAGACTGCAAGCATTTTGTGGTCCTGTTCATTTTGCTCTTTAACGGTCTGTCAGCATATAATATGGATTATAGGCATTGGTATATTTTCATGAGGATGAGCACGGATACACTTGGTATGTTTTATCCTCTGGTAAATAATGATAAACACAAACCCTAGATATGGATGCGCCTGTGAAACTATCAGCGATACATGAACCAAGGAAGAGTGCAGGCCTGCATGGGCCCCAGCTTATTACAGGGGTGACTGACAGGGGTGGGGGGAACTTACGTTGAAGTGCCATCTGTAGCCCATGTTCTTCAGTAGCTGGCAAATGGGACAGTCATGCTCTGTGCAGTTCTCCGAGTGTGAGATGATCTGGTAGGAGGACGCGCAGTGCTTCACTGCAGGGGCACAAACAGGGATTCAAACTGTTAGGTGACAGAAACAGACCTGGCACTGGAAGGCGAACACGTGACCGAATGTAAATTAATGCTCCTCCATCCTGAATCCATCCAGAAGAGTGTAAACAGAAGTGTGGTCCTGCACTCACCCTGGCAGGACGTGCCGGCCTGGCAGTGGGTCATGTGCTTCAGGACCCTCCTCATGGTGTGGCAGTGGGGCCTGGAGCACGACCACGATCTCCTGTTAGCCTGCCTCTCCCACTGGCACTTGTCAGCGTGTTGCAGAAGCAACAGGCGATCCTGGATGAACTCAGGCTTTTACAGGTCAGCCAAGTGGCCCGATGGGGGGGGCAGAGCAATGATCTCATCAGCGGGGGTCACTATGTTTAATACAGTCACCAAAACAGCCTTCATGCTCTCTATGCTCTGCATTCTGGTCTTGGGCCTGTAAACCTCAGCTGTGTTTCTTCATCATAATCAGATCAGTTTCTGTGCGGCTGGAAAAGCTCGATATCTGAAGCGTCACTCAAAGCCCTTTTCCCTCGAGTCCCCATCTGAACGTGGTCTGGGGCCCCTGCTGGTTTGGGAGGCAGCTCTCACCAGTTTTGCCACCTTGGCGGCACCCTGGAGGCCAGCTGGGAGGGGGGACAGGGTCTGGAGCTGGGTACCAACCCCTCTCACACCAGTGACCCCTGTACCCCCAAGCGGCTGTCCTGTGGCCTGTCCACAGGGCTGCCAGGAGGGGGCGCTGATACCTCCAAGGCCCATCTGATGGGGCCGCAATTGCTTTCTTTTGTAAGACAGCAAGACACTTTCCAGTTTAACAAAAATGGTAAAACAAAAAAACCTGACAATCTGCCCTACTGACAGCGACGGTAGGGTTGAGTTGAACAGAGAATGTGACCTATCAGCATCACAGCCTGTGAATAAACCTACAGATGAGGGTATGAAGGCAGGTTCAAGCCAGGACACACCAGCTGGCATAAGATGCCAATAAATTTATTTCAATGAAAGGTTGTATTTTTCTCATTTTTTCAGTGTGAGATGAAGCTGCTTCACCAAAAGGTGGATTTTTTTCTAACCCTTTTTACGAATCTTTACAAGAGGTGCCAATAATTGTGGAGGGCGCTGTATACGCAGATTTTTCACACTGGTCTTTGCGAATAAACATTTCTTTTGTTTAATAAACCTTTGTCCATGTTATGGTATTATCTGACTGCCATCCTTATTGTTTTTGACAACAGTGGACCATGAGCAGAGATAATATACGGACAGGTCCATACTTACACGGAAGGAAGAAGAACATTTGGCCATAGATTTGCTACAGACATAATTATGTATAATGATCTGAGGGGAGATGGTCAGACTGATGTAGAGAAACAGGCCCCAGGACAGCAGCCAGAGGGGCAGATGTATGTTGGACACCTACCTGGTCTGGCTCAGGATCTTTGATCTGGGTGAACACTTCTTTTATTCTAAGGAAAAGATAATACAGTTTAGAGCTGTCATTATTACTCTATTAAACTCGACTACTTGATTATTAAAAAGTATTGATTCTAAATTTCCTTCTTGATTACTTGGCAATATGACAGAAGGAAGATGGCAGATAGCAGATGGGGATACGAATAAAGAGCAAAAGCATCAGGTGTGTGGAAGCACTTCATTAAAAGTAAATGAAAATGCAATTTTCTATGTGTATTGCAAAGCAGAACTTAAATATCACTACAACACAAATGCAATAATGATACATCTGAAAAGACATTCGGGTTCATATTGCAATGTGTGATATTTTTATCGATATTTGGGAGTTGGTCATAAACTATATAGCCAGCTAAAACTAATCATCTATCAATAGAGTGTGTCAAATAAGCTGGTGGTGTTTCCGTGAGCTGTGCTAACAGACACAAAGCAATGCCGAGCTGTGCTGTTGCTCAACATCATCGCTATGGAAGACAAAACATTTCCATGCAGCAGAAGATAAATATCCTTTCATGACCAGTTCTTGTTCACTTTTCTCCCCCTCACTCTTTTTTCTCACAAACGTGCTGCACAGTCTCTGAGTGAGTCAAACTGCAAGGACAAGAGTGACTATGATTGTCTTGGAGAGCACATGCAGAGCTCATGCAAAAGCAGCAGCGGTAAACTTTACACTGATTTTTTTTAACATATTGTAGCACCGGGCAGACAGAGACATCGTGAGAGTGGCAAAGGAGACTCGCCAGGAAGAACATACTCTTTTATTATTGTCCTAAACAGAACTATAACAGGCACCCAACGAGCACCGAACCAAACACAAGAGCAGAAACACAAAGAGGTCAGACAGCAAACTATAAGTTACACACACAGTGGGAAATTTATACAAAGCTAAGGACAGGTGAGAATCAGACAGGGGGCACATAAGACACAGGCAAACATGCACATCACAATCGGGAAATGCAAGAACTTTCAACAGCAACACAACAAGGGGCTATTTATAACTATTTGTAGTGCATGATGGGACAATATACTAGATGATATTGAAAAGAAAACATCATTAAAATTGCAAAACTTCTTACTGTAAGTGTTGTTTCCTATAACTGATAACTGAGTAAAAATATTTTTGAACAACTTGATGGTTGCTTGATGGTTTGAAACCAGGAAACTATTGTGGTCCTTGCTATGTGAAAACTGCACTTGCATGAAATGCCATGTAAATCACACATCCTCCGATTTCCTTCCACTGTCCAAAAACATGCAATTTATAATTAAGTGAGTTGGAGTACTTAAATTGATCATATGGGTGTCCTGCAGTCTCCTCAAGGCCATACCGTCCCAATTCCTACCCCCGTCATTGCTCTCGCCCTGCAGATCCCACATCACCCTGTGGTCCTGGTCCTGCAGTCCAGGCAGCACCCCCCTCCCCGGAAATCCCCTTGGTACCATCTGGCTCCACTGACCCCTCAGCACCACCAAAGCCCCAGAATGTCCTGCCCCAATCGTCCGCTCCTTCCATGTGCCACGCCCCCTCATTAACCCCATGTGGATTCCCAGTGTTTACCAGATGTTTCTGATCGTTGTCATTAGTCCAGTGTATTTAAGTCTGCGTTAGGTATGTTTTCCTCAGTCCAGTCATTAACGTCTGATGTCCACCTTTTGCCTTGCCTGGTGTTTTTCCCCCCTAATAAACCCCAATGTTTCCTTGAAGAACGCCTCTTGCTTCACCACTCAAGCAAACTGCCATTACACAGAGGTTGCATACCTTTCTCTTCTTCTTTTATTTTTTTCCTGTCAAACAGCTCCAATCTGTAAGGTGTTCCCAAGCCAGCCAAAATATATAATCTCTCCAGCGTGTCCTGGGTCTGCCCCAGGGCCTCTTCCCAGTTGGTCATGCCCAAAACATCTCCCAATGGGAGATGGAGATGGAAGAGCAAAATGTTTAAAGATGACTGCATGCAGAAATGGAGTTGGCTTTTTGGCTGAAGTTTTTGAAGCTTTTGTTGGTGCCTTTCTTTAAGCTATTGTTTGATTTTTTTTCTCATCATACAGATTATCGGCCTGGTCGATTATTGGTGCCAATATTTACCATTTTAATGGTTATCAGTAATTTTTTCTATTGATAATTTAAATTTTTTTTTTTTTTTAAAAGCGCTACTTTGTCTCAACCGCGTCTCTCGCTGCCTGTACTTGCCATTTTGCGGTCTAGAGCTATGTCCCGCCCGACGCACCATCTGACTTGTTAGGTACCATGAATCCAGCAAATCAACACAGAAAGAAAGCGGCACTGAAAGCTAAGTAGGGGTGTGGAATCTTTAGGGAAACCTCAAAAGGTGTTTCGGGAGGGGCTCTCTGTGCCTCTGCAGCAAAAGGAGCCAGAACAGGTGCTTCAAGCATCTATCTAGGATGCCTCCTGGACAGCTCCATCGGGAGATGTTTTGGGCATGACCAACTGGGAAGTGCCCCTGGGGCAGACCCAGGACACGCTGGATAGATTATACATTTTGGCTGGCTTGGGAACACCTTAGTATTTCCCTAGTGGAACAGGAAGAGGTGGCATGCAAGAGGGGGTCTGGGCATCGCTGCTTAGACTGCTGCCACTGTGACCTGACCCCAGATACAGTAAGTGACAGATAATGGATGGATGGATACAATTACACAAAACATGATAATATGGCTACCTGTAAGTCTGCCAAAAATGTGATAATAAATGCTTATATCTATACTTCGTTTGTGAGCTATTTCTTATATCTGGTGCCCAGTTTAGCTGAGTCACAAACGTGCATAACTGTGAAAAGTTACCTTTCTTACAACTTACCTTTCTTACAGGTATCCTTTCGGATATCTGAAATTAAGATTATGACTAGTAACAATTGGATTTTCGATATCTGAAATGGGAGTTTTTCCTCGTAAGAATTAAATTTTGGATATCCAGAATGTTAATTCTAGATATCTAAAATGTAACTGGATATCTGAAATTGAAAGCCAAATAGACATGAATGGCAAAAGTGACGTAATTTCTCCTAGGAAGAATGATGTGGATATTTGAAATGACATTTGTGGATAGGAAGAATGTCATTGTGGATATCTGAAATGTTTTTTTTTTGACTAGGAATAATTGAATTACGGATATCTGCAATCCAGTCTAGCGATTAAATGTGAAAACGGCTTGCCATAGACGCAATCCGATCGACAGATAAGTACATGGGACCAACCAGGTCACAGTAACAAAGCAATACTAGTAAACCGTTGTCAAACTGTTACAATATCAACCACGATATCACATAGTTATTTCACTCGTATAAACTGCGTCTCAAAAAATACATATGGGATGTGCGGGAGAACATTTTAAATCAAATTTGAGAAAGCACTTCTTTACATAGCGTGTAGTTAGAGTATGGAATACTCTTCCGGCTAGTGTAGCGGAAGCTAAAACCTGGGTTCCTTTAAATCAGAGCTAGATAAGATTTTAACAACTCTGAGCTATTAGTCAAGTTCTCCCCAAGCTTGACGGGCCGAATGGCCTCCTCTCGTTTGTAAATATCTTATGTTCTTATGTATTAAATTAACAAATATTTTGTGATCTATTGGCACGACAATTAATAGGTCATTAAGTCTATTGCTATAGATTACAATAACAATGAAAATAATTTATAAATTGGTCAAATAGAAACAAAAATAAGTTTACAGTATATTAAAATGATATAAAAAATGCATCTTGTGAGGTGATGTCACCCGTGGAGAGCACGGGTGGTTTTTTGCAGAAGCGGCTGAGGACGGCTGCAGCGAGTGCTGCCATAGGATTTAGAATACAGCAAAAAGAAAACTTGCTAAATTTAATTTTTATGTGATGTAAGAAGATTCTTAATTAAATTAAAGGAAAGGGAAGATGGAAGAAATGTTTTAAACCACTATAAATTGTTTTTCCCTGAACTACATTGAGTTGTCCGAAATTTTGAGGTGTCATTATCTTTTCCCCCTCCTCTCCCATCGAACCTAGTACTGACCAGCAGCGTGTTAGTATGTATGGGCGTGGCCTACACTTATTTCAATAATTAATATTTTAGGAAGGAACTACTGACCTTTGAGAGCGACGTGCGGGCGAGCGGGGAAGCATGCGAGAGAGCCATAACTGCGACCAAACGGGGTTTATTTAAGGGGGACAGCACAAAGGGACGCACATGGCAAACTACTGTACGTCAAAGACAGACCTGGGGGAAACGGACTCAGACTCGGACTAAATACACAGGATAAACCGAAAATAACAGGCAACAGGTGATAACAATGGGGAATTAACACGAGGTAACGAGGGAGGCGCGGCACACAGGAGGATTAAACGAACAGGTCATAACACTGACTGCTTGTTTTTGTTTTATAATTACATGCATTGTTCAGTAATTCATTGCAAAGGACAATTACTGCTGGGAAATAGCTGGTCATATGAAGGTCATAGCTGGATATTTCACTAATGAAGAAAAGTAGAAGCACTTTATGTTAAAAGGAAGAACTAATTTGATATAAACATTTTTATTATTAATTGTTAAAAGAGTTTTCTTTTAAAATATTGTGATAATTATATTGCGAACCTTTTATCATGATACGAGTATATTTAGGGCTGGGACGATTATTTGACGTAATCGACGATGTCGATTATAAAAATGCGTCGACGTTGAATTTTAGTGTCGACGTGTTGTTTAAAACTACATAAATGTTTTGTAACTGCAATGCACTAAGTGATAAGCTAAACGTGTTGTAAGGGAAAGTACTTTATCCCCTCTGGAGCATGTTAACGCTGTCCTTTTAAGAATTGCGCAATAAAACAGTCTGCTAACAACTGAACTTTACTGTCCACCTGATCTCTTCACCACTGGAGAGCTACAATATTTTATGTGTTACACCTGCAGCATCGTTTTCATTTATAATACAGTTATTCCGCTAATAAGCTGGGTAGTTGTTTCACTGCTGGCACCGTTAAAACTATATTTGCGGGCAGCGTGTGGCTCAGTGGGGTAAGCCTGTGTCCCTGTAATCAGGTCACCAGTTCAAACCCAGCCTTAGCATGTCTGTAGGTCCTTGAGCGAGGCCCTTAACCGCCAGCTCCCTGGGTGCTGCTACAGGTGGCTGCTCTTCACAGACAACTTACTCTACAAAAAGCAATTTGAGGGAGGTGTAAAGACAATTTCCCAATGGGGATCAATAAAGTATCAGTTATTATTATTATATCAATTATAGACTGAATTCCGATGTAGTTTTGTCTAATATCGCCAGTGCCACATTTTGTAAGGTGTGCATTGGCCAATCATGTAGCACTTCTGTCATAAATATTAATTAGACATCTCCTACCACCCTGCAAAAAGGAAATTTGCCGCCCATCCCACCCCCCACACACGAGATAAAATGGCTGCGTCTACCAGCAGAGCTCCGGAGCCTCTGGAATAACACGGGGCAAAAAAGGCTCATACTGTACGTGGTCTTCCAAAGTTTGGGAATACTTCAGTCATGACACCTTTTCTGCACCTCTATTGTATGTAATGATGTTGTTTCAGCCATTTTATATTTTCTGTTCACTTATTCTGTCATGCAAGAATGACACAAATTGCCATGTACAACTACTCTTACTCACTGTAGCCCTCATTCCTTGCTAATTGAAATAAGCCTAACTATAAGCTACCTTTACTAGTGTTTGTTAAAAACATATTTCTCTAGTTACGAAATCATTCCATGTTTTAGCATCTATTTCAACATTAAAGTCAAATTGGTGTACTGAAATAATTACGTAAAAACTATTGCAGTGATTATTCAGTCTAGCATAGAAATCCTATTCAATCTCTTAAGATGTGCCTTTTTTGTTAATAATGATCTAATGTTTAAGAAATGTTTTAATAAATTTGAAATGTTAATGAGAATTTCTGATATCCGTGCAATAGATGATGTTGGAAGAGGCCAACAGATTGTGCAAGCACCTCACCCGCAGCCACAAGGCCCATTTGAACATTTAAAAATGGACTTCAATGAAATACTGTTTGGTGATAGTCGAAATGATTTCTAAGTGGGTGGAGGCTTTTCCCACCCAAACAAAACACAGGAGCAGTAAGGCCCTGCTCACAGAACTGATCCCACGGTGGGGAATTCCTGGGAAGGTCAGCAGTGACAATGGCTCTCCATTTGTGGACCAAGCTTTAAAACAGGTGGGTAAAGGCCTGCTGCACATGAGAACCAGGGTAAGAGCAAAGGTTAACATGAAGCTGTTTAAAGTAATTGGTAACACTTTAGTTGAGGGGGCACAAATATTGTAGTAGTGCACTCTTACTTAATGTATTAATTAACCAGTAACT
>JAODKF010006625.1:0-15667 GCA_026779585.1 Mormyrus proboscirostris
ACAAGGCCAATTTAGACTCACCAACCAACCTATCCTGCACGATTTTGGGCTGTGGGAGGAAATCAGAGCCCCCAGCGGAAACGGGGAGAGTGTGTGAACTCCACACAGAAAGAATCCGGGACTGAACCCAATACCCTCTTGTGTGAGGCAGCAACGCTAACCACCGCGCCACCCTGGCGCAAACCTATTGATGCAGTGATTACTTATTGACTAAGCTGATGTCTGAAATGAAATGAAGCCTCATTTTCCATCTGTACATCTTGTGCTCCCTCCATTTTACGACATATACACACACAGACAGATGCACGTAGATGCAGCTTTTCGTTAATTGAGCAGTAAACTCAAGATGAAGTTATGGGGTCTTGAAATGACTAGACGACCCGAGTCACGACAAAGAAAGATCTCTTTAAGCTTAGACTTTGCTCAGGAGTATCTTTGACATTGATGAGATGATGTATTAATGAGGTGCTTTCTGAGAAAGGCAGTCTTCATATGTACAGTCTGTCTCATTAACAGTTCCTTGTAATCACTGTCATGACAGTAGGAAGTTGCTAAGGAGACAGTTTTATACAACTTTTATACAAGACTACAAGCCTAACCAAGAAGGAAATTTACTTCCCTGTCAACATTTAACAATATTTATTCCCTGTTCAGAAGCTATTTAGGTACCAGGATAACAGAACCTCAATACAACAGTCTTTTGAGACAGTACAGTATAATAATTACTATAAGCATTTATATTCATTTTTTTAGCGACATCTAAATTCTCTGTGACCTTAATGCAATGTTGAAATTGTTTGGTACCCAACTGGCTGGCTAACTGAACTTCTTTGGATGGTTATTTTCATCTGCGCACCAAGAGAATATCTGCACAGTGTGGGTATTGCTTAAGTAAATAACCATTAATAATGAAAGGAAACAGGAAAATGCCGTCTACTGCAGGCAATACACTGAATCAGCTGAAAACTGAAAGTGATCACAAAATCAGCTGTAATACACACCTAGAACTTGAGGATATTTTGTGCAAACTTTAGTGTCATATATATAGTCATACAGTGTATGATAATAAAATCACAATCCAAATTGATAAATATATTTATTTTGTAACTTACACATCTGGTACTTATTCCTGAGTGGGAATAAAATAAAATTGTTCGGCAACCAGAGGGTTGCAGGTTCGAGCCCTGATTTCTCCTGACCCCATCAAAGTGTCCATGAGCAAGACACTGAACCCCTAATTGCTCCCGGTGAGCAGGTTGGTGCCTTGCATGGCAGCCTCTGCCACCTGTGTATGAATGTGTGGTATGGATGGGTGAATGTGAAGCATGTCTTGTAAAGCGCTTTGAGTACTCATAGGAGTAGAAAAGCGCCATATAAATGCAGTCCATTTACTATTTAATTCTGTCATTCAATGTCACAAATGCTCTTCTCAGAACCAAACATTATAGAATTTGTGCAGATTAGTTAGAGAAAAAAATCTTGTTAAAAACTGACCTTCAACCACTCCCCAGGGGGTCTTCCTGCCCAGGACTCGTTTACCATTAACCTGGTATTCCTTATCACTGCCCACCACTGCGAAGGGCATGGCCTCCTGCCAAGTCAACGAAAAGCTAGTCATACAACTGGAAAGGTAAAGTAACGCAGGAGTACGCTACAACAGAATAGCATGGGAAGAAATTACGTGAGACTGGGGACAGAGAAGATGCTAAATTAAAAGCAGAAAACTAAAGAAAATTTATAAATTCACTCAAAGAAAAGATTTTTTTAATTACCCTGATCTTATCATTGTCGCTCTTGTCCTCCATGTCTTCATCAAACTCTTTCTGGGGATAAAACTCTATGCCAGATATTTCCAGTTCCTTTCTTACCTATGAGAAGAAGACATTTGTTGCATTATCGATTAGGTTAAGTTATGAGCCACAAACATGTCAGATATATTTAACAATGAATTGATGTATCAGTATTTCCGACTTCTCATTGGCTGCCTGACCCTCTGTTTGAATTCGATCTTCTCCTCCACTGTTAGCGTGTCGGACTTGGCAATGACCGGGATGATGTTCACCATGCGACTCAAATTCTTCATGAACTCTACGTCCAGCTGCCGCAGACTAGAGGTGGGTGAGAATGAACGAGAACCAATCAATGACATGATGATGCCAAAAAATGAGCAGCCACTGGTCCACACACAGCTTGACACACAGCTGAACAGAAAGAGCCCATGTGTCACACTTCCACAACAATATGGGTGCTGAAGTCTGGACACTCAGTACAAACATGAGGTGCGAGCAAAACCTGACGATGCACATATCGCGGCAATTGTGGCTATTTTGAAAATATCCATATCAACGTAAAATATAACAATTTAAGTCAAGTGCCCTTCTGAACAGATGCGAAAACAGTGAAGAAACAGGTACCTTTGATGACTCTAGTGCTATCGCAGACTCTTCAGACTACTGTGCATTGCAAGGCAAACATGTGTATTCTTGATTAAATCAAGCCTGACCTTTCACTTGAAGCACAATGACTAGACAATCCTATTTTGGGCATATTACGAGAAAACTGCACACTGGAAAAGAACATAATGCATTAAGTCAAACTTTAAGGTAACAGAGGAAGAGGACAACCAAAGCACAAGGTGCATGGACTCAATCTACACAGCAATGAGCACCTAGGAAGCCTGTATACCCAGATAGGATATGGGGTGTTCTGGAGGAATGCAATCTAGCTGGTTGCCAGGTGTGAACACCAACATGACAGCGCCTCATGACAATAGCAATGCTACTCTGAAGTCCTCCTGGATGTATAACCTTCAAAACAACTGTTAAGTTCTTTCATTCTACTAGGTAAAGGGCTAGTCCTGTTCAAATGGCTGCTGCTCTTATAATGTCCCAAAGACCTCGAGTTTTCTACAAGACTATGAGGAGATGGAAGTTCTTACTGCCTCCTGTATGTATTTGCATATGTCAACCAACCATGCTCTAATATATTTTGTATGCATTTCCCACATAATGACTTTCCCCCAGGTGTAGGCTGAATTGACATATCCTGTGATGTCATTATTTAAATGTGAGCTCACAGTGATGTCATAAAGGAATGGGCTCCTACTGGAACTTGTTTAGATTAATAAAAAGCTAGTTTAAGAGGATGCATTTAGTTGACACTTACGAATGTCCAGTAGGAGAGATAAAGTAGAGGCAGCAGTGCACTCTGGTGTCTGGTATGCGCTTCTTGCGAGCAATATTAACCTCCTCCTTCAGAAATTTTTCATATTGCTCATTGATGTACTTTGCAATGGGATCCCAGCTGCGAGGTGAAGGAACAGTGAGAGAATTGCAGTTAAAAATAAACTGATAAATCTAGTCACACACTCTGCATTAATACATTCAGCGCTCAATGATTCATTATATACTGAGCTACAGATTCAGAAAGATATCCCACAGGGAAACTCATGGATTAATGTTTACCTTATTTTACCCATAATCCAGTTTGTGTGACCATATGCAGCATCGAGCTGAGTGTTAACTGTCTGCCATATCTGCTGCTCACTCGTTCTCCTTTATTCTCACTCTTAAAAAAATGCACTCTTACCAGTTCTCATTGTTGATCTGGTCTCCAAAGCCAGGAGTGTCAATTACTGTCAACTTCATCTTCACTCCACCCTCTTCGATCACTGGGAGATTAAAATTGTGTTATAATAAGTCTAATAATATATGTGATTATTCACAATATATGACGTAGGAATATATAATAATTGTCCATAAACATTCCCCAGTTTTCCAGTGACAGCCTTTTGTGGGGATACCACTACTTGAGAATGATATAGATCAACTGACCCCAGATGGAAGCAGAAATGATAAAAGTGCATCCTACATAAACGCAGAGCACCTACTGAAGAAACTCCCCTGTTTCTATCTGTGGCAGGAGGCAACTCAAATTGAGCAGGTGCCTGAATATCAGTCAAAAACCTGCTTAAGAGTCATTTATCCTGAAGAGGAATAGCACATTCACACTGACCACTGCCACTTGCTTGGTTATTCCAGCAAGTCGAATGAAGTGTAGACAGCAAGGTAGCAGCTGACAGAAGGACATCAATATAGGCTCGACCTGAATAAACATTTCGGAAAAAAATGGGCTGGAGCCAGATCTAGCAAAGGTCAGAGGTCAACAGCCCAGACAAGTCAAAGTAATAAGCATTAAGGGGATTTAGTCCTACAGACTGGAAGCTTGTAAATATGAACAGGAATTCACTTTACATGGTTATAAGACAAATAACCTCCTTTTGCTAGACGTCTCAGTTCTATATTACATTTGGAGTGGATATTGGTGTGAAAAAAGAGGAAAGTTACAATACCTGAAAACTACAGGTACAGGTACAAAAAGATACAGGTACAGAAAATAATTAGAACATGTGTGAAAACTTTACAGTGGTTAAGCTAAACCTGAAGAAACCTTTCAAGGCTCCGCACTCATAGACTCGAGGAGGAACGAACACAGAGGAACAATTCTTGGAATTCCTCCAAACAGTCTTTTTATTTGTCAAATGGACAATTGAGCTGTGAGGTAAATAAAACTGAGGTCTATGATAAGTGCATCATCATTCTACTCTACTCCAAGACCACATCAAGTCCCATTTAGGCTGCACACTGTATCTGTAAGATCTCAGTTAGGATGAAAAGGCCCTCTTCGAGGGAAAAGAAATACCAGTTTGCTCTGTAGAATGATGTCAATCGATGTTTCCCAACCCGGTCCTCAGGGACCCTCAGACGGTCCATGTGTTTGCTCCCTCCCAGCTCCCTGCCAGACAGCATGGAAGGGAGCAAAAATGTGGACTGTCTAGGGGACCAGTCTCAGAAACACTGACATAAAAGGAAACAGTGTTTTTGAGCAGAATCGCTGCATGACATCGAAAAAGTGCAGATGAGCTCCAGGAAAGAGCTGCTTAAGGCCATTTTGCAAGCCAGCTCAGGCAACGGAGGACAGAGACATAACCAATGTTGTCAGCCGTGCATTTGAGTGGGTGACATTCAAGCTCAAGTTTTCTGGACTTCTCCCTTTACGGCTGCCAGCGAACGAAAACACTAAAGTTCAGTTTTGCTTTGCAGTCCCAGAATGGCACAACAGCAGAGGATAGAATTACTGTGGGCAACTACACAGACTCTCACAACTAGCTCTTACAGATGCCCAGGGTAAATGGCGAAAGTCCTGATCAGCACTGACAGCCTGGTGCTTTTGCTGTAGCCTTTAGCATTGAGCCTTGTGGCCAGAGTCTTCTGTTTGTTATCCCCGCACTTGAGCCTCCTATACAGAATAGGAGGGGATGTTAAATGCTGGACTTTTAAAATGGCTAACAAGGTGTCCTCTAGGGGTTCAGGGCCTAAAGTAAACGTGAGCCACAGGAATCACACTTGGCCATGTGACAGGGGCCTGTGGTGCCCAGGCAGCAGAATCTCAGTGCCATATTGCGGAAGGCTGAAGACGAACTGTGGCCAAGACTATACCATGGTAAAGGTATTATAGAGGCAGACTATGCTGAAATCACTAGGCCTGTTATGAGGCCTGATATTCATCTTTGATACATATTCACAAGACCCTGCTGAAGCTTCCACGAGCTTCAGTCAGCACTGTGATCATCAAAACTGAAGCTGCAGCAAATGTTAAAAACCCCAGATAAACATACAGCATCGGACAGTATGTATTTACAGTCCACAACTCAGGTCATACTATGAAACTTAAAAAACATGTTGTAGGCAGTCTTCTGAAGAGCTTTTACAACACTAAATATAAACCTGATAGAATATAACTTTCAAACTCAAACAAAGCAATCCAAAGTACATTTTATAGAAAAGCTTGTACAAGGGAGTCAACACAGATCGCTCACACTGAACACGTGCAACACATGTGTAAGAAGGCCTGCTGTGCATTCGGAAAGACAACTCTTTCAAGGGTCTCGAATCCCAAATTGCCCATTGATTAAGAATTCTTATGGCTCTACAAATTTGGAAATAGACAATTTACTTTGAAATTTATCATATAAAATATTTAAATCAAGGCAATATAAAAATACATTTATTTAGCAGACGCTTTTATCCAGAGCAACGTACGATTGAGGAGGCAGGGGGCAGGGGCAGGCAGTTCCTGGAGCAACTGGGGGTTATGGGCCTTATTTGGGGGCCTAACGGTGACATCACTCAGCCAACGGCGGGATTTAAACCGGTAACCTTCCAGTCATGGACACAATGTCCTAACCTGCTGAGTCATACACATGAATTATTCACAACTGAGAGTCAAAGATCTTTACTGCTGCGGCAGCCTGCGTGCTGCGTTCATAACGATATAAGATCAAGTTGATGCTATTATTAAAATGGGTCAGGGAAAACACCTTCAGGCCACAATCACATTTTGGGACTTGAACATGCAACCTACTGAGTGTAAGTCAAGGCCCCAAACCTCTGCACTTTCTTTATCTTTGCAGTGACTGCTCCCACAGGGTTTTCTCAGGGTCTAAACCCTTTCCTTACCATGGGACACGGCTTTGATCTCCACAGTCCTGGGGATCTTCTCGTCACGACTCCATCCTGTGCTCCTTCTGCTGACCTGAGATTTGAACAGCGTGTTCACCAAGGTGGACTTTCCCAGGCCGCTGGTGCCTACAGGCAGGTAGAAAGGGTTAAGACATCAGCTGCTGCTCCTGAAAGCCTTTCAGTTTGTACAGCTGGGTTTCACAGAGGTGTAATTCAGGCAAAATGCAGCAGTGGGTCCGTTGTGTGCCTCGAATCACATGTCAACAACTGCACCCCTTATCATGCTGGAGGTATGTTGTTTATTTAAGATCAAACCAAATTAACATAACTATGATTTAATGATTTTTCAATGCTATTGACCAGACAGTTTTATTATGATTTCAAAAAATTATTATACAAAAAATATATTTAAAAAGCCATCATATATAGATTTAATGCTGTTTATAATGCTGAATCCTTGCTAGAACGACGAACATAGCATACTGAATTATAGCACCTAGGATATTCTAATATCAATTACAATGTCTAAACGCCTAATCTGAAATACCTACAGACACAATATACTGTACATTTCCTGGCTTAAAAAAACACTAAAGCATTAACTCCAGAGTGTCATAAAATTTTCACAATAAATCTTTCTCACCCACTACCATGATGTTAAAGTCAAAGCCAGTCTTCATGGTTTTCTTCCTCATTTGTTCGATGATGGTATCAATCCCAATATATCCCAAGAGCGAGGACCCTCCACCTGCTCCCTGACCCCCGACACCTGAGCCCTGACAGCCATGGACTGACGAGATCCCGGTAGGTTTAGCAGGGACTGCAGGTTTGGGTCTCACTTCTGGAGGCACAATTTCAGACATGTCTGCAGGTAGAATGGGTGAAGCGAATGATCAAAAACTGGAATCGTGCATTAGCTGGAAACATCACCGCGGAAAAAAGCAATATAATTAACGGAAGAAAAAGTTCTTGCTGGATACAGTGTTTTGATCCACGGTTTATCAGTGTCTCCTGACATAAATGTGGCCGCACGTCACATTTAAACGGGATTGCATAAACGCAAATACATGTACAGATACATATACACGCTAAGGGATTCAAATGACACTTAAAAATGCACTTCACGCCAAATGCTGTGGTGATTGAATGTTTCGGTCATTTTCAGCAACCAAGCAGCAATCCCGTGATTTTATGTACCACCTCGTTAGTGTCGTTAATCTCTATAACACGGCGCTAGTTTATAGTTCAGTGACATTTCTGATTTATGTTCTCGCAGAGAAATGTCCTTCAGGTATGGCTCACATCTTATTCTAGCCCGTATCGCATATGCAGCGTTTTAACGACTGCCTTCCTCGCGTTATGCTGTCTGCACCTTTTTGGTATTTTGACCCTTTACTCCTAATAACTCTTGATTGATTTTCGACATTAAAGGTTTCTTTCGACAATGACTCCCTGTTAATAATACAACACATCACATGTTGGCAAATTTCACACTGTATGTGCCAGTCTACATTCATGCATTCATGCATTATGCACCGCGTCCCCTGTAAACCCTCCCAAACTGTATTTCTTTGCCATCTATTGTCCTATCTGATAACTGAAATAAAACAATGCACTCCAGAGTATTAATCTGTCGGCTACATTGCTAGCAATATTTTTCACTGCTTAGCGACTTACCAATTCTTCGTTATGAGCGCTTAACCCGAAACTGTTACAAAAAAGGAATGTGTGTTTCCTGTTGCCCAAAAATAACAAATATACGGATGATGTCTAATACAGATGGACAGAGGATGTACGGTTTACGATGAGGGTCATGTGACCAGCCACCTTTCTCTCTTCTCTTTCTCTGATCAGTCGACAAGCCTCCACCCACTAACCCCCCGCCCCCTTTTTTTGGTTGTCAAAGCAACGAGAGGAGAGAGGACCGACGGATGCAGCGCGCATGTTCAAAACAATAGCAACTCTCCGCTGAACACATCAGGCTTATTTGTCGTTAATGAGTCTAAGATCCGTTTAAATTTGCGATAAACCTATAAGCGCTCTACTGACAACGGCGTAGTACAGAGTTTGATATTGGGGCCGGGGGCTGAACAACTTTGTAATTTAAAGAAAAAGGTATTTTTTTTCGGGGGATGAAATTAAATGTTGGGGGATACATGTCCCCCTAGTCCACCCCCAATTCCTACGATCAAAAATAATATTATTGGTTTCTGTTATTATGGTTCGGGTTATGTGTGTGTGTGTGTGTGTGTGTGTGTGTGTTAATTTAGTCAAATTAGAACAGCCATCAGGGCATTTTGCTCAAACTATTTTGTCTGTAGGTATTGCCAAGTACAGTATAGTGACACTAAAAGAGAAATTGTTTAGTACTTACGAGGTTGCTGTTCGCCGGTAGTGTACAGTTTGCTGAGCGCGACCTACATCGACATTCGAGTGTCTAGTCTGTAGTTCCCTCTGAGTGTCTCTGTCGTGCTCCTCCCTCCTTCACTTCCTGTCCCTCATCTCTCTTTTATCTCTCCCTGTTTCTGTCTGCCTGGAGCCAAGGCGATAAGACACGTGCAGCCTGGTCGTCTACAGTCATGCGCTTAAATGTTTGAGTGTGACTGCCTTCGACATACTTCGCATCTGCATCCACTCCGTTCCTTGGCCTCTGGCTCATATAGCATTTACCAGTAAATATATTTTCAGTAAATTTTAGCCATCTGCATCACAATTTCCTGCACTCACCTGTTACGGTACATTCAGCAGAGTGTTTGGCGTCTTCAGGGGTATGTAAAAGCACTGATGAAGATAAGGTCAGTCCTCGCTTTGGGAAGGTGTTACGGTCATTACCTCCTCCTTCTTTCTTCCGGAGGCCTGCTTTCTGAGCATATGCTATAACAGGAGTCTCTTGGTTGACCGGAGGCTGCAGGCCCGCCTTCGCCATGCTTATTGGTTCATTCTCAAGGCAGCTGCACAAATCAGTCTCCTCGTTATTTGATGGATTCGGCAATTTGTTGGGGGACAACATATCAATTACTGAGCTCTTCCCTCCCCCTGAGTCCTGTGGTCCAGCTCTGGATTTGGACACCTGTATGCTGTCTTTAATGCCAGCAGGAATTGATCTTAAATGTAGGTTAGGGTCTTTACTCTGGTCTGTCAAACATTTCGAGGGCCTTGGATTCAACTCAGTGCATGTCTGCCTCCAGGGAACATCGGAAGCAGCGACTGTGTGTAAAACGTCACAGAGATCATGTTCATAAACCACAGCACTGCCAGCACGGCACATGTTGATCGGATATGCTTGTTTTAGCTGATTCTCACTATAGTTAAGTATATTTATATTACCTGTTCTGGAGACAGTATTTTCACTCTCATCTTCTTCTACAATACACGGGGACCAAAATCTACACTTGGGATTGTTACTCTGGCTAGAAAATTGACACAGTTGGTTCTTAAAAGGTTCCGGCTTTTTTCTTGATAGCAAAGGCATTTTGCTGGAGGTGGGAAGAGATCCCAGCTTCGATGGAGGACGGCAAGGACTTCGGCACGCTTCTCCGTATCGCTGCCTTTCTATGCAGGATTCTGTGTTATCGGTGCAAGTTGGTGTGCTGTCTTTGACGCTCCGATTGAGCTGTTTCAGGTTCCCCGAATTGTCTGCACTGTTGATATGTCCAGTTAGATCACATCCCTGTTTTCCACGATTTCCTGGTAAGGATTCAGACTCAGGATTGAGGCAGACTTTGAAGTTATGAGGGGGTGGTGGCAAAGGCCTGTCTGGAATATTCTTTTCCTGTGGTGTGTTCCTTGGGATTTCACTGGTAACAGGGAACTTCAGTGCAATTCTCTGCTCATTAAACGGAGAATAGGCCAGACTTAAATCATGACCTTTACTGGCTGATGTTCTGAGCCCTTGAAACCTTAAAAATGAGTGTTGGTCCTTGTTTTTCAACCCAGAAATTCTGCCAGGCTCTGACTCTTCCAAACATTCCCTTTGGGAAGGTGAGATGCTGAAGCTAGATTTGGAAGCACGTTTCTTTAATACAAACTCTGCTTGATATAACCCAGAATCCTGAGGTCTGCTTTGCAAGGCATTAATTTCCCTTGTGTATTTTTCATTAGGGTATAAATATTTAGGGATGATCTTGTGTTGATTAGAATTAGAACCCTGCATTCTCTCTTTAGGCCGCGGTTTGGTAAAGTTTGCCGTAGCGGTTTGGTTCTTAACTGTCCTTTGGCCAGGAGATTTGTAAAGCTGTCTGGACCTTTGTCCCCCTCGACCCCTTTCGCTGTGAGTGAGATTTGCAGGGCCCCGATTCATATGAAATGGAAGCAGACTTAATATCGGCTCTTGGCTTCTGTCCGATGAGGGCGGCCTTTTCTGACTCACCGAGTTTGTTTTGGGTTTGCATGTGACAGGTGCATTTGTCTTTTTCCTTCCAACATCACGATCCAGAGTGGAAGCTAGACCAGGCAGGTCAGGAGATTTGTTTGTCTGCCTCGATCTGGTCGCCCCCCAAGTTGGAATCGCAAGCTTTGTGATCAGCTTTGAAATCGACGGCTGGGAAATAAATGATACAGGCTGAGATGCGATGGAGATGGATGGAGTGGACTTTTTGCTAGGGGGGAGAAAATGCAATAAGGAAAAAAAAAAACAAGCAAAACTCAAATAAATAGAATACATAAATATCGGTGTGCCGAACATGATCTGCCGTTGCACATACCTCACGATGACTGACGGCGGCTTATTCGACGTCTGCAATGGGAGACCCTTGCTGTCAAAGGAAGTGATCTGAATGGGCCTCTTTTTGATGACGGGAGAGGACAGCGGAAGAAGCTGAGGCAAACACAGAGGTGTCCCCGGAGGACTGGAGAGGGCAGGAACGTGGGATGAAGGGGCCCCTGTGTGTTCCAGATTGTCACTGTTCATTGTAGGGTGACTTCAACACAAAACCAGCAAGGAGAAATGGATATGGAACAATGAACAAAGCATGACATTAAAAATGAATGGATGAGACATAATAAAACAGACTGACAGCCAAAGTGTAATGGATTTTCTTTTGAGACATGTGCACCGCAGACGAAGTTAGTAATGACGACAGAGGGACACATTGCACCACCGTTACATAAATCGCATATTAGGTAACGCAAATGTGTTTAAGCTGACTGTAAAAACACAGACCACATCATCTGAGTGAGTGAAGGAATAAAATGTGTAACGGAAGACGTTAAGTGTCGGAAGACAAACTATACATTGTACTTCAAATGTGATTGCAGAATATATTATTAATCCATCCCAGCCTTGTGTGCAGTGATGCTCGGGATAGGAAACACTGCAAGCCTGACCGGAATAAACGGTTGGAAGATGCCTGGATGGATTAGTGATGCCTGTTGGCCCCTTTTCTCTACTACAACCGCACCTCTGGTTCCTCACACGAAAATGTCACCTTTGAAAATTAGCTCTGTAGACGATAAAAAAAAAAATATGTATGACTAACCTGGGAATCCGTGTCTGTCTGGTGTTTCCTATTAAGTGAAGAAGCAAATGAGTAAAACGACAGTGAATATCAGGAAGTAGTGGGATCCCAGTGCATTCACTCCATTTTTCTGATCTATGGCTGCTCTGTTGAAGTCACCCACGCTCATCTCCCTGCCCACTGACACTGGGTTTGTTCATCAGGGACATTGAGGGATGGAAAGAAGCAGTTTGGGGAAATAAGGGCTTAACGGATGAGAGGAAGAAGTAAAAAAAAATAAAGATATGGGCAGTGGGTATTTTTTTGTAGAAAGCTGTCGAAGAAAGGACAGAATATCGTCTAACAAAAACAGTAATGTGATTAGTAAATGTTCTTTTGTAAAGGTTTGTAACATGCAAAACAACGTAATAACGGACATCTTGAAAATGCAGAGAAATTGCAGATTTGGTGGTGTGCAGCTCTGCAGTGTGGAATTCATGATCAGAAATTAGCTGCTTCGAATCCCCTGGCAAGCGGAGTGATGTCACCATTAACCCTAATTGCTCCGGGGACTGACTGACCCCGTCTTCTTCATCGTCCAGCACTGTGGATGACAGTGTCTGCTAAATAAACGGAATGAGAAGAACTGCACTACACAGCTCACGGTTACAGGCATCTGGAACACTTCCCTTGGGATAGGGCTTAATGTTGAAGAAAACATGGGGAAACAAAGATTTGGTGGAAGCACAATTACACAAATCTATGCAACCATCTAACTTAGACTCCAGCATTGAACAGTACCTGTCCCCCCTCCGGTTCCACATATATCCATTGACCTCAGCAACTAGGGATAGATTACTTGTATTTAGCTTTTGCTGGAGAAACCTTCATAGCAAACGTTACTGGTCCAAATGTTCCTGTTCCATATACATCCATTAACCTCAACAAGTAGGGAAGGTTTATCTTTGTTTAGACTTTATTGGAGCAACTCTCATAGCAACTGCCATTGGTTTGATATACAGTTAATTCTAGGACGACCTCTGGTTTATGTGTCTTTGGTCCTTGTATGTACTTGTCCTTCCCGTTCATTAAAGGATCTCTTTACCATATTTGATCACAGTGCTAACAGATTCCAGTTCCTTCTGTGATCTTTAGGGCGTCTCGAGAGCACAGAAACAGTACAGAGGATTTGCCTCGAAGCATAATCAGGAAAGGCATGAAATTTTGGTAAGAGGCTTCGCAAAGCTTAAAAACCTAACCTGAGACGAGTCTTCAACAGAAAAGCATCAATAGCGTTTCAGATAGGCAACATTCTGCTAAGAATAGACACACTTGTGTCGGTGATAAAAATAATTTGGATTTTATTTGTATATCTGCATTGTGTCTTCAACTTTAGCACAGCATTGCGATCCAGAACACTTTTTCCACTTTGAAATACATAAATCTTGCAGTATCTTTTAATACAAAGTCAAAAGTAAAATTTAGGAAGAACACAGCAATAACTTCCAATGTACATGGCCGTGTGCTGCATTACTCATCTAGAAAGCTTTGTTACAGAGGAGACAAGCTGTGTACCATCTGGCAGGATTGCTAACCCTACAGTTGTGACACAAATTACAGTTTTTCTAGTCTATTGAAAAATATATAAACACATATCACAAATTTCATTTTGCATAACATGACTGGCACAAGTGCTCTTATTTTTTGTAGTATCTATCAATTCTCTCTTTCAATAAGTATTCTAGGATAATGTTTTTAATCCCTCTCCTACCTTAGTGGGTGTTTTATGAATCTATAGTACAACTATAGGAAAAATACCACTATGGGAATTTTTTATTTTTACAAATTCTTCCTTAAATGTTTATTAAACATCAAGTATATTTATTGTAATACAGTGTGTGAAATTTAGCCATTCTTCTTTACTATTATATCAGAACATTATCGTCATCTTTGCAGTAGTTTTCATCATTGGCCACCAGGGGGCGTCTATGCGGTGCCTGGGCATTCCACTTGTGTGCATCCTGCAGTCCTGGTTCGAGGAAGTACAGGCAAGCTCCAAACCCCGCCAGAACTAGGACTGACACAAGCAGGTACAGGGGGACAAACCAGTCAAGGAACAGCCAAGGCATATTTCCGGGGAGTAGCTGGAAGATAATTGGAACGAACAGTTAAGTGGCGAACATGGAATTCAAAAGCGAGACAAAATGGGGGCATTGATGCTGTACAGGGGAGACCATAAAGGCTTCGAACTCAGCAAGCCAGAACATTGATGCTGTACAGGGGAGACCATAAAGGCTTCGACCTCAGCAAGCTAGAACATTGATGCTGTACAGGGGAGACCATAAAGGCTTCGACCTCAGCAAGCCAGAACATTGATGCTGTACAGGGGAGACCATAAAGGCTTCGACCTCAGCAAGCTAGAACATTTTCAGTATCCAGAGAGAAATATTTGAATCTAAACAGAGTGAGGATTAAGCACTTCCACATTCGGGGGGGTCACAGAGTCCCCTATTTTTACACTACATACCCTACTAAATCACCTCTACCTGCCTCTATTCTAAATAACATACAATTCTGTCTGAGTCATTATAATAAACTGTTAAATCAGTTATCCCCGTACTATTCTTGCCACTGAGACTGTACATTATCAATGCAACCATGAAAACTAGAAAAATTACAGATAAGAAATAATCATTTTAATTGATTCAGATAATAATCTAATAATAATCTAAAAATGCAAACCATCACCGAAATTCACTGCTGCAGCAATGAAGATTCCTATATTCACTACACTATTTTTCTATGTAAAAACACCTTTTGACCATAAATGTACCAGGCTGTCGATGTTTGGCAGCTACACTGTAAACACATGTGATGAATGGTATGATGAATCAGGAGGACTGATGACTTCTTTGACTGTCCCATATAATCACGCTCTCAACCACTTGCTGGTGATTCTGCTCTGAACAAAGGAATTTATCTTAAAAATTTTAAAACAGAAACCAGTAATTAATGAGAAAGACATTGACAGTCCTTCAGGACAGACAGTAATAAGATCATTCCAAGAAGGATCTGCATATCATCACCTAAGCAGACAGACATACTCTACATGTCTAGCCAGGTAACACTCGAATTCAACTCAAAGAATCCACAGAGGACATTAAATATTAAAAGGCACCTGAATGAAAACCATTTAAGGACACGTTTCGTTACCTGCTGGAATGTAGTAGAACTGCTCTAGATTTGTGGAGAAGTCCTAGAGGTGCAGAACAGAAACGCTTACATTACCATTTCAAATGAGCTCATCTGCATCACTAAGAGAATTCATTACTTTGGACAGATTCAGTGCTGATTCACATAAACATTGGTCCCTATAGAGGGAACAGCATCCTATCACTGCGATGCTAATGATTAACGCTATGGGCAGACTCCTTATGGAAAACGGGGATGGATTTCAGTGACCACCAAGATGTGCGCTTCATTCAGTGCACGACGACACAGACATGCCAATAACACTGTGAATGAAAGGTTTGCACGAGCACACACACCCTGACTTACCGGGGGTCTCGGATGCGTCGCCTCCTCGTTCTTACCGTGACCGAAAGGTATCGGAGGCGAGCGACTCGGAGTGCGCCCTGGTTCAAACACCCTGAGCCGCATCATTGAACTTGGTACTCCAATAATGGTGATGTAGTGAAGGAGATCCATCAC
>JAODKF010006626.1:0-15614 GCA_026779585.1 Mormyrus proboscirostris
ATCAATAATAATGATAATGTAAAAAGTAATAGTAATAATGATATTGATCGCTCAACCACTCTTTTATGTCCAAGTGTGAGTGTGAGCTGATTTGTCATTAGATGGTGGTCTGATTCTGATACCAGTTATGTGCTATGAATCTGGATCGGGAACATCCCAGTTTTGATCAACCACAATTGTTAAGTGCAATGCTTACATTGGAATGTTACTGTTTATTCTTCACACTACTTAATGAATATTATTCTGGATTTCTATGAATTCTTTTGAAGTGTACAAATAAAAAACCCTGTCCAAGCCCTCTGTGATTATGTAAGAATAATGACCATGACAGCACTAACTTATCCTTTGGCCTGGGTACCTCTAAAGGCTTCTATATGGGGCTGATTGATCATGGCGATTTATTGTCCTCTCTTGTATCTGAAGGGAAAGAGACGAAGCGGACCAAACTGGCACGAAGCCGCTCTCTTAGCAGCCACCCCTCTACATCCAAGATGACCACTTTGGACAAACCTTCGTAAAGCTTTCCACTTCTGTCAAAGCTGTAGTGCTCTAAAAATGGCCATTTCTGTGTGAATACTTATAGCATCTGTGAAATATTAACCAGTACCATATTGAATGTTTTTTAGCAAGAATTTGGATTTCAAAAATAGTCCTGTAAACACGGCTCTTATCTGTCCTGTTACTCCAGAAAGGGCAAAGACCCAGGAACCTGCCCTGCACCAGTGAAGGGGCCCATTCCCCCCTCATCAGGTTAGTATCCAGGACATTGTTTGATGTATCTATCGATGGGGAATTCGAGTTAAATGTAGCACTTGCTTTTAAAATAGCTCAGTTAAGGATAGTTCAGGTCCAGAAGGTAAAAATACAGACCATACTTTGTTTCAACCAACCAGTTGAGTATAAAGAGTCACAGTCACAAAGTACTGAAGTGGTTGGTTGAAACAAAATTTTGCTCTGGACTTCTACTTTCTCAACCTGAATTATTGACCTTTGCTTTGAAGCATCTGAAACACAATGAAAGAGCTTGAATCCCTCGTAATTTTAGCTCCATGAACCTGCACATAACTCCAATCTCTGCTTGTGCTGTAGTACTATTTTTTTGTGTTTTTTATAGCAGGGAAACACAGTAGGCGTAAACCTCATTAGGGAAGGGGGTGGTTAAGAAGGTCCTGACTCATTTTAGTGTTTTATTGTGTACCATCATATAAGCCTGTGGTGAGGATTACAAAGTGAGTGTGGCAAAAGGGGCAGATCACAGGGTCAGAAACAGAATAGGAATGTGAGTCAACGGGAAATAAAGAGCAAGTTAATGTGAAAGCCATAGACTGGCCCTTGTCACTCACAGATGACGGCCTCCGCTCTCACCACTTTGGCCATGCCCCCTCCTCCTCCATGCCAGTTCTGATCCGTAGCAACACCAGCAGCACTCTGGACCATCGGAGCAGCACGATCAAGGAGACCAGGAAGCTAACCATGTAGGTGCAATGTATAAGAGCAACTACTGCAAGTATATCACAAAAAATGGATACTGCAGTCCAAAAATGTCTATGAATGATTGGTTTTGCTTTGGGTGATATAATTCTTAAAGACTGTTCAAAGTCATTCCAGTAACAACACTGCAAAAAATAAAAATCTAAGCAAGTATAATTTTCTTATATTTGGACAAAATTCTAATTTTATTAATAAACTGACTAATTTGCTTACATTTAGGCATATTGTCTTAATTTAGGAAATCTTACCAAGACCAATTTTCTTACTGCACTGGCAGTTTAATTTTGCAAGTTTTAGGCCATCTTGCCTCAAAACAAACAATTTATCTTAAATTTCACAGGCCATTTTTTTGCAGTGTAGTCAGTTTATTAATGAAATTAGAATTTTGCCTAAATATAAGAAAATTATATTTGCTCAGATTTTCATTTTTTGCAGTGTAGACAAATCACAAAAAGCCAGACGACAGATAAAATGACTATAGAGCACTGCTTTACTGTATATTGGAGAGTTTCTTTTTGCCATAGTTCAACTAGACTTTCACTGTCTGTAAATTTGTAATTTGTATTAATGGATACTTACAGGTATTTATGGTAATTTTAGGTTTTTAAAATAATACACGTAACAATAATGAATCTTGTAAAAAGATATTTTTCATCCTTAAACGATACACAGCATACACAGCAGAAATTCTTCAAAGCTTCACTTCAAACTCAAATCAGTTTTGCTCCTGTCTTTTTATTGTAGGCAAAGAAAATCCAACTCTTTCGGGATGCAGTGAAAATGGGAATTCCTGGGAAGATTCCCTACCCTCTTGCTAGATGCAGTAACGACGGAAATGCCAGGGAAGATTCTCCACCCATCTCCACATTCCCGCATCCTATGACCTGCTTTCTCTTCAGTCTGGGTCCACATATAGAGAAATCGGCATCCCTCTGATTTGATTCTCCAACTCTCAACCAACAGACTAGTAAACCAACATATTGAAAAAAACAATCCCTTCAGCTGGCTTAAGCATGTGTTTTTCCAAGGCAGTCCTCAGGGAGCCCAGACAGCCTGCATTTTTGCTCTCCCTCAGCTCCCAACATACCTGTACTAGGTACTTGATGTACTTGATTCCTTGGTTCAGATGTGTTGCAAGCTGGGGGAGCAAAAATGAGAACTGGGTTAAGATAAACTGTTTTAAAAGGAATATCAGAATTTGTAGTTTGCTAGTAAGAATACACACACACCATTTCCTGCCTTATTCCAACAGTTCTGGTATCATTTGTATAAAAAGAAAGATTAAAACAGTTGTACAGTATGTATTTAAGTTTATTTTTGTAACATTGCATACATTGCTTTTCTTTTACAGATCTGGACAGATGTCATAGGTATTTTTATGAACATAACAAGGTTAAAATCCCTTACTTTGAGCATCCCATTAAAAGTTCAACTACCGTAACACAAGTGATATATGCCCGTGTATGTAATTTAAAGATAATGCAATTTACATATCACTATACACTAGTGCAGGATTTTCCAATTCAGGTCCGGGAGGATCATATTGCAACACATATATTTAGCAGATTCATCTTTTCAAATATACCTTATTCAGCTCAGCAACCAATTGCCAGGTTTAGTAGGTGTGTTACTGGCTTATGTTATTTTTGGCCCTTTTTCAAAACTGTATAAGATAAGCAGTTATAGAATATCTATACATATTGATATTGTAAATATTTGTCTCAACATAACCCTATCAAGGATAAGCAGTTGGAATATTGATAGTAATTCAGCAGTTTTAATGATAATGAACATGATAACCCTTTGTATTTTATGAAAGGTGTAAATCTAAGTTTCCAAACACAAGTTATTTCTAAACAAAAGCATAGCATAGGATTACAAAGTGCATGACACAAAAACCAAAAAAGTGATTTTAAAATGTGACAAAGGGCTGAGGGGATCTGGGCAGGTTCCTGTAGGTCACTGAACCTGTGCAGTATCACTCCATCACATCAGCTCTTGGTAGGGTCGATCACTCGGCCCATGAACAGAATGCTGTTGGTGACCTCATGATAGATGAGGAAGAGGAAGGGCCGGTTCATTGTGAGGCGGGGGAGCATGGAGAATTCGCTGACGCTGGTTGCCGGGGAAGCGGTAACCGATGCTCCCTCCTCATCAGCCTTAATTATAGCTTTATGCAGTACCTGAAATTAAGATGATATTACTTTCCCGCACTTTCATTTTTTTCCAAACAAAATTATATCTCTCTTCAAAATTCTTACAGAAAACAAAAATACCAAGATACCAGAACTTGAATATGATTAGAATTAGGTGACACACACACACAGCTCTGGAAAAAATTAAGAGACCACAGCAAACTTTTTAGTCTCACTCACTTCTCAGTTTATGGGTATGGTTCTGTAAAATATACAGTTTTTTGTAAACTTTACCCTGGCTCTTATCTGTTTGTCATTAATGAAGGGCTTCTTCCTTGCTTTACTGGATCTCAGTCCTGCTTCTAGCAGCTTGTTACAAATTGTCCCAGTAGGGCACTTCTAACCACTTAATGTGTCCCATTATTTTTGATGGTCATTTGATATTATCCTCTGATTCATGAGGCACTGCTGGGTAAATTGACGGTCATCTTTGGCATTAGAAAGTCTCTTCTACCCTCTACCTGGCTAGTTTTTGGTCTTTGCCAGTGTTTCCTGTTTCACATTGTTCTCTGGAAGCATCCTGCCAGCAGAACCAGGATTATACCAGGAGTTAATGCAGATTCTTAAACAAAATGGAGTATTTTTTCCAGAGCTGTGTGCGTGTGTATATATGTATATATTCACACACACACACACACACACACACACACACACACACACATATGTATGTGTATGTACGTGTGTGTTATGTATAATTATATTGCACCTCTCTAGAGGAATGCTAGAGGTACTCTTTTGCCTATTTATCGGTATTTGATGGATATAAGTTTTAGGTAGGATTTGTCTCATTCTTAAACTTACCTAAAAATCTGTACCATAAATAAACACAGCACAATCTCAGGATATCATCTCACAGTAACTGTACAAAACTGCTTAGAACTTCACTGTAATGCAGCAAACTTTTCCTCCTAAAACTATGCTAAGAAATTATCACTGTACACAATTTACAGAAACGAAAGAAAGTAGCACGGCCTGGTAGTTCAGTGAGGAGCACCGGACACCCTCCAACCTTCAGGTCTGATTCCCACCCATGACCCATGGCTGTGTGTGCATGCGTGTGTGTGTGTGTGTGTGTGTGTGTGTGTGTGTGTGTGGGGGGGGGGGTAACAAATTAAAAAAACATTTAGTTTACTTGAACTGGTGTTTCTAAATTGTCTATAGTGCACGAGTGTGAGCTTTGCAATGGAATGGGTTGCCTAAGAACTCTATGGTTTTGTATGGAATGTGTAAAACACATCACCAACACCAGTGCAAGTGTCTTGTCACCACAACTGTAGATCATTATGTGTGTTTAAAAATTTGAGGTTGACAGGTTTACTGTTGGTTACTTTCAGGAAAACAATTTGCAACTACAAAAGTTTTTTGAGTATCTTTAGTTAATCTAGTTATCTAGTTTATTTACAGAAAGTGTAAATTAACTAGCCAATACAATAACATCCATTTTAATGTGATAACTTATGGTGTGACACGCTGAAACATTTCAAAAGAAAGTATGAGAACAAAATTAAAACTATTTTTTTGTGTGGATTTCTATTTTCAAGGTCAATCTCTTGCCAAACACAAAGTGCTTCATATTGATGGTTCAGCATCTCTAAAGATCAAGCTACAATTTAAGATATCTTGCCGTTTTCAGAATTGGCTCAGGGTTTCGTAACCTTCCCCTACTCTGTGTGGTTCTATCCAAAGACATGCAGTTAGGTTAGCTGGCATCTCTAATTTGCACGCAGACTATGGCTGCACGTTTTTGTAACTATTACATTGTGGGGACCAGATTTCCCCACAATGTGACAAAAACCTGTAGCTTTGTATCTTGTGAGAAAAAAAAATTCAGGCCGCACAAGGGGAAACTCAGTTTTGGAAAGGTCTGTAAATGCAACCAAAAAACTAAAAATGCCAAAAGTCTTGTACTTAGTTTGATTTCTTAAGGTTAAGGTTAGGGCTAGGTAGAAGTTAAGGCTGTCATATTGGAGATTAGGGTTATGCCCATAGAAATGAATGGAAAGTCCTATAAAGATATATAAACGTGAACTGTGCATGTGTGTGTCTTGCAGTGTACTGACATCCTGTCCATGGTGGATCCCAAACTTGTGACACGTTTCCTGGAACAAACTTCAGGTTCAGGGACTAATCCTTGATAGATGTATGATGCTCAAAATGTTTCCTCTCAGCCTGCATATACTGTGTGTGGTGGAATGAGCTGCAGCCTCACACCCTCAGAGTTGCTGGTTCAACTCCTACTTTAGGCTGTGCTTGTTATTTTTTTTGGGAGGCCTTTGTCTTGGTGCCCTGTGCTATCTGAACAGGCTCAACATGACCCTGTACAGCCACAGGGAATGGATGGATAGATTAAGTAACCTGTATTGTTTCATAGGTAAACTGCTACCCATGGTGTGGCTAAAGTATACAGTATCACAACAATGTTTATGTTCCTGGAATCTTCCTGCAGCGACTTGTCTTACCAAAAAATGTTTCAAGCTATTTACAAAACTTAATCCACTTAGAAATAGGCTCTAACACAGGTCTGTTCAGTTCACAAGACTAATTTATAGTGGGAAAACTGGCAGACGAGTTTAAACATCCTCACAGTAACGCAGCTGTAAATGTAATATAAAAAGACAATGAAGAGCAGGGGTATGCAGCCTGATCCTGGAATGATGGTATCCAACAGTTTTTATATCCTGCCTAATATTGTTACCATCTGCCAGAGTTTCATTCAGAGGAAGGTTTCATCAGAGACCAGGTAGGATAGAAAACCTGCTGGATATTGCCATTCCTGGATCAAGGCTGCTTACCCCTGATTTAGAGTCAAAGTGCTAAAACAGTCACATACAGTAGCACCCTGTGACTTGCTTTGCTGACTGACCTCAGACACCTTCAGTTCTGCTGCTTTGCTGAATCCAGTGAGTTCAGCCTTGTTGTCAAAAATATTGTCGATGCCAAGGTCAGGCAGCACCTTTGTCATGGCGTAGGACTGCTCCAGCCTGATCCTTGGCAGCTGCACCTCAAGCTTGCTGGAGAAGAGACAAAAAAACATAAAGCAGAAGTACATGCCAGGCCTACAGAAAGCTACAGGCCAGTGTCCCAGAAAGAGCACACCTAATAAAGCTACAGCAGCATTTCTCAATCTAGTCCTCAGGGATCTCCGGATAGGCCATGTTTAACACATTAATCAAGTGTTCTGATTAAATATTCCAGTTCTGGGGCCCTTCCACCAAAGAATAAGCCTTTAAGCTAACATATCTCCGTGAATTTGTGAGAAAAGGAGATTTACGTTTTCTTGAGCTGCTTGATCCAGCCGAGAAAGCGCTCATTGGTGAGCTCCTCATCGATGGAGGTGTAATCGACATCCTTGTCTGGCAGAAGAATGAGCATGGCGACCTTGGCCTGCAATGGCAACTTCAGGACGCCGACTTTAATGCTTCCGTCATAAGCCAGGTAGTACCTGTCCACCCTAAACATCATCGGCACTTGCACAGTTTTGTACTTGTTCACAAAGAAGCGTTCTTCTTGTGTGAAGCTGCTGTTAAAGGGAAGCTCCCACTTAGCTGTGGAAACACAAAAACTTTGGCTGGTCACCTGATTCAAATGCACATACGTCAGCCCAATACCGGCCACCCCAGGTTAAGAACATCTGATTTACGGATAACTTATGAACGGACAGCCGGAAAGTCTATTATATTAAAAATTTGAGTTAAATACAATAGTTTGTAATAGTAAATGCATGCATTAATTTGTGACGCTCAATAAAACATTGTGTGACTTCAGCCGTTCATCAGTCAAAGGCACAGTATAATACCCTATGTAGTTACTTTTATTATTACTATATAACAATATTATAATGTATTGTATTATTTTTCCAACTTACATACAAATTATACTTAAAGATAGACTTGGTGAACAGATCTTGTTCATAACCTGAAGACTGCCTGTACACATATTTAAGTTAATATTTACCTGCATCATATTTTCATATAATATAGTATATAGTATAATGCAGTATCTTCATACAACTATTTTCTATACCCCCTTGTCCTATGCAGGGTCATGGGAGTCTGTGAAAGAAGCTACGGGCACAAGGCCGGGAACATCCCAGGACTAGGCACCAACCTATTGCAGCCCTATGGAAAATTTGGTAACCTCAATTCACCTTAGCATGCGTTTGGACTGTGGGGAAAAACTGAAGAACCTATACCCCACAACAACATACAGAGAAAATGGAAATTTTACATGCGGAACAATATTAGCATAATACTTAGTACCTACTCACTTCCAAGTATTCAAGCAAATCATACAGTGCTCCATGGCATGCACATGATAACAGTGCCACATGAAAGCACGTCACCTTGAAAGAAGATGCTGCTGATGAGCATGAGCTGGGTCTGAGGGTCAATGTTTTCAGCTACAGATCTCACGTTGCCACCTGTCCGGCTCCTGATATAATCATTAATAGTGGTTGTGCTGGCCTTGACATTTGAGAAATCCACTTTGTTGAAGTCTGTACCAAAGAACTTTTTAGCCTGGTCGCTAAAAGCTTTCTCCACCTCCAGCTGGTGTTGAACAAAGAAGGCTGTGGCCCAGTCTGGCTGAAGTGCCTCGTTCTGAGACAGGCTCTCCTGCAACCCCTGGAAGAGTTCTGGAATTCGTTCTGGTTGGTTGCTTTGCCTCAAGGTTGCCAATGACAGCCCCGCAAGGATCTGGTCGCGTGTGAGCCCTTGACTGCCCCATAACATTGTGGCTAGTGATGCTGAAATGCTCAGGGGTGAGAAGACTATGTTATTGTCACTGGTACTAGCAATCTTGCGGTAAAGATTAGTAGCAAATTCGGTGTTCCTGGCCACTAGTTCGATGATGTCCTGACTTGTCTCCTGGGCTTGGCCAAATGAGACCAAGGCTAAAGAGCACACCAGGAGGCAGAGAAATCTTGTCTTCATCGTGGTTTAATTCTTGTAATTAGTCCACCCTGCAAAAACCATAGGAATCATTGGGATGATTAGTATTGATTTGCATTGTTGCTTGAATGTTTACATTTGTTTTCCTAATTTTTGTTCTATATGATTTGTTCATGTATGTAACAATACACCCAAGACAAATTCCTAGTATATGTAGGCAAACCTGGCCAGCAAAGTGTATTTTTATTCTGATTCTTTATTAACAATCTAACTTATTTAAATTCCTTGGGTGTCAATATGAAGATTTCTGCCATTTAAGTTTACAATAAAGAAGTTTTAGAAAAATCATATTCTATTAGGATAACATTAATAAACATAAACATTACTGTAGCCTGCAGGCTCATCAATCCCAGTTCCACCACTCCCACCACATGTTTGATATGTTCACCTTAATTATCACTTTTCCCCATGGGTCAAAATAATGCATCACAGAAATCAAACAGAAGTTTAGAAACCGTGTCTCCACTGCTTGCAATCAAGCGTTTTCACCTTTCATTAAGGTTTCTGTTACTCATAACAGAAAAAAAACCTTTTGTAAAAATAAAGGCACCAAAAATGGCCAGTAAAGGCATCTTATCATTTCGTCTAGTAGATGAGGGTAAATGCTCCCTCACTATTTAGAGATACAAAGTGCAAGTATGTCTTGCCATTATCCATTAACTCAGCTAAGCCTATAGTGATGTCCTGGTTAAAGTATCTGGAGCAGAGGGATAATGTTAATGGATGAGCAGAACAAGAAAAGCAGCCACGTGGTTTAAGATGGTCTGACACATTTATTTTGAAGTAATATAATTTCACCAAGAAGTCGTTTTTTTTCCCCAAGAGAACCAGATTTCCTCTTGGTATCTCAGCAAGCACTGAGCAACATCAAGTCCTTCAATTATCAATTTACTGAGATTCACAAAATAATGCACCCCTAATGCCTTTTTTTATAAATTTCAGAGTTTAATGAAGCAAATTTTTGATTGCTTGTGTTACACATGCATTTTTTGATAGAAAAAAGATCAGCCAGCCATCCATCTTCCAGCTGATTATACTGGTCAGTGAAAAAAACGTGAAAAAGAACAAAATAAAGAGCAAATTTAAACATAAAATTATGACATATACAAATATATTACAAATTAGGCTATATTACATACTAATGAACAACTGAATTACTCAGTTTAGGACTCAGATTAAAAGTACTATATAGTTATATATATACTATAAATGCCTGTTATTGTTGCTACACTTATTTTGCTATACTTCGTTGAATTTCAACATAACACTACTTAACGGGACACAAATAGCCTACTTAACGTAACAACTCAATTAATTACTACTAAAGTACAAATTACGAACAAATCATGAACTAATATAGTCGCTGATTGAGATAAAATATGCGTCACGATTCATTAATTATGAATTAACATGAGATCAGCATGTAACTACGACTTAGTTTGTGGTGGATAAATAATAACAAATAATAATACAAAGCTACATTATTTGTGCTCCGTCAAATAAGGTATTACGGTAGTTTTTGTTGTCATAATGTGAGCACTGAGATATTCCAGAGATATGTAGCTTAGGTAGGTCCCATCCATCATGTTCACTTTTGTACACTATGGTACCTAGCCATTCAATGCCAGTAATGTATAAAACGGGACACGCGTTGTTTACAAGTGCCTCATCCTCTCCAGAAACACCCCGCACAATGTCGCCCATTACTCAGCTTTCGGCAATGCGTCCACGGAAAACAAGGTCTGAATGATTAAATAATAAGAATACATCGCAAATAAACAAGTGACAAAGGAAATTGTGTAAGGAGCCCAACACCACAAAAACGCAGTTATTACCACTAAATGATCTCTGAAGGCATATCTTACCACAACGTACGACTAGCGATAAAACAACGTAGCTGCTTTTCGGCAAAGACAAGCATACTGTTCCTTGAATAATAAATAAGGTTAAAACAATGCATAAGTACTACATAAATGATATATATCTACCATATGTGATTTCTGAATTATGTTATTTCTAGGTTACTTACGTTTCCTTAGATCCGATGTCTGCGTACAAATATGACGATGCAATACGTGCAGCTGGGGGTGCTGGGTTCGCCAATCGCGGAGCAGCTGGTGCACGATAGCGACGCAAGTATATTTAGTACATAAGTGCGGCCCATGTCATTTTGTTTTTATTTTATTTTATTTAATTTTGTATTTTTATTATGTAATCTCATATTATTATTATTATTATTATTATTATTATTATTATTATTGTTGTTGTTGCTGTTGTTTTTGTCGTCGTCGACGTCGTCATCATCATCATTATTTATTTATTCGTTTTTTATCTGTCTACTTATTTTTTGTGAGCCGTTTGACAAAAACATTTGGTGAATCTATGTCTATGTATCTATCTATGGCTTGTCAAGAGTATTTATGTAAAATGTCACTATTTTAAATAAAGCTGCGGAAAGAAGAAAATATATCTCTTAAAACAAAAAAAAATGTACATTTGGCTATGCATGTATAGGATATATTGTATTTGCCTTTATACACTGATATATACTGTAGTACTTAACATAAAATACATTAATTCATCTTTATCGTTTATACAATAAATATTTACTGAAAATTATAATCGTACTTTAGCATGCTGATTGTTTAATGTCTGATTGAAATTATGTATGTCTTTGAAATGATCTGTTTACTCACTAGCTAAAATTCTATTTAATGACAGGCCCGATTTTAAATATATATCATTTCCCTCTATTATTTAATACAAAATGCTTTAACTGCATTTATACAGAAGATTCAAACTGCGGTCATTGTTTTTTGACTGTCAGGTCAGATTCTCATCCTGTAATCCATCAGGACCATGTGACAGAAAAAGAAATCCAATTAGCATGTACTTTAGGATACCAATGGATCAAAGAGTCAGAGAGGATATTTTTGTTCGGGGGGCACTAAGTACATGTAATACAGCTCAATTACATCTATATTTTCTTTGCAAGAAAGATATCTTACAAGTTTTACCAGTATCATATATAGGCCTAATAGAAGTATGGGACTGACCTGGTCATGCAGTGGGTGGCACTGTTGCCTAGGATTTTGTTTGTGTGTGTGTGTGTGGGTGTGTGTGCAAACGGGTTTACCTATCCTTATGGGGACACAATGTCCCCATTACATGATTAAAAATCTGTTTTTTTTTCCCTTATATGTGTGTGTGTGTGTGTGTGTGTGTGTGTTGTATTTACCACATTGAGAGAACCAAAGGTCCCCACAACTTTGTAAGACATGTTACTTTTTAGCTAGTGGGACATTTTTCAACCTAAGTTGAAAAAAAAGAATCTGTGAATGCAATCAAATAACAAAAATGCCAAAGTCTTGTATATTTGTGGACAATGGCAGAGCTACATTTTTTTACATGGGGTGGACAGGGGGTGGCCACTGCTATTTCAGGGAGTCCACACACACGCACTGTACTCATAAAGTTGAAATAATAAATTAAGGAATTCAAAAGGGGGGCGACATGGTGGTGCAGAGGTTAGCACTGTTGCCTAGTCTCGGCCTAGGTTACATGTGTGTGGAGTTTGCATGTTCTCCCTGTGCTGTTGTGGGGTTTCCTCCAGGTACCCTGGTTTCCCCCTACAGTCCAAAGACATGCTGAGGCAAATTGGAGTTAATAAATTACCCATAGGTGTGCATGTGTGACTGAATGGTAACAGTGTGTGAGTGTGCCCTGCGATGGGCTGGCCCCCTGTTCAGGGTTGTTCCCTGCCTCATGCCCATTGCTTCTGGGATAGGCTCCGGACCCCCCCCAACCCAATAGGATAAAGCGAGTTGGAAAATGAATGAATGAATGAATGAAGGAATTCAAAAGTTTTATTTGCAAAAACAATGCTGAGTTCATTTACAAAAACATTAGCATAAAGAAACAACCAAACAAAAAATACTGCAATTAGACATAGCAGACATCAAACAGACCTGGATTTGAAAAAAAACCCAAAAACACAGTTTTAGTGTCATCAGTTACAAACAGAGGTGGAAATTTCAGGTCCAGAAAGTACAAATCCGGACCAGGATTTTGTTTCAACCAACCAGTGGAGTACTGTCTAGCTGTGACTCTTTATGCGCAACTGGTTGGTTGAAACTAAATCACGATCTGGACCTGAAATTTCCACCTCTGGTTACAAACTTATCCTAGGTATGTTTAAAACAGTATAATTCTGCGGTTCTGATGAAAACTGGCAAAACGTTTCACGAATACATCCATGTTGAGGGAGTGTGCCCTCCTTGACTCAACGCTGAGAATCCCTAGGTGACTTAACCTGTCATCAGATATTGTTGTCCTAAGGTGGGTTTTAATAAGTTTTAACGCAGAGAAGCTTCTCTCGCAAGTTGCATTGCTCACTGGTGTAACAAGAGAAATAACTCATGAAACACCTCTTTATAAGGTTCCAGAAACACAACAAATTCAATGAGATTAGATGGTATGTCACCTCCACTTTTGTTTCTCCTCTCAAGAAGTCGCTTGGTCTGATGCACTTCATGTTTGAGGTCCTCTAAATCTGACTCATAACTGAGCAAAGGCAAACAGAGGCTCCTCATTCAAGAATGTTGAACTCTTTGGGTTGAGAGACTGGACATTATCTCACAGTTTTTTTTTTTTTTTTGAAAAACGCTTCTGCAGTTCAGCTATGAGACTGTCAAGCACCTGATAAAATAAAACTCTTTGGCAGTTCTCACCATCACTTTGGTTAGTACTCTTCTGTCCTACAGTGCTCATGATTAAGGAGTCATGAAGTCTTAAGCTTGTTTTAGGCTGTTTGTACACTTATTTTGCATTGCTCCACAATCTCTTCAACCTCTTTCCATAGTTCTGCAAAGAAAACCCTCACTTCTGTAGTTCTGTAATGTGTCAGTAAGGGCACCTACTAGATCCACAGTCCTTGCTAGGTCAAGCGAGCTTGATTGGAGCATGCAAGAAAGATACTTGGCATCACCAAGCACTTTACAAAAGATAACCAATAGCCCAATGAAATGTAAATCTATCTGAGAAAGAATGCCCCTCGCATCTTCTGATCTATCACCATTATTTTCAAGTGCTATGTCCTGCAGCTCCTTCAAAACTGCTGGAAGTCTGTTCCTCAGATTTTGGCATGCCATGTATCTGCATGCCCACCTTATATCTGTAAGTCTCTGTAATTCCCTGCTGCTATGGATATAGGTCTTTCTGAACTGCAAGCCACTTGAGATGAACGTACGAGCCTGATACAAAGTTATAAAGCTTCTGCACACGAGCAAAAAGTTAACTGCCTCAAGCATCAGCAAAAAACAAATTCAAACAATGTGCATTACAGTGCACATAAAATGCAAATCTTGCACTGTTTTTAATCCTTGTAGAGACACCAGAATGCTTACGTTCATGAGGGATGCACCGTCATAACCTTGCCCCACAAGATTATTTCTGTAGTCTAGACCATGTTTCTCAAGGCAACTTATTATCATTTGTGTGATGCCTGCAGTATCTAAGCTTTCAGCTGACTGAAAGTGTAAAAACTTTCATGGATGGCCCCATTGTAATAGTACCTCACAATTAAAGACATCTGCTCTTTTTTCTTTAAATCTTTGGTTTCATCTACAATTACACTAAAGATTTCACTTTTTTTACTTCTCTTATTATTTCACTTTGCACCATCTCAGATAAGCCCTCAGGAACTTCATTCTGGATTTGGTGGCTTGTGGACTTAGCATTTTCACATGCATTCATTCTTTTGTCAATGAGAGGGTCGTGCTTTGCTATTTCATCTATGATTGTCAAGAAATTACCCTTATTGTAAGAGTCATCAGACTCTCAATGACCTCTATGTATTATATTTTGAGTGGCAGTCAAGAGCAGCACATCAGCAATTGTTTTAATGTACAAACAGTTTTCCTCCACTTTCTTTTTCCATTCCTCATTAATGAAATCCAACATTGATAAGTTATTGTTGATAGCCCTTTTATGCTGATTCCAAGCATGCATAGTATTGATATGATGCTCTGCCTTTGAATGGAGCTTAAACCCAGGATCCTTACACAGTGTCTTTTTCCAGTTAGAAAATCCTGACTGGGATGTGAAGGCAGATTCTGGTGTACTGGGCAAAGAAAAATGCCTACAGGCAAAACAATAAGTTGAATCTTGACTACAGAATATTCAAGCCATGAATTGTCCTTATACCAGGAGCTTATACCTTATACTTTCTAATGCCGTGCTGAGTTCTGGGAAATGTTGTCAAACATGGCTGTACAGGACCCTCTTCTCTAGATCTTGAGATGTCTGAAATGCAAAATAAATAATATAAAATAATAGTATAACTTTACTAATTTATTAATACTAATAACTAATATGTGTGACAGCAGCTAACTAAAATGTGTAGTTTAAAATATAGGTCTGGCCTACCACTGGGTCCTTTTGGAACAGCAAATCTAGTGCTTGATGCAGCTGGAAGGGGCTCAATGACATCTTCTGTCATCTCTGGCTCACTGTCTTGCAACACAATCCATTAGTTCCCATAGAACAGTGAAAACACACACACACACACGTTTTTGTGAATTGTGAGGACATTCTATAGGTTTCCATTGTTTATATACTCTACAAACTATTTTCTATTGTCCTAATCCAACCCTCACAGGGAACATTTAAAAATATTTATAAGCCTTTGAAATTAGGGACATGGGCAATGTCCTCATAAGTCCTCCTGAAATACCTGTCATGCTCATACCATTATACAAATTTGTATCCTGATATGTCACAAAGATGCACACACACACAAACACAATGAAGGTGTTTAGAAAACCCAAATCTATTTCATTACCAATATATAATTCAAAACATGAAAATATAATAATTTACTCATCTACTCACTTTGTGTTAAATGCCGGGACAGAGAGTCGGACCCAGATATGCAAGGCGAGCTTGGTTTAATGACAAGCCTTACAAAGGCAGCAAAGGT
>JAODKF010006627.1:0-15583 GCA_026779585.1 Mormyrus proboscirostris
CCCCCGCCACGAACCCAGATGCTATTTATACATGCCCTTAAAGAACAGATAGTGTCAAACTATGTGTAAACAAGGTAGGTCAGGAGTTTGGTCAAGATGTCACCGGGGGGGTGGGAGAGACACTGACGGAACCCCCTCTGATTACAGAGCTGGAAACTCGCCCCAGGGCAAAATACTGAAGGCACCTCACTGCGACTGCCCCCACTAGAGCCGACACTGTCTGTGTGTGTGTGTGGTGCTGTTCCATGTCATGTTCTCAGCTTCACTACATTCATACCAAGCCAACATCTCAAAACTGCTGGCGTGGAGAGGTCTGCCAGAAGCTTGTTTGTCATGATTGAAGCAGAGAGCATTTGGGGAAAGCACATCATTTGCCCTCTCCATCTCTCTCACACACACACACACACACACACACACACACACAAAGACAGGAAGCATTAAGCTCTCCACTCTTAGCTTCTAAAGCAGCCTCGGAAATTAAGCCAGCGTTGGTGGAGGCTAATCTGTGACACGTGACTACAGCTACAGACATTTCTTGTATTTAGCAGATGCCTTTATGCAAAGCGACGTATGTTTGGGAAAGCAGGGTCATCCAGCCCCGGGAGCAGCTGGGCTTTAAGGGCCATAACGATGAAATGACTCTGCCAATGAGGAGATGTGAACTGGGAGCTACAGATCACAGGCACAGCATCCTAACCCGCTCAGCCACACAACACCGCAGCTGTCAATCAGCTACAGGACAGCGAGGTCGAGTCATACGGTACCTGGAGACCGTTTGCTGGAGTGGGCCGGTAACATATACACCTGGCGAGGGAACAGGGGAGACGAAGGCAGCGACATGGACACCCCCTTGGCCAAGCTCAACCGGAACACATCCTCTGGGGTGTAGGGGAGGACCCCCCCCGGGTCCTGGGGACAGCCCGCCCGCCCGCCTGGACCCATGGGCGAGGCGTTTGGGGTGTAGAACTCACCAGCTGTGGACAGAAGACGGGATGTAAGAGGGAGGGATGTATAACCGCTAGTCCCAAAACTTGAGAGATTTTCACGAGGAACAAAAACAGTTTCCCCGCCCAAACTCCCGGTTCAGATGACATTTTCCAGTGCCTGACCGCTGGCTCATCGCGGACACACCAGGGCGGGGAAACGAAACCAGCTTCGAAGGAGGTTCGAAGGAGGGGAGAGGCAAGATGGGCGGTGAGCCAGGCAGACGCGCAGGAACAGGTGTAAAGGGCCAAAAATAACAGCATTCTAAGCCACAGGAGGAGATTAATGCCAGAGTTGGTGGTGGGGGGGGGGGGGGGATTTAATGTAATCCTGTGGCCCACAACAGGGCCGGTTTCTCATCGCACTGCCTAAAAACACTGCTGTCACCGAAAGCCATGGTAAGGTTTCTCAGTAACGAGGGCTGGATCTCACAGTCACACTCTCACGATAATCTCCGTTTTCTCCGCTTGGGAAAATCAAAACGGTGGCAGCATCAGGTAGCGCTATACACTGGTGATAAACATGCTAATCTCGAACAGGGAATGAAGGTGGCAGAGAGATAGCTTTGGCTACACACGGAGGGATGCACTCACCTCAGACGTGTGTGCGTGCGTGCGTGTGTGTGTGTGCGTGCGTGTGTGTAGCAGGTTATTTGGCACACAAATTCAGAAAACTGTCTGCAAGGATCCGCCTTAATTTAAAACACTGGATGTTTTTCAATCCCACACCTTTCTATAGCGATCACGTCTCCTCTACCTAAAGGTCCCGTCCGTTAACTCTTCCAGACAGACAGGGGAGTATCACCCGTGTGATGACACCTTTGCTACTGCAGTGGAATACGTTATTACTTTAACTTTTCATTTCCTCCAACCAGACCTTGGGGGGGATGTGTTGCAAATGATGGAATGATGCCTCATATTCAGTCAAAGTAGTGCCAGTTCATGCATCTGTATGTTTTATTTCAAAGGAACGACAAACTGCCACCACACAGCCTGCAGCACTGGACAGACGATGCTAGCAATTCATGATAAACAATTGGGGAAAAAAAAGAAAAAAAAAAAAAAAAAAAACACACACACACAAAACATGGCAACAAGCAACTAGAGTCATCTAAATCACTGGAGTAATCCAGACAATCCAGGATCACGGGTCCAGTTTCACAGCCTTGAACAGATTAACAATTTACTAGCAATTCTCTTTTCTGCCATTAGGGGGCAGGTGCACAGCTCACTCTCCCCGAGCCACTGTGTTTGGCTGCTTTAACAAGATTCTGGAAATTTTAATTACAGTGTGCCAGAGACGACCTTCCAGGAAACGGCTTTCGCCAGCTCCCGCAGTTTCACTTTATTAAGCAGCCGTGGAGATTCTGTATAAACAAACAAACCATGCGCTAAAGCACTAGCTGACATCACTTCCCTAAAAATGACATGCGTGTAAATGACACTCATCTTCCGCAAATCCACCCTTGTGAAAATTAATCGAAAATGAACTCGTAAACGCAAAACCCACACAAATCCCCAGGAAAAGAATTTATCACTAATCATCTAATCATCATCTAATCTAATGAAACACAAGGGAGGCACGTAATCCTCCCGGAGCCAGCAGGAGACAGCCACATCAAAGCTGGACTAGATCAGTGTTCCCCAACCTGGCCCTCAGGGACCCACAGAAGGTCCATGTCTTTGCTCCCTCCCTGCCCCCTGCAGGACAGTCCGCATTTTTGCTCATTTTGCCGGTAGGGAGCTAGAAGGGAACAAAAACTTGGACTGTCTGTTGGTTCCCGTGGACCAGATTGGGAAACACTGATCTAGATTATCCAAGTCAAGATTCAGTCTTTACAGACTCTGTTCCTCTGCTTATCGGAGTCAGCACTTATCCCCTTATCTCGGTGGCACGACAGTCAGATTGACAAATTCTTGGTTTTTATTCTTAGATTGCTGCGTCCCCACAAAGTGCCCCAGACTGGCTAAGCACCACAGCAGCAGAGCCCACTCCGTTAGAGGACCCTCCATTTTATTTGGCCGCCTTTTCCGAAATCCGTCACCCAGACCGAGGAAAGCCCAGAGGGGTTTGACCGCAGATGCAGACCTCACCTCGCTGAGGGTGGTGACAGCACACCTTTGTCATTTTGGATCTCCCTGTTGTCATCAAAAGCTTGAGAGGTGGCCCACACAGACGGAACACAGCCCAGGGCAGTATTTTTATTGACCCGACACTACAGAAGGTAGCGCCAGACTGGGCGGCAAGCTCCCAAAGCAACAGCTTCAGGGTGAATTAAAAAGAGCCTCGCATATCTTCTGAAACGGCAGGAAACAGATACGGGCATCCATAGAGGTTCACATCACCATGGAATAATCCTTACAGATAAGGGTGGAGGGGGTGTGAGGTGGTTTGGAATCCCAAGCATGCAAGTGCAACTCCTCAGAGGCTCCTAAGGTCCGGCGAGCTGCTCGCATTTCACAACGCGGAATTTCATGCGGCGGTGTGCGTGAGCATCTTGCGTTACTACAGCATGACATATTTAGCACAGCCTTGGAAAACAAGCTAAGTACACACGAGGCAGCGGCAGCCATCGGCGCAAGAAAATCTGGAGGGAGAAATCATATTTAGTGTCCACTGCTCACGGCTAGACGGCGGGTGCGTCCCAAAACGCAGATGCCCCTGGCCCCGTTTTCTCTTACCCCGGGAATTTCACAACGATTGGAGGGGCCAAACATCAATAATGCATCACAAGAACGATGCAGCCGACCAACCTGAGCGACGACCTGCGAACACGCAAAGCTGGCACGGAATTGCCACCACAGTAATTAGAATTACAGCATCCATGTTAAAAAAAAAAAAAAAGTTCTGTCAATCTGAACCCATCTTCGAAGCTGGTCCTCACCAGCTGGGGGGGGGGAGCTTCTGGTGCTAATGAAAGCAAGGCAGAGTGCAGCCTTATTTTCCCCTCGGTGGGAGAAACAAGGGCATCCTGTGTTTAACAAGCCCCTTGACAGGGGAGAAATGCTGGGAAACAGGAAGAGGCCTAAGTGTGAGGACACCTCGGGTGGCTACTGAGAAGCTCCTCCTCAAGCACGCAGCCGCCCAAGGTCTCGTTTTAATAAGGAAGCAAAAACCTGGACTGTGTGGTCTGGAGCTAGAAGGGAGCAAAAACGTGGACTGTGTGGTCTGGAGCTAGAAGGGAGCAAAAACGTGGACTGTGTGGTCTGGAGCTAGAAGGGAGCAAAAACGTGGACTGTGTGGTCGGGAACTGGGAGGGAGCAAAAATGGGGACTGTGTGGGGGTCCCCAAGGACCGGATTGGAAAACTGCAGTGCAGGTGAGCTGGCATCAAGCTTCCATTTCTCAAGGTCCCGGGAAAACCGTTCCCGTCAAGCCAACAAACCGAAACACACTCGCCATTTCCTCCCCCTGGCTGGGCGTGCGCAACCATGGTGGTTTATATTTGGATACCTACTAAATATGAGTGTATAACTAGCAGCACTTATCTAAGCTCACGAGGCGCTGCAAGGGCACCAGCGAATAAGGAAGGCATCACACTGTTCTTTCCCTCCATTCACAGGGGAATGGGGCTACATTAAACCCATAATGCACTGCACAATCCATTCCAAATCGCTGACACACTCTCCCCAGAGAAACCAGATGACTTGTTAAATTTTGGTATGTTTTAACAGAATCTGCCACTAAAAAGTAAGCCCCCCCCCATCCCTGATACACTTGCTTCAACAATGAAAACAAAGCACTTCATTGGCTGGTTACCAATGAAAAAAGGCTGTTGGTAAGAAGGCCTCATCATTGCTAAGGGTAAAACCCAGACAGAATAAACACCCAAAGCTAATGAAAATGGAGTTTCAAGTCAAACAAATCACCATGCAAGATCCATTATGCATGAGACGCAACCATTTAATGCCAAATCGATCGGCAATCTGGCCACAATGACACGTTAACGGCCAATCAGCAACACAGAGAACTGACAGTGTCTGCAGTGTCTGCAGGCTGCGGTGCGGGTCAACTGAAACACTATACAGCATCATACTGCTCTGTGAAACCCACCCCATTCAATAACAGCTAATTAAACCTCAGAGTGTCTTTAAAAGTCAAAGCTTAAGATTTTCTGAATAAGCTGTAAAGTGGAAGTTCCCTATGTACCAGCTAGGGCTGGGCAATTAATCGAATTTTAATTTCAATTACAGCTTTGGCTTTACAATGAGTATCAAAACAAAATGACAGATAAAACTATTATTGCACCGCGTTTCATTTTAGACGCTCCAGTTTTGTCTAGTTAATCCAGTGCAGCCCTTTCCAGCCCCTTTTTTATAGAGTTCAAGGTAATCGACTGTTAAAGGTTTTTTCAACAAAATGCATGACATTTCCAAAGTCAATGAGTAATTGTGTTAAATAATGGTTTTCAATATTGACCAAAAAAAAAATTTGCGCTTATGGTCAAGCAGCCTTAAATTCAACACAGCCAAAATTCTTTATAAGCTTAAGGAAGTTACTTATAGAATCATAATTTTACATCGACATGTCAGAGAGTACGCTAGCCTTTTCAAAACCTTCCCTGAAGTCACCCCAGTGTTTGCAGTTACCATCCAATACACCCCCGTATTTGTTGAGCCTGACCACAGGCTCACCTTGTTTGGTTAATCAATACCTCATGAAGTCAGGTATACCTAAACATGGAAAGGCAAGAGAGCACCAAGCAGAATCCAAGCCATGTCCCAGCCATCCAACATTATATCAACAGTAACTGAGAAAAGATAAAGTGGTCATTATTTTATTGTAATATAGTTTTTCTAATGTTAAATGGTGTTTTCTGAGCAAATACAGCCTTAGAGCCAGGAGAAATAGCTTTAAACATTTTCTTTGGCGGCCTAAGACTTTAGCACAGTACTGCAGATCTTGATTTCCACCAAAAAACAAAAATGCCAAAAAGCATCCTTCCAGAAATGACTCTTCTCTCAGACTGATCGAGGGTTTCTGTGCTTGAAGGTCTTTTCGTTAGTGGGGCTGGAGTTACTGTTTGCTGTAACTATGGGACCAAATGGCTTAATAGCTGGGAGGCATTGGAGTGCAGCTCACAGGCACAGAAGACTCAATATACAACTAAATGGCACGGCCTGGCTGGGGGGGGTTCCAGCTGGCAAAAAAACAGAGCAAGAACTACCAGCAAGAAGCCAGCAGTGAGGATGTTCTGACAGACATTTGCACTTAAAGGACCAGCTAAACAACCAGCACTGTGTGAATTTTTGGGAGTTGATTCTGACATCTTGGGATCTGGACTTAAGCCGCAACAGATGCTCTCATTTCTGGGCCGACGTGTCTGCACCCACCAACCATAAAGGGCACAACGTAAAGAACAGCCTGGCGTGGTCCCGAGTGAAACCACTTTGAAAGGGTGGGGGGATGATCCTCTACACCAGTGCTTCTCAATCTGGTCCACAGGGTCCCATGATCAACGCATGTTTTTGCTCCGTCCAAGCTCCCTGCCAGACAGTCCACATCTTTGCTCCCCTGCAGCTCCCGGTAGGGAGTAAACACATGTTGGACTGTTGGTGTGTTCCTGAGGGCTGGATTGGGGGAAACAGCTCTAAACAATAAGGTGGCGCGCAGAAGGTAACAGAGGTTACGGCAGCCGCCACAAGCTCACCGGTGACGCCACAGCCCAACATCGACAGTAGTGAGAAGCCCCATAGCAAACTCACCGCAGATATTTCTGTCACTTCCTGCCATTCTTAGCGGAGACCAAACCTACAATTTCAATCCCTGCTGAGGCCAGAAAAAAAGAAAAAAAAAGCACTTTCAAATTACACTGCATCCTGAAATTCTTGAAGAGGACAGGCCTCTCTCTTACTCAGGAAGATGATGCTCTCAATCACTGAATATTCAAGTGGAGATCAATTATTCACAAGACATTCAGACGTATTAAAGCTCAGGAGGTTGGACCCCACAGAAAATGGCACTTTATGGAAAAGGCAAGACAGACTTGCATTTTCATGAAGAATTTTTGAAAGATTAAACTTCCATACTTCCGTCTCCCTGGGGAGCTGAAGGGAAACCACTCACTACGATGTTCATATCAGGCACACGACGCATAGATGTAGCAGATCCTGACTCATACTTAGAATTATTCTGTGCAACAAGTCACTTAAATCAGATCTCTCAAGCGATACCAAGTGATGCTAAAAATGGTAGCAGGGAATACAGAGGAACATGTGGGCAATGAAAACACACAGATTAATCACCATTCTCACAATTCATATTAAATCCACTTAAAAACTGAAAATTAAAAGTGTACGTGATGTACTGCAGCATGACGAAAGAATTCAGGGGAAGCACAAAGCTGTTATGATGAAACTGCATCACTGAAGAACTCTGACACACACACACACACACACACACACACACACACACACACACACACACACACACACACACGACACACAGAGGAATAACATGCATAGATCATATTTGGATGTAGAAGCTATATCCACTGGGGAAAGCAGCAGCAAATCTGTCACCCCACATAATCGACAGAAACCCTTTTCCTGTACAATCTCAGCCATATTAATTGTGACCCTATAAAACACAACACGCAGGCGTGATAAATACTCACACGTGTGAGACATACGACATTAGCAGCAGAATCAAAGCTACACCCCCCCCCCTCCCCTCAGTAGCAGTATATCCTAAACAAAGGGGGTGCGCCGTTGCCAGGACAACTAGGCGGGCCTGCTGAAAGACAGTTACGCATGCAAACCATGTTCCCGCGCACGCCAGCCTGCGAGGCCTCTATCCACAGGAAGATCCGCCCGGGGTTGCGTGCCGGAAACCCCTTCGCCGGGTGTATGCTGTGGCATTTAATTGTCGTGGTATTTCCAGTTTTTATTCGACCGACTTGGATGATCATTCTCGACGTGGTGCAAGTTAGGATGAGATTGAGGACTGAACCTAGATGGCGCCGTAACCAAGGTGACACGCCAGGAGTTGCTCTCTGTCTTGCCTTTCATTCAACCATCTCCTTTATTGCACTGGTGCGTTTTGCCATTTATCTACACTGTTGTTGATCCTGTTGTCCCACCCACCTGTCCCCTCCCCTGGAACTGTAAAATTTCACTGTATTCCTGGGAAAATGGAAAATTAAGATTCCAAACTAGAAAAATTGACGAATCATGACCCGTTGACACAATTTGGCCTTTCACTGTTAAATATGAACAAGCCGGGTCTTTGGATGAAAGACTCCAGCAGCTGTAATTAATGCACCCTTTCTGTCAAAGCACAAAGCCTGTCGACCCTCGGACATTGTTCCAGTGGGAATCTCCGCCGCTGCATCACATCCCCCACCCCCCCAGCGCTTGAGGCCTGGCCTGACAGACCCACAAAAGCCCTGGGGGTTAAAGCCAAGGCCAGCGGCAGAGACTATCCAACAGGCGGCTGATCTCTCTCCCGCCTCGCCGCCTCCAAGCCAATCACAAACTCCTGGGAAGAGTTCAATCCAGGCCTCTGCCAATCGTTTCCTCATTTTGCCTGCCGGGCGTCGTTATGGCGACCGTCTCATTCGCCACGTGTCGCCATTCCACCCCCGGGTGGCTCAACCAAGCACACAATTCCCAGTGAGCACAGGTAGCGCTCAGTCACAAAAGAAAGTCTGACACAAGGTCAAAGTAAATCTTCCACAGAATGACACACTTGCACGGTACTTTTAAGGGATTTTTTTTTTTTTTTTTTTTTTTAAACTTATAACCACAGAAAGTGTCAGAAGGCACAATATGACTGAATAAAACCCATGAATAAAAACACACAATACAACAGGGAAACTGAAAATCTTTAGGTCTGTGCCACTGATTTTTTAAAAATATATAGACAGAAACTTAGAATGTTAAAGCCTTTTCAGTACCTGCGCTGCCATTTAAAATTAATTGAAACCGCTATTAAGTTATAAACCACACTGCTCTGTTGGACAAAACAGCCTAGATTTTTTCTAGTTTATTTATAGATCCAGCCTATTTCCTGTAATGGCTCCCACAGACACTAACCAAGCCCAAATGCTGCACTGGAGCCGAACCACGAGTCCCAACAGACACCAGACATGGCAGCCAATGATCGGAGGAACCTGGACCGGAATGGAACAGAGCGAGAAACAGTGAAATTTTATATGTGGTCGATTGAAGCTGGCGTGCTCCGAAATATCTGGGTCACACCAGGCATATGCCATATGCTCGCTTGCTGTTAGGACACCGGGCGCCAGTCTGACTTTTTCAGGACTGCTGACGCCACAGTGCCAATGGCGGTGGTGGGGGTGGGGAGGCGGAGCGAGACCCCAGGTTTTCCTCACAGGGATTCAGCAGGCCTGGGAATGAATAGTAAAGTCAATGCTTTATCCCGGAACGAGAATATGTGCATGTTAAGAACAAGCACCTACAAAGGCCATGGTAGGCTGCTCATCTCCAGCAAAACCATTACAAGCTTGCAAAATAAAAGCAGAATGCACCAGTTGGCATGGGGATTCGCCCAGGACACCAGACTCCCACATTGATGTTGCACCCCCCCCCCCCCGGTTTGGTTTTTTGAGCCAGGTTCAGAATCTCACCTGACAGCACCAATAGCAGCAAGAGCCGCCATTAATATTCATGCTGCGTCGGTCGGACCGTCAATATGGATCATCGGGCCCTGGGGGGCTCTCTGCCTGGGAGACACCCCCTGCCAGCACTCACACACAGCCACCAAAGTCAATCACCTCCCAGTCTGTCATAATGGCAGAATTATAACCCCTATAAATTCCTCTTATTGACATTACTGGGCAATGCCTTGGAGAAGGTCACCATAATTAGGACCATCGAGAAATGGCCACATCGAGATCACTGGACGTAACTAATCAGCAATATACCGAATGCACCTTCATCCCCTGGAGGAACAGATGAAAGGTTCACCTTCAAATCAGTATTTCAACCTAACCAGAGCTTACAAGAACACCCAGGTCAGTGTCTGCTCTTCAGCCTGTGTCTGACCACTAGCACAGCCAATAGTCGGAGGGTGGGGGGGTGCATCACAGGATAATGGCCGATCACCATTAGCACAGATGATTAAGCAGGGCTTCCTCGGGGGCCTAGGTGTGGAACATGAGGACAATACTTTTCGGGGAACAATTGGGCACTTGGTGCGACTGAGCGGACATGAATGGAGATAAAACGAACACTACAAAACATGCCCCCACCCCCCCCCAGGACTAATCCCACAAGCAAACAAGCAGCACCAGCTAACTTGACTTTTCACACCCTGGTGACACCAATACCCACATAAAAACACCATCACGTACCTGCAGTTACCCACAATGCACTGTACTGACAGCCGTGGTTTCAGTGCGTGGCCGTTAGCGGGAACCTGTGAGCTAGTGATACATCCACAGGCCTGGTTTCTTTTTGTGGGGGGGGCGGCAGCACCAGACCTTGGTCCATCAGATGGGAGGCGGAGTTTGGGGGTCATCAGTTCAGTCAGTGCTTCCATGGCACCAGCAAAAGGGGTCAGGGCCTTTCAGTGGGGGAGGGGCACCCAGGAGGTGGGCGGGCTTTGAAGCCACAGCCAAGTGCTTTAGCAGCATTGCTAGCCAATGTGAGGGAGGCTCACACACACACACACACACACACACACACACACACACACACACACACACACACACACACACACACACACACACACACAAAGAGGTTTAACAGGAAGATGAACTACACCAGGGGGGAAAAAAAATAAAAATAAAATCTGAATCCCCAACCAGCGACATGCTTTAACTAGCATACACTGTGGCATGCGACAAAAAATTAACAGGTCATAAGGTGACCGACTATAACTCAAGTGTTTAAATTAATGCGACGATTACTTCACCCAAAAATGCCAGTATTCATCAGCTATTAAATCGAGGGCAAGTCACATTCCTGGCAGGCCTTCTAAGACCCTATTCATTTCATGTTAGCAATGTTAAAACATACATAAAAGCCATCAACAGCAGCCCAGGGATGTCACTCAGTATTCAGCAACACCTCTGATCCCACTGACGTAGTTGTTTTAATAGGGTAGAGCATAAACTTTTCAGACTAAGCAACACTTCCCAGGTAAACAACACTCCACCTGTCAGCCAAGGAGAGCAGGGCAGTGATTCTGCAGCCCAAAAGGACTCGAAACCACTTTCAGGTTTCCTGGATAGTGTTAGCCTGACCCCTAGATAGACCTCAGCCCACCCAGCAGCTGGGGCACAGAGAAAACACCATGAGCGTGTGCCAGCTGGAAAACTCAGAGCTAGGGAATGTAGGTAGGACAAGTCGCCATCCTATGAGGCGAGAAGGAAGAGGAGGGGCAGGGGGGAAATCCCCTTGAGGCAACATGGAATTAAACAAATGCTGAAGGTATCGTCTTCCTTAGCCTCCGGACTGGCTGGTGACACCATGGTATTACAATATCTACCCCAGCCAAATTCCACTAGGTCTCTCACGTACGCTTCATCTCCTGTTCTAGAGCGCCTGAGCGATGCCAGGGAAACGTGTGCTCCTCGTATAAGCTTCCACGGGTGACCCGATACTGCATCTCCTTTCTTAGTGGCCCGATAACTTCGGGCGGCCTTTAATGCGACATTTTTGTGCAGGCGCCGTGTAGGACGCCTAACCGAGCTAAAAGAGATTTGCGATATTGTATTAGCCGAGGGATATGGGCAAACATTCACGGGCACCGGGCTTGATCATGTGATGCAAGAGGCAATTCGTTTCTTATACGAATTTTAAAAATGCAGGATGGCTAAATGGACAGAAGAGCATTACCTCTATAGCACATAATAGCAGCATTCGTTCTGCATTTTGGATCAAAGCTGGGACTGCATGAGCAGAAAGTTGCAGAAACAATATACTTACAGAAAAACATGCACGCAATTTCATTCCTAAATGTACATTCAGTTTTATCCATGTTCCCGATGACCGGAGTTTAACCAAGGAGCGTACAAAGGTCCCCATACAGCTAAGCGATGGGGGTGAGGGAGGGGACACCATGTCTAATTGCTCGTGAGAAAGCAACTCCAGTGACGGCCGAAGGTCCGCTGATGTGACAGCGCGCTGCCGGGGGGGGGGAGATGCACAGAGCGCCGTCCACACCTACAGCACCAAGCTGGACACATGGGGGTCTTAAGCGTTTCCTCGGCCACATCGTACCACAGGCGGAAGCGGAGCAGGCAGTCCACATAGTAAACAATACTCAATAGCCGCAAACACTGTCTTCCTTTGGGTGCTGGGGGGCCATTCTGTCAAGTGATTAAAGCCAGCGGCTCCCGAGAAAGAGAAGTATTGGTTCTTTGGGGGAAAGGGGATTTAAAAAAAAAAGCGCACACACAAAATGCTATTTTATTTTTGGCCCGAGAAAGCAGCTTATGATTCATCTGGAACAATGCGTTATGTGATGTAATACATCAACTGGTCAGCTAGTTTGTCCATACCAGTTACAGAACATAAGGGGACCCTGAGCTTAAGAGACAGAACCTACATTTTATCCCCATGATTTAGAGCACAAGCCTGCTATTATTACAAGCCTGTTATTAATACAAAAAAGATCAGATGCCGTTATCCTGAGAGTGTTCTCTGCCATCCCAGTTTATCATCAAATCCAAACTCAACTTTGTTAATTCATGCCACTCTGGTGGGGGTGGGGGGCGCTCAATTGCTAAACCAATGAAATGCTACATGACTGCACTGTTGAGTCAAACAGAATGGAACAACAAAAGCGACTGTAGGAGAACAGACATCTTGGCAGCAGCCTGATCGACCAGGAAACCACAACGATACGGTTTGATGATGTTAAAAAGACAGCAGTGCTCAACGAGACAGCCGGCGGGCAGGGGGCGGGGTCAGTCGGCGGGCAGGGGGCGGGGGTCAGCCGTGGGAAGCCTTTAGCGAAGAGCCATCTCCGGGCGGAACGGGGAGAGCTTTCTGCTGCCGTTACAGGAAACAATATGGACTGGGTCCCCGACCCACCACGCAGAGCCTGATGCGTCATTGACTCATCCGTTAATGCTGCAGTTGTATCACACATGTGGAAAGTGTAGCATGCTAAATTTAGGAATTCTCCCTCCAAATACAGACATGCTTTCCCTGCCCACAAAACCTCGACTAGCCTGCATTTACCACATCAAGCATTATTACCCTACAAAAGGCCTTATTTGCGCTTTTAATCTCCTCTTGGCGTCACAGCAAGACGGCCGGCTTGAACCACCCAAACCCCTCTCCCCATCAATGGCAGCATTAAGACTGCGTTTACACAAAAAAAAAAAAAAAAAACAGGGGGGGTTCAAAGAGCTGGTTCAGCCAGTGAGACAAGGTCCACCTGGCGAGGGAGCAGGGGGGGTCCATTTGTGGGATAACTGGGCAGGAAAGTGAGAAGTTGGATGTTTTGACAGACTATTCATTCCTTAAGCCACCCGCGCAATCTGGCAGAGAACTTGCTTCTCCCAGCCTGCTCTCTGGGCCACCAGGAAAAGCAGGCTTGGGTGCCTCAAAACAGGCCTCTTGGTTAACAGCTGAGGGGCACCATTCCTTAGAGACAGATTCTAGAACTTAAGGAGAGGCATCACTCCCCTCGATAAAAACCAGCTGACATTGGAGGATAGCACCAACCCGCTAAACCACAGAAGGACAAGGACTAACCTGAGACTACTGGAAACAAAAGGACCCAGGAAAACACGCATACAGAATCGGATGGATTAACGCTCCCACAGCCTCTCACGAAAGCTACCGACGTCACACTACAACGAGAGATTCACGATATCTCAGATGCTCATTAACAATGAAGACGTAGGAATCTTGGTCGATATCTCCGATCAATATTCAAAGGTAACCGAAGGGTTGTTTTTTCCCTATCCACTGTTACGCTGATATTTTTAAAGGTCCTGATCTGTTTTAAAATCATCTAGTATCCCCCCCATGAGACAAACTGGATGTCACTAATGTTTATCCAGTGAGCTACTAGCCAGGAACATTGGTTGTGTGCTTGCATTTCCCTGTGAGAAACGGTGACAAGTGTCTGTCTGTGCAACAGGTACAAATGAGATCTTGCAAGGAGTGTGTAAGATTAGGTCTTTCAATATTTCAAATGTCAGTTTCTTTGACAAGCACAGGAAATATGACTCCAAGTTAAATTATCCCGAAAACCAGTTACTGATACCAGCAAAAATTCACACGTCGGTGCACCGCTGACAAAGAAACGACAGGTCAATTGTAAACTGCATCTCAGGAGAAACATCTTCAAGCTGCCCAGTTTCCTAAGGGAACAGGCTGAAACAATTATCCAGATAACATCACTTGGCCTACAACTGTAACCATTAAAACTTCCAATAAATTATTCAGAGGGAATCCACATCCTGTCAACATCTAGCTCCTCGCTTTTAAGTTACTTGAACATTTTCCAAGCATTGCCAATAAACCTGAAGGCATTTTCTTAAACCTACATGATTAGATTACCATGTTTCGTGCTGAATATTAACAGTTCTATATGAAGCTTAAGTTCGCACACGCTTTCTACGAGAAATCTGATCGCATAGCTTTCCTCCTCTCGCACAACGTGACGTTTTGGATTTGACAGATTCCAAAGCCTTCATTCGATCTAAGGCCTCAGGCCGTCAACATCACCAGGGCTGAGAAAGCAGCAGGGAGGTTAACCAACAGCTAAAGTAGGCAGCATAAATCATTTACGTATACAGTGATCACCTGCTATATCGCGGATTTTCCCCTGACCCATCAGAGTTCTCTGCGTATCGTGTACTTTGCTTGTCCGATCGTTTTCGGGTCTTTTTTAAGCCCTACGAAGGCTCCCAAGCCTCCTGCATGTTCTGAGCCTTCTGGTAATAGTGAGGTTAAGCACCAGAGGAAGACCTTGACCATTCACGAGGCAGGGAACAACCCTGGACAGGGGACCAGCCCATCGCAGGGCACACTCTCACACTGTTACCAGTCACTCACACATGCACAACTATGGTCAATTTATTAACTCCAATGAGCCTCAGCATGTCTTTGGACTGTGGGGGGAAATCGGAGTACCCGGAGGAAACCCCATGACGACACGGGGAGAACATGCAAACTCCACACATATGTAACCCATGAGCAATTTTATATATATATATACATATACACACACACATATATATATATACACACACATATATATATATATATACACACACACCACACACACACACACACACACACACACACACACACACACACATATATACATAAAAATATACAATACATATTTTTTATTATTACTACTACTCATATCCTTAGCCCAACATCCACATATATGTGTTTTAATAAGTTTAAATGCGTTTAAAGTGTGTGGGAGGGGTTAAGGCTTTAAGGCTTAAACTATTACATTTTTTATTGATATGGTCTTTCTATATCGCGGATTTTCAGCTATCGCCGATGGGTCTGGAAGGGGGCTCCCACGCGTCACACCACCACACTGGCCCCCGTGTTGTCTGGCCCCTCCTCCAACAACTCAACTGTCCTGTCTATCTGTGCAGCAGGCCCACCAAACACACCTGCCCACCTCAACGCCGGTAAAACAAACCCCCC
>JAODKF010006629.1:0-15542 GCA_026779585.1 Mormyrus proboscirostris
CCCACCCCCCCTTCACACCCCTAGCTATGGAGGTGTTGAAGACGGCCCTGAGGGTGGAGCTGGAGGAGGAAGTGGCGAGAGCGAGGAGGCTGGGTGGCGTGATGGCTGAGCCGCAGATGCAGTGAGTCACGTGAGCTGTAGGTCACACGCACACGCCGCTTCGGAGGTGCCAGTAGTGGGATTATGGGTAAGCCCTGTCATTTGTATACAAAGTAAGTCTGGCAAGCTGAGATGAAGACAGCTGCCTAAATGGCACGGTCGACCCGCCGCGGGGCACACATGGCGCACGTTTAAGCATGGCACTTCAAAAAATCACTCCCGGTCCAGATTTATCTTTTGCTGGAATCTAAACGACATAGATGGACATGTGACATTGTCTTAACTCCCGAATGAAGTAACATTCTGAACTCCCTCGAAGGATCGGGTCCAATTCGTATGCGTTATCTCACTGTGAAAAAGCGAGTGCGCGTGTGCATGTGTGCATGTGCACAGCTCATTGGACAGCAAGTATCCGGCGCAGGTTTTGCTGTTTTTGCCGCATGATCGAAGGTGATTCGTGAAATGCAGGCCCCGGGCATTAGGAATGTATGCAGAGTGCTGCTATTATGTTTAATTTTATTTGTTTAATACTTTTTTTGGTCAGTGCATAATTCCATATATGTATTTTATAGTGTATATGTATTCCGAATGGTAGAGAATAGTATAAATCATCCTTTCTATGGGTAGGTGTATCCAAACATTACAGCATTACAGCATCGCACTTGACTAATAACGACAGTCAAAAGGCTCAAACAAATTTTCCAAAATAGCTGCAGAAATATTGGGTCGAAATGGTGATGCTCATGTGAAAGAGACTGATTCAGGTTTGAAAAACAAATTCCGACGGGACTGGTTGGATCGCATGGTACCAGTTAAGATGGGAGATGGAATCATGGACAGTGTACTGGGAGAGTGCATCTGCAAAAGTTCTTCATGGAAAAATGTTGGTGGTGGTTTTGGGCTTTCTTCATTTTGGGACACTTGCATCCCTGAATTTTAGTTGTGGTCTATATATTGAGTGGTCTATACATCGTGGTCGTATATGTTGAATAGTTTGCTCCCCTCCCTTGGAGTTTGTCTTATCTTGCTGCTGTCGCTGTCTGAGTGTCACTGTCGATAACCCGGCTCCAGGTCTGAGCGGCAGGCACAGCAGAGGGAGCTGGACAGCCTGTCAGAGCGATACTCTCAGAAGTGCCTGGAGCTGAGGAGGGCGGAGGAGAGACACAGGGAGATGGAGAGGGAGGCGAGCCGAAGGGAGACGGAGCTGGAGCAGCTGAAGAAGGAGAATCGGGTGAGTGACTGGGGGTCTCCGTCAGCTCCTTGCCGGCTTCACCTGCCGGTGATTATGCATACTCATGTTTGCTTTCAGCCTGAAATATTCTATATATGAAATTAAATACTTCATTTGTCATGTGTACAAGTTGGAGTACAGGTAAATTGGAATGCTTCTTTTCATGTATCCCTTCATGCGGGGTTTGCTGCCGTACGTTATTCTGCTGTAGGTCGCAGAAACATGTGAATGGTGAATGTAATTATTTCCTTTCTGCTGTCTGTTTGGACCACTCTTTGTCTCTGACGTTGAGTTACTGCAGAATTTATCAGGGTGCCCGAGTGGCTTCAGTCATGGTAGAACTTGTAAGTTTTAAAAATAAAAGGCAAGCTTTTTTGCCACGATAATGATTCAAGGGGAAGCTACCAGACAGAGAAGGCTTCCTTGTTAGCTGGTTTATCTTTCTCTTCCCTGTGAGTGACGTGTTGCCATGCGCTGTTAACTAACATGGTGTCCACATGCCCCTTTGCTTGTTCAGTTTGACCTGCCCTGGTGTAAGCCCTTCTCTCGCTCTCTCTCTCTCTCTCTCTCTCTTCACAGGATCTGCAGTCTCATCTGATGAAGGAGATAAGTGACATTCGCCCAAGCTCTAAGCGTGAGGGCTCAGACGGCGTCCTGCATGACGGCCACGAGCGCAGTTCCTGCGAGTTGGAGGTAAGGCGGAAGCGACAAAGGGAACACTGCTGCAATTCACTGTCACCACCTAGTGGTCACTGCCTTTGAAATTCAGATTCTGCGATCGGCCGTCTAGCTGGATGTCAATTGAAGGTGTGCTTTCAGCTCGTGGGGGTTTTACTTAAACAAAAATGTTCTGAGGGCAGAACAAAAAAATGATTGATTCTGAGAAAACCAATCAGATTATGGAGGAGGTGGGTCCAAGCAACTAGAGGACGTGGGACCAAGACATCTGATTAGTTGGTCCCTCAGAACATTTTTGTGTAAGTAAAAGTCCCGTGAGTATGTTATCAGGTCCCGTGTGACGCCTATGTACCAGCCAACACTTACGATTTTACTTCTGGCAGGTGCTGCTCCGAGTGAAGGAAAACGAGGTCCAGTACCTGCATAAGGAGATCAGCTGCTTGAGGGACGAGCTGCTCTCCCTCAGCAAGGTTTGTAGGTGATATTTATGAGTACGCGCCTTAGGAGAACGCCTATACCTAAGCTACTCGGTGTCTCCATCAGGCCTAAGGATGTATTACAGTAAGACCGAAGATAGCATCTATTTTTGCACATATACCCTTCAAGTCCGGCTCTCCTCTGATAGGAGAAGCGCTCGGCGTACGAGCGGTGCAAGGAGGCCAACGTGGAGCTGAATGCGGCGAAGAGCCGCAGCGAACGGGAGCTTGAGGCCCTGCGTGAGCACCTGAGGCTGGCGATGGCCGCCCTGCGGGAAGGCCAGGAGTTGGGGAACAGCATGTCGCACTGAGACACCACAGCCAGGTGGGAGATGGAGGCTGGTCGGCCCAACTCCCCTTAGGAGAGAGAAGCCCTGCGGCCGTCGCCATTCCGACAGCCATGTTGGCTTGTCTTCAGAAAGCTTCATTTTCAGGGGCTACAACACTGCCCAGCGCCAGTCAACCCAATAGGTTTAGCTAGCCGACTTCACTGTTTCGTACGGGGGGGTGCACTGGCAGTGAAGCTGTTCTAGACTGCCACGTTGGCTTTGACCAGTACTGACACTGCCTATGGTGACATGGAGATTGGCAGAGAGAGGAAGATACCAGGACACGTGATTCCATAGCAAGGGAACACCGGCTGGGTTCACGGGTTTCCTCCCCAAATACTGGCTCACTCAGAGGGACAATAGAAGAACTGAAATGTTATACCACTGTAGTTGTGGCAGAGGACTGCAGTTATAAGGTCTATTTAAACAATTATCGCCTCATTTCTCCCTTGGTACCCAAGGGCCTTATGAAAAGCATATTAGGATCACTGTGGTCACTGCAGAGGTGGTTTAGGATCACTGTGGTCACTGCAGAGGTGGTTTCACTTAAATTTTCTCATACCTCCTTTGAAATCTTGCCTTTTCTTCTGTACTTCCTACTTTTCACCTTCCCTTGTTTCGCAGTGTCTGCAGGCTATTTTTCTTGAATTTTTTTTTCCTGACTTTTCGAAGCATGTATGAATGTCACGGACTGGGTCATGGGCCAAAGTCGATTAAATCAGATGGCTGTCCACAGAGTTGAAGTGTTCGGAATTTCGGAGATTGCCGTAAGTATAAATTCACAGAAACTACAAATCCCCGTTCCTTGGACTGCTTGGACCAAACAAAGAAACCCCCACAAATGTTTGGTACCTGCTAATACTACATCCTGAATCTGTACATTGACATTGTTCATTTTGCTCAAACACCCTGTGCGGAGAATGTAGTTTCACTCATTGATATCTGTTCTCTGAAAGACAAACATTCCACTGATGAAGCAGCATTGCTTCAGACTAACCTTGAAAAACCTGAAAAATGTTTTTCTTTGAACGCTCATTTTTCGTGGTGCTGCAATATTTTTGTGTGTTTGGGAGTCAATGGGTCAACGTTTCGCCAATTGGGAAAATCAGATTTTGTGGCAAATACTGGATTATCTACTGATTATGATGCAGGCTGTGAAAATGTTACTATTTTAACTTCTAAAGAGCCACTTGTCACAAGATTAAGAGAAAACCTCTAATTCAAGCGTTTAAAATCATTTTAATGACAATGGGAAATATCCATTGGATGCAACACCAGATCTGTTTTTTTTTCCAACGTGTTATTTTTCATATGAGTTTTACTTTCTTGTGACCAGTAATATACAGAGCCTTAAGTTTTTGTATTCAATAAACTGGTGAATCATTTTTGTCACAAGTTGAGTAGGTTACAGTTACTATATGTATTTGACACACCAATACAACAAATGTTAAAACACTGTGATGATACTGCATTACTTTCTGTTCTTGATGTGTGACGTGTGAATTCTGCAGGCTTTCTAAGACCTCTTTTTGGTGATACCAGAATTCATCTGTGATTTGTTGACATTGATGCGCCCACTCAACCTGAAAGGGGAGAAGAGGAATCAAATGGTTATAGAGCCAGAAACCCAAATACTGGTTCAGTGAAGTAAAACGAGTTATTTTTGCAGCATGTTCAGATCAAAAGATGAAAATGAGGCTAGTGTACAGAATGTCAGCTTTAATTCAGGTTCCTATTTTTTATCCTGAACTATGTTGTGCGAAGCGCCCCTTTAATTTCCACTGAGCATAAAGTGTTATTGCACGCTGAATGTTCCAGTCCCATTTCACGGTTACAACTGCTTAGCCGAAACTTTAATCCGAACTTCTACCCTGGGTAATTTTAGTACAGAAATTCCAATTTCAGGTGCTTTGTCCATAGGCCACACTTAGAACCTGCTATTAATAAGGCTGCATTCTGCACACACCTCTGCTGACTGGTGCCCCATAGAGCTCAGTGGTGCAGTTCCTGCCTGTCACTTAGTAGGTTGAGGTTAATTTACACACAACATGGATCTGTATGAGCTTTTGCGATTTTTCTTTCCTAGATTTACATGGCGGACTGTGAAATCAACAGAGTGTTGTAACAGTTGGAAATTTTCCACAGACTGGTGGAAGAGAAAAAGACATGCAACAATGTCCTATGGCATTTTCATATTTTCAATAAAATGTACTCTACTGGATGTCATTACATTCTAACATGAGTGATTTAACATTTTAAATAAAGTTAAATTACTATTTGTTATATATAATGTTAATTTATTGGGGGCGGTATTTGGCTCAGTGGATTAGAGCAATATGATCAGAATCCCACGGTCAGCAGAGTGATTCACCATTGAGCCAATCCTTTAAAGCAGGGGTGTCAAACTCCGGCCCTGGGGGGCCAGAGCCCTGCACATTTTTGGGTTTCCCCTCATTTAACACACCTGATTCAACTCCTTGTGCTAATTACCACACAGCTCTTGAGCTGAAACATTTGTGATGGAACAGGGAGAGAACTAAGCTACACAGGGCTCCAGCCCCCCAGGATTGGAGTTGGGCACCCCTGCCTTTAAATGTCCCATAAGGAAATGTAATGAAAATGTACTATTTACTAATAAATATCTTAAATGATGGTTTTATCAGTAAAATTGTACATCCATCCAGTGGTTGATACAGAAAGTAGCCGATAGGTGTCGCCAGGGTTAGATATGGTTGGAACTATGTGAAACTCATTACCGGACATTTGTTTTTTTTTTTTTTTTTTTTTTTAAACAGACTTGGATATTTACAATATGTAACCACAAGAAAAATACAGCCGTGACTGTGGTGCCCTACCAACAAGCAACGAAAAACTCACACAGAATTATGGGTAAAATTTTACATAATGTCAGTCAACAAACATGAGAGGAAGTTCCAAATATTATCACATAATTATAAGACAAAATAATTCACATTCAATTTAATTAGTCAAAATGATGATTTAATTCAAATCAATATTTTTTGTAATATTTTTAAATCGAATAAGTGGGCCAGCCCTGCATTCATCTAACCTCTAACCCTACATCCTGGTCAGGGTCTTACAGTAAAAATTACACATGTACTGTATTAACTTCACTATTCACCAATATGTAGAATAACCAGAATATTTTTCATATGTTAATCATATTTTCCTGGAGGAATGACTTTCCTGGCACTTTGCCTGGTGAGTTTGAATGGTTTTGGAGTAATGAGTGATTCCTTTCGGGGGACTGACATACTCTCTGTCTAATAAAAGGCATTCGGCTCTGTTGCTGAGACAAAGAACAACTCAACCCAATAGCAGCAGCGGCTGTGGTTTCATAGGAATGAGTAAGACATGGTGGGACTTGTGAGTAATGCCTGATATTTTTAAAGCAGAAACTAGTTTTTTCCTAAACAATCTAGACCATACATTACGAGACTCGCCTTCAATGCTCTAGTCACTGATAGATATTTTACTTTTTAGAAATGTATTAATTAAGGTGACTAATTTGTGAAATGGATGGTAGCTTCACAATGCTGTTGCCGCATATACAATCCAAGACAGCAATAATATGTGTTAACTATTAGTCAGCGTGGCCTGGGTTTTGATACCACCCGATCTGTATGACGCCAGCAAAAACCTCCTTGACGTAAAGGCCAGCGCTACATACACAAATGTACAAACGTATTACGAAGTATATGTTGACAATATCGTATTTTAAAATATTCACAGGAATGCGGTGTTACCTGCAGAGCGAACGTCAGTCTACGTCAGAATCATAAAGGCTACAGGGAGTGTCGAAAGCATTCATAAAACCAAGCACTGGGGGGCCTGCAAAGTACGTGTTTGTTTGTTTGGGGGGTGAGTACGCTAAACTCATATCTCCGGACACACGCATTTAGGGGAGATGCAGAGAAATTACAACGCAAAATTTTAACGCATCAAAATAAAGCTCGAATCTAAGTTATACAGGAAGATTACTGTACGTATCTCTTCGAGCAAGGGACCCCCGCTTTTTGCGCCCATGTATGCGTGGCATCTACAAACCTGTGCCCGGAGTTTAATCATCGTCATCCTCGGGAACGAAAATGTCGTTTTCTTCAAGCATAATGGCAAAGTTCTTGCTTATCTGAGTTCCAATAAGTAGAAAAGGGACTACCACAACCATCATGCGAATCATTCCGAAGGGGGTCTGTGAATTGCAAAAAAAAAAAACACTTAGTTACATCTCACAGAAAGATCATTCGATATTAGCATTTAGACACAGAAAGGTGTATACATATAACATGAATACATAGCAGAAACTAATTTTGCCCTACGACCCGTACAATTTGAATTTCACAATCAAGTACCTATATGATCTGAAATTACGGGGGGTGGCGGCCTGGTCGTACCCCCAATAATCGCGTCCCCCACCCCTAAGTTCAAACCAAAGTTACGCCATTGTACGTAATTGACTCTTGATTACGACACATCTTTCCACCTGAGACTTCCTGAATATGTACGTTTCACTGTTTATGTCGCGCATCAGACTAAACGAATGTTGTAAATTACAAATATATCGTTAAAACAATTCACCTACTTGTAACATTTATGGGGTTGTAATATAGGCCATAATGTTTTAAATATAAATTTGAACATAAACGTATTCTCGACCCCTAATGAATAAGAACTACCGAGTAGCAAAAATCATTTTCGGATGTAAGTCCTTCTATACCACCGTCGAAACATTCACAGTTATGAATAATATAATTACTATTATTTTCCAAAGGGTGATTAGTGAATCCAGTGTGGTCCTGTCATGCGAAATTGCCGCTTACTTATAATATCGCCAAATTTAACTTACTTTAGTCGGCTTAGGCAGAATGGCACCGGACGACGATGACACGGCGTTCCGAGACTGAATAAGACGAGATGTGCCCCAAAACCTGCATGAAGTGTTATGTTTTAGGATTGCACTGTTTTTTAATGCATAAAACCTAACAACTCCGGCGACTGTTGACGCCATCTTCCTGGTTTGAATACCCCTCTAGTTTACACTTGAAGTTGGGACTCCTTAGTTTGCCTTGTAGGTGGGACTTTGACGGTAATGAGGCGTGTTTAAAGCTCGTTGTGAAAAAAAAAGTACACGTTGCGTATCAAGTATTTAAAAATAATACTGTAAGTCCAGAGTTTTACTGCAACAGGAAACACACATTAATAAATAAACCAGCTGGATTTTTACAGTTTTTAAGTGTCCGTGTTATGTAACTTTTAATTACTTTTTAATGAATGGAGCCAACCCGGCGAGCACAGAGCACAAGACTGGGGTAGACAGATGGATAAATGAATTATTAACATCCTGGATGGCATGCCAGTCCATCACAGGGCACGCAAAATTAGGGACCCCACTTAGCCTAAGCGCTTGTCTCTTCCCTCCTACAATCTGTACCCCCTCTGAATACCAGAAGAGTCATCCATCCACTCTCCACATGCATCCCTTTCTCAGCACCTTAACTTAGTGAGACAGTAACACCAAGCTAAACTTGGTATGAGTGTGGAGGTTATTGAGGCTGTTGTGCGACTTGTGCCACAAGAGAGAGCACAGATTCTACCTGTTTGCATTTGCTGAGCATGAAAGCACAGAGAAAATCCATCACAACATATATTGTTAAAAGCAAACAGCACTAATATTATTGGGATTCATACCCAGGAATGGAAACCCTAGTCGTTCAGATATGGCATCGCTGCCCCGTAAACGGCATCGAACCATTTCCCAGCACTGTGTCTTTCCATACTTAAGAGGACACATATAAGAGAGACATTTATTTTCTCCTGCTCTGGCCTACTTGGCTTTCATTATGAAATTGTGGTTTTAGATTGTCCTGCCAGCTGCCATCTATCAAATAGGCAGCCTCCACAGTGCCTGAAACAGGCGTATTTCTTAAGAAAAATAAAATAAAATTGCTGATTCAATTTAAAGAATCGAATTTTCTTTCTGTGTTTTTGGAAGAAATAAGTCTGAGAACATTCAGTATTTAGTCCTTGTTCACTGAGCACAAGAATGAATTGCTATGTATCACATCAAAAGAACCTTACATGTCCATTTTCCACCTGCTCCTCCTCCCCATTGGTGGCTCTTGATGATGTGTAGTACCTAATAAACAAAAGTAAACAACAGGTTGTTTCACCTAAAACTAATACGGTACAAGATCCCCACAATCCTGGTATCAAGCAGTTCAGAAGCAATACGCTTCCCATATGTCATGCGCTTAAATGATAAAAGGTACCTACTCACATACTTGTGACAGTTCTCACTGCTAAGGGTGGTATGGACACACCTAATGCCAGTGGATAGAATTGGTTCAGCACAAAAGTGCATGAGGATATATACTGTAAATAAACACTGAAGCAATTTGATCTGGGCTCCGGATTGGCTCAGCTGATTAGCTCTAGCGACTCACTGGAGGTAAAAGCACCATCAGAATTCAATATACAAAGCTAAAATAAATGAAATCTTTTATCAGTCACTTCTTCTTATTAATACAATCATTTTGCTTTTCTACACAATACTATGCAGAATTCGTAAGAAATAACAGCATATTACACTATATGGACTAAAGTATTGGGAATCTGGTTGTTTCTTTTAGACCCATTGCCACATGTGTATAAAATCAAGCACTTAGCCATGCAGTCAGGGTTACAAACATTTATAAAAGAAGGGGTCGTTCGGAAGAGCTCATTGAATTCAAGTATGGCACTGTCGTGTGACTCCAACTTCGCAATAAGTCATTTTGTGAAATTTCTTCCCTGCTAGATATTGCACGGTCAAGTGCAAGTGCTATTATTGCAAAGTGGAAGCGTTTAGGGACAGCAGAAAATCAGCCACAAAGTGACAGACCACATAAAGTAACAGCAGGGTCACCGAGTGCTGAGGTGCATATAGTGTGTAAAAGTCCTCAATGCTCTATTGACTCAATGACTGCACTGTTCCAAACTTCCTGCATTAACCCCAGTACATAAATATGCACCGGGAGCTTCATGGAGTGGGATTCCATTGCCAAGAAACTGTATGCAAACCTCACATCACTACATGCAATGCATCAGATGGAGTGATGTAAATCATGCCATTACTGGACTCTGTAGTAGTGGAAATATGTTCTGTGGAGTGACGAGTCATGCTTCTCTGCCAGTTTGATGGACAGTCTGAGTTTGGCGGTTGCCAAGAGAACGTTACCTGCCTCACTGCATTGTGCCAACTGTACAGTTTGGTGGAGGAGGGATAATGGTATGGGGTTGTTTTTCTGGAGTTGGGCACAGCAGCCTTGGTTCCAGTGAAGGGAACTCTTAATGCTTCAGCATACCAAGACATTTTGTACGATTCTATGCTTCCAACTTTGTGGGAACAGCTTGGGGAAGGCCCTTTTCTGTTCCAGCATGACTGTGCCCCACTATACAAGCCATGGTCAATAAAGACATGGTTAAGTGAGTGTGGTGTGGAAGAACCTGACTGTCCCACACAGAACCCTGACCTCATCCCCAATGAACACCTTTGGGATGAACTAGAATGGATTTTGTGAGCCAGGCCTTCACATCCAACATCAGTGCCTGACCTCACAATTGTTCTTCTGGATGAATGTGCAAAAATTCCCACAGAAACACTCTAAAATGTTGTGGAAAGTCTTCCCAGTATAGTGGCAGCTGTTACAGCTGCAAACTCCATACTGATGCCTATGGATTTAGAATGGGATGTCAAAAAAGGTCCTGTAGTTATAATGGCCAGGTGTCCAAATACTTTTGTCCGTATAATGTGTGTTTATATATGAAGACATGGTAGTGAAGACAACACAACAATAACACGAGGTTACAATAAATGGCAATGATGTAAATCGATCGATTTTGAGAAAATATATTTAAGGAAATGTATTTGTGTTGAGGAAATGTCTTTGCAATAAAGTTATAGCCATGGATTAAAGACATATTGAACTTCCTTATTTCATATGAGCACTAGGGCTACCAACTCAAGAATTTGATTCAGATTATTTTCAGTGGGCAATCATTACGTTTCTTAACCCCTTTTATGCTTTGCTTTGAAACGTGGCTTCCTATAATATTCGATGGACACAATCGCTGTGAATGAACCCTCTGTATAATGATAGCAGCCTCCTATGCTGAGCATGCATAGCAGACCACAACAAAGATGACTGACACAACAGAAATGTCGTTAGCGTCGTTGCGGCAACGTCTCTCCACACGGCGGAAGAGATGGTGATGACGTAATCGCTATCAGCCAATTACAGCAGGGAACGGGGAGCACTTCCTTAAGTCACAGAAACAGCCGAGCGCGCTTGGTGAGAGGGAAGTGCAAGACCTGAAAGTGCATAAGAAAGAAAAAATATTTACATATAACAAAGATATAGGATGTACAAAAAATATTAGCGATCGAATGAGATTTATTGCTATCACTCCCAACCAACAAGGCATATATTTTCATTTCTAATAAATATAGTCCAGCTAACTTTCGATGAGAGTGTAGCTAGCGCGACGGATAGCCAGCGAAGTATCGCGCCACACCGCTGCTCGTGCTTTCAAAAACGGCGTCGTGTCGGGGGGTGAAAACAGCAAAATAAGTGCATGGAGCACGTGGGCCCGGTGAATGGTGCCACATAACGCCGTTTACGCCATCGCGAACCGAATCGGGAGGCTTGCGAAGTGAAATAAAAGTTGCTCTCCCCAGGCCTGTCGGGAGCGACTGACTGTCGTATGTATAGACAAGCGGCGTGGGCTGTCTGTCAGAAAGACGAAAGATGTCGGCTCAGGCGCAAATGCGAGCGATGCTGGACCAGCTAATGGGCACGGGCAGAGACGGTGAGTTGAAGCAAGCGAGAAATTAATAATAGTCGAGCTTATTCAAAAGGCACCAGGGGAAATGGCTTAACTGCACTGCTATCTGTGCGGGGAAAGGAAACGCGCCTGTTACCGGCCGCTCGATGGCAGTGATCGAGCTCTTCATTCCGCTTTTGAAAACAGCGTTTGATCGCTTTTTCAGCTTTTTCAACTCGCTGCTTACGGTTTGCCTGCGAACGGTTGGGGTTTCATGTTTCTTTGTTAATTGGCAAACGGGCCGGTAAATTGAAACTGAAACCCGACGCACTTAAGAGTTTCGGATAGGCAATCCCTCGCTTCTTGCTCCATTAAAAAATAGCATTAAAAAATCTCCAGCTGTGATGCATAGTGCTCCTTTTAATCTTGCTTGCTTGTGTCCATGTAACGAGTCGAAGTAGCTGCATTGAGTTATGCCATTACCGCATCTTAAAACCTTTATTCATGTGATGAAATACATCTCCATAGATACCGCGATTGCTTGGACGGTTTACAATGTAACTTCATTTCACATAACGTTAAGCATAAAATTTATTTTCGTTTTCTAGTTATTTATAAATCTGTTTTTGTACTTTAATATTCGTCAATCATGTTCAGATGTAAAATTGACGTATATCTTGCACGGCTGATGGTGTGGACCTGTTTCGCCTTGCCTGGACTTAATTTCTTTCCCCTTAGGAGATAGCATGCGACAGAGGATCAAGTTTACAGATGAGAGAGTGTGTAAAAGTCACCTGCTGGACTCCTGCCCTCATGATATACTGTCAGGCACTGTGAGTTTCCGGCCCTTTTTCACTAATTGGGTTCAGGGATGCATTTGCATTTGACATAGATTAGTGGCTGCAGTCATACCAGAGGATCCACTCTCGTCGCCTGCATGCACAGCAGAGAATCCGCTAGCTCTGAGGTCGTAGATGCATGTGGAGCAGGTAGATATGGTGATGCCTTTTTCATGCATACTGAGATGTGCCGACGTTACAGCGCATGGACCTGGGGGAGTGCGTTAAGGTTCACGACCTGGCGCTCAGGGCAGACTACGAGATAGCCTCCAAGCAGCAGGAATACTTCTTTGAGCTTGACGTAAGTGCTCTGCCATCGCATGTCTGTGTACCTGTATGCATGTATATGTGTGTGTGTGTGTGTATATATCTGGCTGTCTGGATACTGACAATTCTGTTGAAATCCCCCACCCCCACAAAGGCTGCGGAGCACCTGCAGTCCTTCATCGCGGATTGCGACAGGAGGACGGAGCTGGCGAAGAAGCGGCTGGCGGAGACGCAGGAGGAGATCAGCGCAGAGGTTGCCGCCAAGGTGCTTCTCCTCGCCTGCCGCGGCTTTTGCGGGAGGGCGGCGGACGAAATAGCGTCGATGACGCCGCCGGGCCGTTTCGGATCTCCGCCGCGTGCCGTCCTGATGCCCTCGTGCGCTTGCAGGCGGAGCGAGTGCACGAGCTTAACGAGGAGATTGGTAAGCTGCTGGCCCGGGCGGAGCAGCAGGGAGGCGAGGGCAACGTGGAGGAGGCGCAGCAGGTCCTGGAGAAGGTGGAGAAGACCCGGGCCCTGAAGAGGGAGGCAGAGGTGAGGTGCTGGGGTGCTGTGTAGGATTTCATCTGCTTCTCAGGATTTTGCAGATGTTAACATTTTAATGAGACCTTCTTGAACATCTGAACTCTGGTCTTTTGTACCGTCACACTTAGTCACTAATTGCATTCTTATTTAGAGTAATAGGAACTGTTGGGAATTTCATCTGATTTAGATGTGAATAAAGAAATGATGTAACTTCTGCCCATCTAATGGTACAATTTTTGAAGAGGAAATTTGCTACGTGCTGTTTCTGTGCTCTGCCATACATGGTGGATCATTTTTTTGTTAGGATATATACAGGAACTCGATGCCGGCTTCGAGTTTCCAGCAGCAGAAGCTCAGGGTGTGTGAGGTCTGCTCTGCCTACCTGGGTCTCCATGACAATGACCGTCGTCTGGCTGACCACTTCGGGGGGAAGCTTCACCTGGGCTTCATCGAGATCCGCGAGAAGCTGGAGAGGCTCAGGGTGAGGGTGCCAGTAAACCGTGCATGCCATTCGTGGACGCCCGCCTGCAGTGTCCATCTTAATCGGCGAACGGCGTGTTCACCATGAATCAATATGCAATCATAGCATGGAGGCTGTGCAGGCTATAAAGAGGTCAGACAAGATTACGCTGGATCCCTAGGGGGCTCTGCCTCAACAGTTATATAATCCTTCACCTATCCCATGGAGTATTATTTAAACATTTTTATTATGGTGCAATTTTGGTGACATATTTCTGTGGCAGCTTATAAACTGTTGGTGTTATTCTTCCCATAGGGATTATGGCTCCCAAAAAGATGCACTTATTTGCTTGACGGATCTCCTTTTGAAAACCTTGCCTTGACAGAAAGTTCGAGAGTTATGTTTTTAAATTTGTTTTTATGTCTATCGAGGTGGGTTGCTGGTCGCTGTATACTAGCTGTGTGGAAGTGAGAATCGATGAGTAAAGCGGATAGAAATGACATTCATAGCCATTCTCACTTGATGTATTTGCACATCCCTTCGTCTGTTTTATGCTTTCTCCTTGTTTAAGATCAGACAGAAATGAGGATTGCCGGTATCACCCGTCTCCCCCTTCCCTTCTTTCCCAAAGAAAGTGGTTGCTGAGAAACAGGAGCGGATGCGAATGAGAAGGAGAGAGGAACGAGATCGGGAAGAGGAGAGAGAGAGGGAGTGGGAGATGGAAAGAGAGCGGGAACGTGAGAGGGAGCGTGAGAGGGAGAGAGACCGAGAAAGGGAGAGGCGGAGGTGAGAATGCAGTACTGTTACTGTTACAGTACTTACTCACTGTAAAGACCCAGTTCTACAGTATGTGGCCAGTCAGGGTACTCTTGGATATTTATGACTTGCTGAAGACAATATTTACTTATAAAGCAATTATCAATTTCAAATGTTTACTGAACAAATTGGTCAAATCTGTATGGAATTCTTAACTAAGCTCATTGTAGGCCAAAATAAATTAAAGTGGGATTCTCACTAATCCAGTGTACTTAAAATTAGTGGTACTATTTTAAGTGATTCTAGCAAAATGGAAAAAAATATTTTAAAAAATATACAGATCTTCCCAGTGTTACCTATGCTTATCAATAATAATTTAAGGTGATATTTTATATTTAAACGGGGAATCTTCATGGCAATCCAAACCCATTCATAGCTAGCCTGTTTGCCGTGGTCTGGTGTAGCCCACTGGAATGCTATTTGCATAAGAGCACTCGATTGGTCCTGTGCGCTTGTGACATTCTGATTGGTGGTTCACTCAATGTGGCGCAGGCTAACCGTTACTCAAACTTTTTGTGTGTGTTTAACACTTTTATGAAATCCTGTGCCATTATTGGTGGCAGCAAATCCTTTGACTGATTGATTTGTGATTTTACAAACTGGTAGCTCTCAGTACTGTGAATATCTCACTTTGTGAGAACATCACGGCCAACAAAGGCAAAAGCACAAACATAAAGTATGGAATTTGCCTCTCATCCATATGAGATGAAAGGGTTTTGTTTCTGAAGAAGCTATAATCTCCTTTGCTTCTGTCCACATTCTGCTCATACAGCCTCATACGTGACTTCAGAGCTGGAAGGGCTCATTTTTCAGTTATTTACTGTCACATTCATTCCTGAAATTTTGCTCATCATCAGTCCCAAATAAGTTCTGTAGTGAGCATATTAATTGTCACAATTCTTTTTGAATTTGTCTGTATTACATCTTTGCTCTGCTTTTTGCAATCTGCTTTAAATGAAACTTTACCCTTGTTTTTTTTTTTTTTGGCCGTTGGGGGGGGGC
>JAODKF010006630.1:0-15541 GCA_026779585.1 Mormyrus proboscirostris
GAAGCAGGATTTAACCTAAACAAAGTAAGGCAACGTGGCAGGAACATAAAGGGTCAGAGAGCTACAGTAGATGTCCCTGGCCAGCATGGGGGCAATATCACAATGTGTGCTGCTATTGCTGAACATGGAGTCATTCACAATGCAGCCACCACTGGGCCCTGCAACACCGACCGCCTTCTTCGGTTTTTGGATGGGCTCTATGATGCTCTTATTCCAGAAAATGCTAGGGGGGTTGTGAGGGCCAACATGCCATGCTATGTGAGGGAATGGCTTGAAACCCACCAACAAATGATGATGGTGTTCCTGCTACCTTAGTCACCGTTCCTTGACCGTATTGAGGAATTCCTCTCCGCTTGCAGGTGGAAGGTGTATGATTGATCAAATGTCATTACTGGAGGCAATGGATGCTGGCTGTGGGGATATCACACCTGAGGCTTGTCGGACCTGGGTGCGGCATGCCAAAAGATTTTCCCTGTTCTGTCTCAAAAGAGAAAATACCAGGTTTGATGTAAACACGATGATGTGTGTTCACTGGAAGAGAGACTGGATGCCCCTTGAGGGATTTCACAGTACATCTGTGTTCCCCCTGCTCTGAACCGGGGGGAATGTAAGACAGTAACTTCATACAGGTTTATCCATCTATACATATTTCTATAAATGTACTATGTACTGTAAAATAATCTACTACAGTAAATGTACAATGTTCAATTCCATATGTTTGTGTATATTTCTGTTACTTGGTTATATGCTTTATCAGTTATAATAATTATCTGTAAATTTACAAATGTTTCACATTACATTTTATTCTGTCTTTTCTTCTACATTAGATTTGAGTAAGGATTTAATTAAAAGATTAAAACATTTGCTGATTAAGTCTCGATGCACTGGTGAAAGTGTTTTATTCATTTTGTCACAGTGTTGAAGTGATTGACTGTTGCATGTTCTGACACGCATGCAAGGTTTTGATTATTTTAGTGGCTTCTGCAGAGGTGATTCAGTGTTGGGAGAAATGCATGAACTGTTTTGAGAACTGCTTTAAGAGTGGTGAGAATGGTGTTTCTGATGAGGAAATTGCATGAAAGCAACTGAGAAACTAATTGCTTTTCCATTATTTCTTATAGGGGAAAATTTGATCAATACTTGAACTTTTTAGGATTCGAACCCAAGTTCTGAACGGATTAAGTTTTAGTTTCGAGATACCACTGTATATTCCATAAATTGCAGTGACACGGCATAGTTGTGTTTTTAATACCCATGGAACATGATTTTGTTGTTCTCGTATTACAATTTTGCTGTTTTTGTGTTACACAGTGCTGTGTGTCATTTTTGTTTGCTATTGTATAGTGACGTGAGATCTGAAAAATAAATCTGACTGCTTTCTTTCAACAGTGAACTATACATACTGTAATATGGAGCTTAGCAAAGTTGAAATGGGTGTCTGACATGAATAAGTATCAGTTTGCTAAAGAAGAATGAAAAGGTGCGAACCAACTATCACTCAGCATTGTGGAGCTCAGGAGCATACTTACACTGACACAGACAATATATCTAAGTATTTTGGCTCTCCTAGTTAAAATGGTGCTGATTGTACTTTCCATTTTGGTGATACTGACTAATTCATTAGTGAAATTATTCGCTTTTGAGACATGACTTAATTATTTTGGGGAAGTTAGAAGTTTTTGCAGCTAAACCAGTGTTCTGCTATATGTATGAACTGATTTGAGAAATGCACTTATTGTCTTGAGGATGTTAAGTATGTTTCGTGAAATGTTCCAAAGCAATAAAGAAAATCTGTACTATGTAAGTACACTGGCAAGAGAAAGCACTCACATAACATGTAACCTCTTCAGATCTCAAGACAGTACAAAGCAAAAAAAAATCACTCAGCACTGTATTACACAAAAATGGCAAAATGGCAACAGAAGGATAACAAAATGTATGTACTGTGGGAATCAAAAACATAAAAATGCCATATCACTGCAAGAAATATATTTTTAAATCAATTTGAAAGCCTGTGGTGACTAACATGATGATCACATACAGTACTGTGCAAAAGTCTCAGGCAGTCAAAATAAATATTTAAAGCAATTTATCTGAGTGGTGTATCCACATTTACTCAGAACAAAAACACAATGTAATATTAGAAAATATACAATGTAGGAGTAACACAATAAATGCTAGTAAAAATGTCTTCCAATCTCCAAAAAGTTGTTGGATGGTTAGATGAAAACCACTCTAGTTCCCAGACCCCTCCTCAGAGGCACCTCAGCTATTCCATGTATTTATTAATTTTCACCACCAGCTCACTTAAGTTAATTAGTTAAAAAAGTCAATGTGATATTGATTAGCTATACAAGGTGTGCTAGTGGTCAAGTAAAAAAATACATGGGTGTGTTGGTGGGTGTGCTGGAAAATAACGGGGTGATTTTAACAGCGATTCTGGAATGACTTGGCTAACGCACTTTGACAGACATAATAGCATAGTTATACACCGACATATAGATAATTTAAACATAATTTTATTTGGCTGCCTCAGACTTTTGTACAGTATTCTATACAGTAGGGCCCCCATATCTATGGGTGATACGTTCCAAGACCTATGGCAGATAGTTTAAACCACTGATAAAGGCAAACTCTCCACAGACCTATTTATAACGTGATTTTCGTGTACTTACATATAGCAATAGATAAATTAAACTCAACAATTTCTTACAAAAACCCTATTTTCTTGTCTAAACATCCAACAAATCCATCATATGGTCTGATTGTTTTTGATGCAATTAAACACTCCTTTGCTTATCTTAAAACACTTGTAACATTTACACAGAGAAAGTGTAAAAATACATTCGTAAACATGACATTGTTTGTGAAGACCAATGGAATTATTTCTGTTCATGCCGCAGTTTTTGTAATTACGTAAGTCTTGAAAAGAAAGAGCATCACACTAAACATGATCTGCGTCTCTCTACCTAGCTGAGTCTGGCCAGGGATCGGAGACTCTTATTTTGACATTGAGGGCAGTGCATGGCCATTTTGATACGCATATAGTCTCATGAGATTCACGTGAGGTATCGTTAGGTTCAGTTGCTGAAAATCCGGAGGTTGTTAATGTCGACGGGGCATGAGTTTTGCTGGGGGCATCAGCTTTGGGAGAGAGACCGAGATTTACAGAATAACCTGGTGAAGCCATCCATTTAGTCCGGAACCACAGTGCATCTATGAGGCCAGTAAGAAGCGTATGGTTCTCCATAGTAATTTTAGATGGGTAACTGGATTTAATTGTTGGATTGTGTGGCACAGTGGGAGCACCATTTACGTGGGGATTCAGCGAAGGAGTGTGTGTTTGGTTCCCCGATAGAGTTGCACGACTGTTTTAGGTAGAGTATTTCTTAATTCGGATTTTAAAGTTATAAATAAAGATGGTGTTTTTTTTAAACTTAAGTGGGTTTGCCATTTACAGACAGCCAAGGGGTGGCTGTTTTCTCCATCTGGAAATAGTAAAGTATTGAGAGTTTCGGTTATACCATCTATGGGTGGGTAGATCAGCTCATGTAGTGTGAGTTTATGCAAGCCCTGGAAGCAACTTGTTGCGCAACTTACCCTTTGTGAGACAGATTAAGTTTTGCTGTGGGAGTTGTATTTTTGTTTTCATCTATTTATGGATTTGAGTTTTCTTTTATTATTCTAAGCTGACCGTTTACGGTGTTTCTTCTTTTGTGTTTTTTTTCCTGGGTTTCATAACTGAAGGGTTCATTGTAACTTTTGTACTTTAGATTTTCAGATTGCTAGTTAAAAGTTGTGCCTAGTATCTTGTAATTAATCACTGTATTGTGCTATGTGAATTGTAATTGTGTTGAAAGTTAGAGAGTTACATTTACCTCCCATGTGATCTGGCTGCCAATAAATCTTTGGATTTCCTTGTACAGCCCTATATCGTTTCTGAGTGCCTTCTGGTAGTATGCTGGTATAAATTATACACAAGTGAAGGTCACAAATTGGTGGGATCGGCTGTTACAAGACAAAGTAGGCCAGGTTGTGTGTTAGGTAATATCAGATTGGTGGCACCCTGTGGTTTCATTGGGGAGGGTGGAGAAACAGTGGTTAGTACCTGGAAATCAACAAGATCAAGGATTGGGTCGAGACAACGGATCAAGCTCTTCTTCCGCTAAAGGCTGTTGACTAAATTGTGGATTTTGGGTGTTTGTTTTGGTTGAGTGTCCTTGTTTGTTCCTGGAATGGAGGAACAGCTTAAAGCATTGACTGAACAGGTACAGAAGCTCCAGGGTGATAATGATAGGTTAAGAGCCATTGTAAGGTCTGTTTCGTTTAGTATATAAATGGCATCTATGCCTGAAGTAAAAGTCCTTGTTCCATACCGGTAAATAATGTAAATGGTTTAATCCACAGGTAAAGAACATAATCCATAGTTGCACGATACCAACAGGTGCAGAAATCCTCCACAGATGAACAATAACACAGTAAAATACTGATATGTTAGTCACGTTAGTCACGGTAGAAAAACTGCATGCCTCTATACTAAACGTACAAACCGTACATACCAACGTACCGAAACTCTGGAAAACTTAAGCACACACCCATGATCGCAAGTAGATGACATCATCGACAAGCGCAGAGCTTTATCACTAACATCCAGGGCCTATATTGGTACAATCAAAAAACACAGGCTACAGCATAACCCAACTTATGTAACCCATACATTTCTGGCCCCTAATTGTTTATTACAAAGAGCACCTAATAAACAATTACATGCAATAATCACAATAGTCAAATACAGTCCTTATAGCCCTAAGGCTGCTCAGCCAGCAGGCAGACCTTTGTAATGGGCCTGAGGAGTTCACTGGTTTTAGTCTTCACCATAACGCTTCGTATGAGTACATGTTCATCTGGAACAACCTTAATAATTCTACCAATAACCCATGAGTTTTGGGGTGCTGATTCATCCACCAGCAGGATGATGTCTCCTAGGGAAAAGTTTCTTTTGATCCTGGACCACCGTTGACGTGTTTGAAGCTCTGGCAGATACTCTCTAAGCCATCTCTTCCAGAAGAGATCTGCCATATATTGGACCTGCCTCCACCGGCGGCGAGCAAAGAGATCTTCGTCTTGGAACAGGCTAAGGGGTAGTGAAGGTTTTGATCTTTGCAACAGAAGATGATTTGGAGTCAAAGCCTACACGTCGTTTGGATCATTGGTTGGGGTGGTGATGGGACGACTGTTGAGTATGGCCTCGGCCTCACATAGGAAGGATTGGAGGCCCTCTTCATCCAAACTTTGTGTGTTTAAGGTGGCGTTGAGGATCTTTCTTACAGAATTGATAAGTCGCTCCCATACTCCACCTTGGTGTGATGCCGAAGGAGAGTTGAAGTACCACTGGATACCTCTCTGTAACAAGATGTGTTCTATTTTAGATGTGTTCCACTCTTGTATTGCCCTCTTAAGCTTGCGCTCGGCCCCCAAAAGTTGGTCTCCAGCACTTGCCCCCTTCTTGTGATGAACCGGCGTAGAGCATTTATGAATGAGTCTGTATCCAAGGAAGCAGCTACTTCTAAGTGCACAGCCTGCATAGCCAAATAAGTGAAGATGACGCCATATCGTTTGACTGTTGATGGTCCACGTTTACCATCAAAGGGACCAAAGTAGTCCACTCCAATTCTTGTAAATGGCGGCTCATCCGGAACAAGGCAAACTCTGGGCAGATCTGCCATCTGCTGTTAGCCTACGGCGCCATGAAGACGACGACACACCACACACCTAGACAAGACTCTTCTGATAACTGAGTAAGCATTGGGGACCCAGTATCTTTGACGTAGGTGGGACAATACATGGTTGCGCCCACTGTGACCTATCCTTTTATGAATGGCTTTGATGATGAGCTCAGTCACCTTCAAGTCTTTGGTGAGTATGGTGGGATGTTTACCCTCTTTCGGCATGGCAGCTCGGCTCAGTCTTCCTCCGACTTTAAGAATGCCATCTTGTAGACATGGATTTAGTTTATAGATGTGACTTGTTCTCTCAACGTCTTTTTGCAGAGCTCCGACTTCATCTGGGAATTTCTTTCCTTGGGAGTGATGAACAATCTCTATCTCCGCCTCTTGTAAATCTGTCACAGTGAGAGATGGTTTGCTCTGGATATTCGTTTGGCTTCTAGTAATTTTTCTTCTAGTCTGCAGAGGCTTTGTGTCCTTCTTCACATTGGCTGACTGCCACATAAACTTCTTCATCTAAAGGATCCAAGCAACCGCTCTCTTCAGCTGGTCCCAGGAGGAAAGGTACTGCATCAGCAGCTCCATAGCCTCAGGTTTCTCACCCAAGACAAGTATGTTAACTTTAGTTTTAATTCAGGGTCTGATGATGGGAGAACCTTGAGATGGTCTGGGCTTTGTGGCCAGACCTCAGCTGGCTTTGTGAGAAAGTGAGGACAATTTATCCAGCTTCGATTATGGACAAACTGCGCCGCCTTCTGTCCTCTCGATGCATAATCAGCAGGGTTTAGGTGTGTGCTGACGTGTCGCCATTGGGGTACCTTAGTTAGTTTGAGGATTTCTGTTACTCTGTTGGCCACGAAGGTCCTGAATCTTATTGTTTCATTGTTGAGGTACTTTAGTACTGCCATGATGTCGGACCAAAATAGATGCAGCTGTCTCTTCAGCAAACTGGGTATGCAGACTGCCATGGTCGCTGAGGTGAGTTCTAGGCGTGGGATGGTGGTAGGCTTGAGTGATGCAACTCTAGCCTTTCCAATGACGAAGGAGCAATGGGTCTGGTTGCTGCGATTACATTGGAGCAGGTAGGTCACCACACCGTATCCCTCTTAGCTCGCATCGCAAAAATGATGCAGCTGGGCCCAAGTCACCTCTCCAAAGTCTGCCGGCTTGTAACATCTTGCCACCTCATAGTGCAGGTGCAGGCTGTCGATCCATTCACGCCACTGGTGTGCCAGGCTGCCATGGACAATGTCGTCCCACCGTGCCTTTAGCCTGCAGAGCTCTTGGAGAAGTTTCTTGGCCTGTAGAACAACTGGAGACACCGCTCCTAGAGGGTTTTAGATGGAGCTCACTATACGAAGGATGTTTCTTCTGGTTGGTGATCTATCATGGACGGTAATTTTAAACTTGAAGTGGTCTGACTGGACACACCACTCAACACCCAGCGCTCTCTCAACAGGAAGATGATCTAGATCTAAGTCCAGCTCTGACACTTCCTTTGTCCTATCCACTTCGGGCATGGCCGCCAGCACCACTCGACTATTGCTGATCCACTTTGTCAGCTTGAAGCCTCCCCTCAGACAGATGGCTTTGAGGTCTTTGTATAGCCTTATAGCCTCCTCCTCCATTTCAACAGACTTCAGGCAGTCATCTACATAAAAGTTCTGTAGCACTGTGTCGACTGCTGTGGAATCAAACTGGTCTCTGTTGTCTTCTGCGGCACGTCTAAGGGCGTAACTGGCGCAGCTCGGGGATGACGTAGCACCAAATACGTGTACAACCATTCTGTACACCGACGGCTCTCGACTAAGGTCACCGTCGGCCCACCACAAAAAGCGAAGAAGATCCGTGTCTTCACGGGGAACCCTTACCTGATGGAACATGGCTTCCACATCGGCTATCAAAGCCACAGGTGCTTGGCGGAATCTGAGAATGACTACTATTAAAATCTGGCCCCTGAAGTAACTGTTCATTCAGGGATGTCCCTCGAAAAGAGGCGCCACAATCGAATACCACACAAATCTTGTATTTTTTAGGGTGGTACATGCCATGATGTGGAATGTACCACACTTTCCCATTCTCTCGAGCAAGGTCCTCTGTTGGAACCTTTACTGCATTACCCTTATGTATGATATCGGCCATAAATCTGCTGTAGTCTTCGTGGAAGAATGGATTCTTGAGTAGTGATGAAGCAAACAAGGTCTTCAAACTTTGGTCTTCGATATTGCTTCTCCTGGATATCATATGCCACACTTCGCCACCTCTCTCACAGCTTATAGAGAAGTGTATAGATTATGGCCTTCATGTTGGCCACATCTCATCCATAAACTCCATCTCTGCCACAGCATTGTTGCAGCTCGCCAGGTACAATGCGAATGCGTTCAGGGCCTCACCATCATCTGGCTTGATTGCAGGCCAGCTCAAAGCCTTGTTGATATATGCCACCGCCACATTGTATTCATTTCCAAAGTGCTCCTTGAGGAGCCTCTTTTCTGTCTGATACCCCAGCACCGGGTCCATGTGTAGATAGCTTCGTATTTGCTCTTTAGGTTGTCCGCAAGTGAGCTGCTCTAAGTACAGACGATCTGCATAGTTTTCAGTCTTATTCTCCACACCATGCTCAAAGGCTCTGATGAAAAGTCTGTAGTCCAAGGGGTCTCCCTTAAATACTGGGATGCTTTGTGGAGGTAGCATAATAAGTCTTTGTTGCTTTACCAGAAACTCTGTAATGTCATTTTGGCGCTGTAGCACGTTGAAAAGAGCTTCTGAACCACTCATCTCTGCCTGCACTGAATAGTGCTCTGGAGATCTGTCACTATTATTGTCGTAATTCCTTGTGTAATCACAGAAGAGCGGCTGTGGCAGCTGAAGCTGATGGGCTGCGACCTGTGGCTGCGGTGGCTGAAGCTGATGGGTGGCGACCTGCGGCTGCGGCGGCTGAAGCTCATGGGCTGCGACCTGCGGCGGCTGAAGCTCATGGGCGGTGACCTGCGGCTGCAGCGGCTGAAGCTCATAGGCGGTGACCTGCGGCTGCAGCGGCTGAAGCTGATGGGCTGCGACCTGCGGCTGCGGCGGCTGAAGCTGATGGGCTGCGACCTGTGGCTGTGGCGGCTTAAGCTGATGGGCTGCGAACTGTGGCTGCGGCGGCTGAAGCTGATGGGCTGCGACCTGTGCCTTCACCGAGCCTTCACCGCTGGTTACAGATCCTTCATAGCTTTGCAACACTTTGAGTTTAGCATCTGCAGTAGCTAATTCTATTTTAATTTACAATTCCTCCCGACCAGCTCTCAGGTATAACTCCTGTTCCTCCAATGCCCGCTTCTCCCTCAGTGCTGCTGCTTGAGCCATTAATGCTACTTTATCCAACTCGACCTTCAAATGCTCAGATGATGATCTGGATCGCACAGAGCTACTGCGTTTAGAACCTCTAGTCTGTCCTGATACTGCCACAGAAATGCTATCAGCGGGACGCACACTTTCATCTATCCTTCTTGTTTCCTCTACATGAACATATGCTTCTTTAATCCACACGTCAACTTGTTCAATGAAGTCACAAAACGCAGCTTCTTTAGGCTCAAACCAGCTCTGTTGGTCGCATTTCATGTTGTCTTCTAACCCCATTTGTGTGAATTGCTCTTTGACTGCATTATTGGCTTCGATGAAGTCCTCAAAACCCGGTGTAAATCCCATGGATAGCTTAGTTTTAAGCATTTCTAGATTACAGTCATTTTCCATAAAATGAATCAGATAATTTTTTTAAGAGTAAGTTAGCTTAATTTACCTCTTCTGCTGCTCATTTTCCTTTGTAAGTAGTCCTCCAAGGCCTTGTATGTCGGTCTTTCAGTCCGTTTCTCCTGAGTGCATGCACCACTGTTTGAATCTTCCATGATGTCTTTGATAGCTCGAAGCCGCTTTCGACTTTAATCCAGTAAGTAGATTCTACATGCACTTGCGGTTCCAGCATTCCCTGAAAACCATTGTAGTTAGTCTGGTAATTTGTTTACAAAAGTTCAATATTGTGCGAGCACATCAATCAAAGGCTTTCTTCTGAAGATGATGTGTAGTGTCTACTAATTCTCTACTAATGTAAGGTCCGTTTCGTTTAGTATATAAATGGCACGTGTGAAGTAAAAGTCCTTGTTCGATACCGGTAAATAAGGTAAACGGTTTAATCCACAGATAAAGAACATAATTCATAGTTGCTCAATGCCCACAGGTGCAGAAATCCTCCACAGATGAACAATAACACAGTAAAATACTGATATGTTAGTCACGTTAGTCACGGTAGAAAAACTTTATGCCTCCATACTAAACATACAAACCATACATACTGAAACTACGGAAAACTTAAGCACACACCCATGATCGCAAGTAGATGACATCATCGACAAGCGCAGAGCTTTATCACTAATATCCAGGGGCGCCCTCTATTGGCACAATCAAATAACACAGGCTATTGCATAACCCAACTTATGTAACCCATACAGCCATGACCGGGGCGAACACGTGTACCGATCCTGCAGAAGGCGTTTGGGGTAGGATTCCTCCAGAACGGGTGGATGTTCATGCGAGGTATATTTATGTCCCTGGGGAGAGAAAATGTCCCAAATTCACTGGTAAAGCCTTTGATGGTTTACCTGTGGAGGAATGGGTAGAAGAGATCCGTAGGTCCCTAAGATGTCGACATATATCCCTGAATGAGAAGGCATTGTTCATTTATGATCACTGGGAGGGGGAAGCCAAGACAGAAATTAAGTTTCGGTCTCTAAGTGATAGAAATGATCCAGGGAGGATTTTATCTATTTTACCAGATATGTATGGTTGTTCACTATCTTATATTGGGCTACAGAAGCAGTTTTATCAGCCTAAACAAGTAGAAGGGGAATCATTACAGGAGTATTCGCATTCTTTGCTGTCATTGAAGGATGTTATCAAACGTTGAAGCCCTCAACCTATTTTAAATTCTGATCAGCTGTTAAGAGATCAGTTTGTAGAGCATGTCCGAGATAGCATGCTGCAGAGGGAACTGAAACAATCAGTACGGCTTAACCCTGACATTTCTTTTCTGACCATTCACAGTGAGGCTATATGATGGGTCAAGGAAGGGGAGCATGTGGGTGTGCAGAGCCCGGGCCTACTCCTGTGACACTCAGATTGAGGTGGTAGGTGAGGGTATGGTTGAAAGTCAAGTAGCAGTAAGTTAACCTAACAATGAATTGTCGGAATTGAAAGAATGTCTACGGAAGCAACAAGCTCAACTAGATATGTTATTAAATCACTTTGCATTGAATAACACGTGTCCCCTGCCTAGTGTGACGGGTATAGATAGTTGGACCAGAACTTATTATTATACTCAAGCAAAAAATTATAAAAACCTATTTGTAACCACTGTGACTAAATAGGACACATAGCAAGGTTTTAGCACGTGAGAAAAGAATCTCACCCTGCAGTTTGAGGGACAGGTGGTCAACTCGGGTTCAGAGGTGGTTCAAGGGACAACATTGTCGAGCCACAGGAAAACTAAGGCCCTCTCGTGTGGGGAGCCGAACATCAGGATGGGTTAAAGAAGGCTCAACAATAAGTTCTAAGTGCCTAACTAAGTTGATGGGGAAGCTTCCAGTTGTGGAAGTGCGAATGGGGGGTGTCCATCCCTTGCCTGCTTGATACCGGCTCGATAGTCACCACGATTACAGAGGATTTTTTTCTATGAGCATTTTAATTCTTCTGTAGAACAACTGCAAGAGTGTAGATGGCTTCAGATTAAGGCGGATAATGGCCTAGAAGTCCCATATTTGGTATACTTGAAGATAGACATCCAAGTGTTGGGTACAATACTACCAAGGATGGGTATTCTGGTATTCCAGAATTCAAGTGATGCTTATACTAAGTTCCAAAAGGATAAGGTCCAAGGGTTATTGGGTATGAACGTGATTATGTTATGATGAGTTGTTTCAGCAACATGGATCTGCTTTATTCCGGGCTCCTCTAATACAATCTGCAGGGAAGGCCTGGAAACAGGCGTTTATGGAATGTCAGCAGCTGGATGGACTGCCACCGACGAGTTGTTTAGGTAAAGTTAAGGTGGCTGGACGTACGTCAGTATGCATTTCTGCAGGTTCTACTAAATTTGTGTCAGCGACATGTAATCAGCACATAGGGCCTGCTATTCAGTCTGTATTACTGGAGCCAGTGAATTGTAAGCTTCCCCCAGGCCTTTTCTAGTAGTTAAAATAGAAACGAGAGATGTGTGGCTTCCTGCACGCCATGAGGTGGGGACGTTGTTTTGAGTAGAACAGCAGCTGACCCATCCATTGGTAGTGTTCGATGAGGAGACTTCTAGTGAAAGGTGTATCGCAGTGGTTCGATCAATTGATACATCAGGTGACACATTGGACTTATCTACACAGATATGGCCTACGTTGACGTCGGAACAAAAGCAACAGGGTAAAGGTCTTTTACAGCAGTATGGTTCTGTGTTTAGTCAGGGGGATGGTGATTTGGGATGTAGTAATTTGATCAAACATAAAATCCCATTACTAGATGAGGCCCCAGTGTGCCAACGATATTGGTGACTTCCACCATTACAGTACAAGCAAGTGAAGGCTCATATTCAAGAACTATTAGAAAGGGAAGTGGTGCGGGTGAGTTGTAGCCCCTATTCATCGCCTATTGTGGTGCAGAAGAAGGATGGGACTATCCGGCAGTGTGTAGACTATCAGCAGCTTAATGCTAAGACCAGAAAAGATGCTTACCCTCTGCCTCGAATTGAGGAGTCATTAGATGCCTTAACCGGGGCTAGCCTGTTTTCTACCCTTGATTTGACTAGTGGGTACAATCATGTGCCTATGGCTGAGAAAGATAGGCACAAAACTGCCTTTTGCACACCATTTGGACTACTTTAATTTAACCGTATGCCTTTTGGACTTTGTAATGCCCCTAGTACGTTTCAAAGGCTCATGGAACATATTTTTGGGGACGAAAGGTTTCACTCTTTTTGCTGTATTTGGATTACATTGTTATCCTTTCATCATCATTTGAATCTCATCTACAGCTCCTTGAGGTGGTACTGCAAAGATTACAGCAACACAATCTAAAGTTGAAGCTGGACAAGTGTCATTTCTTCCAATCAGAGGTCCATTATCTTGGGCATGTGATTTTTTCTGCAGGGGTAGCAACCGACCTGGAGAAGATCAGGGTAATATCAGAGTGTAAACGTCCTACAATTGTCAAAGAACTCCGATCCTTCTTGGGTTTTGCATCATATTATCGGGAGTTAGTAGAACATTTTGCAACGCATGCTGCTCCATTGCACAAGTTTGTAACAGTACTGCAAGGCAGCAAGAAAAAGCCAGGAGTAATGAAAGTGGATGGAAGATGGGAGGAGGAATGTAAAAATGCATTTAATACTCCAAAAGAGAAGTTGGTAACATCACCTGTTATGCAGATTTCAATAAAACGTTTTTTTTAAGGATCAATGCAAGCCATATGAATGGAATGGTAAATGGACTGCATTTATACAGCGCTTTTCTACTCCTACGAGTACTCAAAGCACTTTACAATACATGCCTCACATTCACATTCATATACCGGTGGCAGAGGCTGCCATGCAAAGTGCCAACCTGCTCACCGGGAGCAATTAGGGGTTCAGTGTCTTGCTCAAGGACACTTTGACGGGGTCAGGAGGAATCAGGGCTCGAACCTACAACCCTCTGGTTGCCAAACAATAACACTACCTCCTGCACCACTATGGGATTAGGGGATGTCTTCTCTCAAGAACATGAAGGGAAACAATAGCCTGTGGCATATGCTAGCAAAGGACTACATCCCATGGAGTGGAATATGTCCAATTACAGTTTGATGAAGTTGTAACTTCTGGGATTGAAATGGGCCGTCACCGAAAAATTTTGTGAGTATCTGTCGGTGGCTACATTTACTGTTTTTACAGATAAAAATTACTTGCAAACTGCAAAATTGGGTGCGGTGGAGGAGCGTTGGGCATCACAACAGGCTCTGTTCAACTTTGACATTAAGTATCGACCTGGAAGCAAGAACCAGAATGCTTTGTCGAGGCAGTCACGCCAGCAAATGCCTGCCTCCATCGAGGAAGTGGTAATGGGAGTGCCTGTTCCAGGTACTAGCAAGAACCAGGGGACGGATCAGCAGTGTTCTGGCTTCATGTCCCTGATGGACGTGTGTCCGGGTCAACAGAAGGTTGACTTAGCAGCTCTACAAGCAGCAGATCCAGTTATCAGGGTATTTCTAGAGTACTGGCAAAGAGGGAAATTTCTGTCTGTAGAGGAGAAAGCAGTTGAAACCAAAGCAGTCAGGGAGCTGTTTAAGCAATGGAAAAGTACAAGAGAGCATGAAGGGCTGTTGTATCGTCTGACTCACATGCCAGGGGACAACGGAGAAGTTCTGCAGTTGTTGCTCCCTGAGGCATTGCGGTCTGCTTACAGCTCTACACGACAATTATGGCCATCAAGGCTATGAGCGAACTATTCATTTGGTGCGACAAAGGTGCTATTGGTCCCAAATGTGTGGTGGCTAAAGCAGTGTGCCCTAAAGTACAAACTTTTCCAGCTAGCCTGCCGGCCCCAAGACCATTAGAGATTGTGGCAGTGGATTTTACAGTACTGGAAAAAGCGAGTGATGGCTAAGAGAATGTCTTAGTGGTAGCGGATGTATTTTCAAAATTTACCCAGGCTTTTTCGACTCCTGACCAAAGAGCCAGCACCGTGGTGTCGGTGTTGACAGAGAAATGGTTTTACATCTATGGGGTGCCCCAGCGGATGCACACCGATCAACGTTGAAATTTTGAAGGAGATTTAATGAAAGCCCTCTTCTTTTGTGTGGAGTGGCAAATTGATTCTGCCAATGAAGTGGAGGAAGGCACGATTGGAGAATGGGTAAGAGACTAACAAGAGTTTCTGCAGTTTGCCTATTCTAGTGGAGATAGACAGCTTAAGGCAGCAGCAACTCATCGTGCCCAGCAGAATCAGAAAGGGACAGCCCCAATACTCCCCGTTGGCACGGTACATAATCATGAGGTGTCTAGATGATGGTGGTCACATGTATACCATTCGTCCAGTAGATAATCAAGGCTCAGAAAGAAACGTTCATTGGACTGAATTGAGAGTGGTCCCAGGACAAGTGTCACCAGAATCCAAAGAGGCATGGAATACTGATGGGAGGACCCCTGAAGAAGAAATGTCATCATGATAGTCCATTAGTAGTGAAGCTCACCCAACCCTTATGGTAAGGCAGCATTATTTTAGGCTATGTTCGGATGCTGATGGTATGTCACTGGGACAGTGACTTTTCAAAGTGGGGGTGGATGTAACTGGTATGATGTCAATATCAGGGATAGGAGACTCTTATTTTGACATTGAGGGCAGTGCGTGGCCATTTTGATACACATATAGTCTAAAGAGATTCACGTGAGGTATCGTTTGGTTCAGTTGCCGAAAATCTGGAGGTGGTTAATGTCGGCGGGGCATGAGTTTTGCTGGGGACATCAGCTTTGGGAGAGATTTACAAAATTACCTGGTGAAGCCGTCTATTTAGTCCGGAACCACGGTGCATCTGTGAGGCCGGTAAGAAGCGTTTGGTTCTCCGTAGTAATTTTAGATGGGTAACTGGATTTAATTGTTGGATTGTGCGGCACAGTAAGAGCACCATTGATGTGGGGATTCAGCGAAGGAGTGCGTGCTTGGTTCCCTGATAGAGTTGCGCAACTGTTTTACAGTTTTTGCCTATTGCTTACACACTAAATCTGAATGCTTACACCAAAGCCTCAATACCTAAACTTCTTGTAT
>JAODKF010006631.1:0-15498 GCA_026779585.1 Mormyrus proboscirostris
GTGTGGGGGGGTGGGGGGGGGGGGGGGGGGTGGGGGGGGGGGGGGGGGGGGGGGGGGTGTGACTATTGGCGTGTTGATACACAGTTTTCATTTGTCGTCAGTCAACTGACTGGTTTTCAGTTTTTTAATTATTATGGTTCAGCTGGAGAACTGCAAGTGAAACCTCATGTTTTTTTTTGTTTTTGCAAAGGACAAACAATTCTACAAAATGCTTTATTATAAGCATAAAACAAATTAAACTAGTTATAAATATGAAAAACATCACGCATTCCTTTTTCAGACTCATGGTAAGCATCTGCTCTAATAACAGAATGACTAATGACGAAAGCCATATGTTATTTTTCTTTTGCATCTGGGCTTCCAAGAAATGATGGCGAAATAACACTGGCTCATTATTTTAATAATAATTTATTATTTTCCATAGATAACATTAAAATGAATCATACACACAATTACAGACATCACTTTTTTCAATAACACTGACAAATGTAAACAGCTGCACAGGTACATGAATTCAGAGACTTTACAATCCAGGCAGATTTACAGAGTTCACTTCAAAAAGACCTCAAAAAAATAAAAAATAAAGACCTCAGCAGACAGACACTCAAGGCTTGGCCCGCTTTCTACCCCTCTTCTACACAAGAAAATTAAAAAAATAATTAAGCACAGTTCATCATTATTATTATTTTGGAAGTTTTTGTCATTTGGAAGTACCGTCTTTTCAAATCAATGTCCACATCAGTACTATAAAAAATATTACCAGTAAAAATAGTTATCTTTAAAAATGTGCTAGCAGGACAAACCTTGACTGTAAATGATATCATACTGTATCTAACTGTTTTTTTATTTAGTGCTACATCAACGACAAGAACAACACTGTCATTTAATACATTTTTTTTTTACAAAGAATTCCACTTGTTTTAAAATAATGCCCTGCCCTTGTTCATAGTCCTTCTATATGTCATCATTTGTTTCCTCATATCTTTATCTTACAGTATTTCACCAGTTAATGGAATTTGGTACCTGAATCATCATATCAAATCACAGTTTCTTTGCGTGTTTTCTCTCCCTAAAGCTAATACAGAATCTGCCGCCATCTTAGTCGCTACACCTGTTTGTGTTTAAGTTGGCGGCACGTTTCACTATGTATGACTATTTTCATCTTCGCCCCTTTTCACCGGGGTCTTGCTGTTCGCTTTTCACATCCTGAGCAATGTTTGAATCCAGTTCCCTTGTGTAAACAAACCCTTTCCTGCAATGAATGGAGTGAGAAAGGCACAAATGATAAAATTACAAGTTTTAAGCTACGGTACCTAGTAGGGAATTTTGGTTATGCAAGCTTAATAGAGTCCGTTTCTACCAAACATGCCTTTCTCCTCTTTGTGCATGTGTTTTATATCTTAGAAATTATTATAATTATTGTTATTATTATTATTATCATTATTACTTTTTCATTTGAAACTCTGGCCATGACTATATTTCAAATATCTAAGTACCTTGTTTTTCTCTAAACCAGTGTGTCCATTTTCTAGCTTTTGTTAAGTAGAGCACATAGCTTGAGTCAAGACACAGTTTGGGCCTTCAGCCTATATTTTTGGTGCATGTAATTGTAAAGATTCTTTCATTTGACACTTTAATTGCTGGGTACTGGAACCTAATGTTAACGTGCATATAGAGCAAAGAACACATGGAATCTTTTAACCCATTTGTAGGAAAAAAATAACCCCATTCACCAAGGAACAAAGAAACGTAAAGGGATAGAGGCTACATAGAACCAACACTTGCCAACATAGAACCAACGTTTTCCTTTCTTTCTTGAAAAGGGAAATCCAGAATCTGATATGGTCTTCAATCATTCCTATTCATTCATTATCAAGACACTGGGGTTAGGTCAAAACACTTAAAATTAAGGGGGAAACAGGAAAATTAAGAAATTAAGACATGGTACGTAAGTACCATCAGTTTAGAGTGAATTATCTGTAGAAAAATAAATATATGTATTAATAGTATTTTAAGTTATCAGTGATGGGCATGGGTAAATGCTACAAACTCCTCATTCTCTGCCCTGAACCCATTTTTTTCACACAGGGCTTGATTCCATCTGGTTTATCTCAGAGGTCTACAAGGGTTATTCTTGCTTCTGTATTAATTCTAACAAGCATCAGTTATTCATCAGAATATAACGTAAAAGCAAACAGGTTGTGTATGTCTTAACAGAAAGACTGAAGAGTCTGTCTGTTATTGGTTTTAGGGTTAGGGTTAGGGTTAAGACTGAATTCCAGACTTTCAGTCGAAACGCTAATATACAATCAGTTTAAAGTTACAGTTTGTGAAAAGGAAAAAATAAATGCATATTTACATTTGTGTAAATACTTGTTCTAGTACTAGGGCTGAGTTCTGTCCATAAAAGCTGAGGCTATGGTGCTGTTGTTGGTGTACCTCAGGGCGGAATGCCGCATGCACTGTCAGAGTATCCCCAAGTATTCTACCAGATCACATTTTATAATGTTACATATCTGCTGGGATACAGCCTGCAGTAAAGAGTATTAGCTCATCCACTTTAGAAACTTCAGCAAGCCAACTTAATTATTCTATTCATATGGTACGATTTCACCTCCGAAACATCTTGTCAATGGCATCATAACTGATTTGTACAGTTCTTTAAGTATGACTTTAGCAGAATAGCCAATACCAGCAGTTTGTGCATGTTCTGTATCTGTAGACACTTTTGTGATACTGCCTCAAAGACAGTACCGACATTTAAAGATATCACATCTTTGTTTACCAAGCATGATTATAAATGGTTTTGTCAAAATGGTCGAGCTTCATTTGTACAGCATACAAGACTGATATGTGTAGGCAATGGCAAAAGTGTTTAGAAAAATTCCATTAATTTACATGAATTTTTGAAAACCTATTTATATCTAAAAGATAACACTTTGAATGGAAATATCCTAAAACCACAGTCAACCAGGTCTGAAACAGGATTCACAACTTTAAAATGGTGCACTTACTGAGTTACAGTATTTACACAAACTGTGTTGCTAAGTTACAAGGAGAGAACATTAAGTGTGAACAATTACACTTGAAAAATATATCTATATGTATTTATATATAGTATTTTTAGAGAAGGTAAATATAGTGTATTTATGGCCATCTTGGCAAGAGAAAAGACATTTCATAAATCACTACTATAATCACTACTATATTACGCCACTGAAAAGAGGGTAGCATCATTGCTGAATGAGAATCAAGAAAATGAAGTTATTAGTGGCACTTTGTGCATCAGAAATATAAAATAAGAATAAGGCTACAAGCCTGTATGCTTGTCTCAAAGAGGCTGTCATACGATTCATTCCAAAAACGAATTATGAATTTTCACTTCTGTGACCGGAGATACACTTTGAATATCAGTGGTTCAACATAACAGTACAGTATAAAAGAAAGAATTTTAACAGAAGGCATGAATCATTATAAAGACTAGCTTGAATGAGCCTGGCATTGCTGCTACAGACTGCTAAAAGGTAAAGTATGATACAGTAAATTTATAGCATTTGTCTTATTTTTCATCATTACTCCCATAATAAGTTCAAAGATTGTAAATACTGACGTACTTTAGCACAACGTGAAAGGAAAAGCTGCTGGTTTTCTGATACATGACGGACACATCATGGAATCCAATACTATTTTGGACATTTTTGAGAATGAGTGAATATAAATAAGCGTTCTCTCACTTAAATATTGAGAGGACAATCCATATTCACTCTCTGCCTTCATAAACACAACATTTTAAAATAAATATTTGACAATATCACTGTTTCCATTTTTGCCATTATTTGTTAAATATTAAATAAATAAATACATCATATTATTTCTGCTGATGGCAGAAAAAAACAACAAAAGTGAAACTTTAAAAAATATCAAACCTTGTCAGATACAAAATATTTGCACTTAAAAAAGAGGCTAAAAATCTCACCTGTGAAAATAAATAAGATATATAAAATAATTTGCTACAGTTGAAATTCTAAACCGCTTCCTCAACTTCGAAAACATATATGAGGAAGACTTATTTCCTCACGGCTGTTTAAAAATACTGTTTAATGGTGACATAAAGTCAATAAATAGGCAAGGTTAAATAAATAGGCAGATTTAACATAAATTAGTGTGAATAAATTACATTTCACCCCCTCAAAGATTTAAATAATTTATATAAGAACTGTAATTCTACAAACTATTCATGGAAACGAAGTGCAAATCCTATGCTCAAAAATACCAATGATAATGCTAACTGACGGCTATTTACATGATATATAAAGTCATGTAGCTGTTACAGTATGAGCTATAGCTAGAAGAAACCTCCTTGGATGCAAGGACTATGGTCTTACAGAAGAAACAATGGCACAGCCTCTGAGACCATATATTCTCCCACTGCGGACGTTTGAGAGTGCAGCCACGGACATCGTCCATTAGCTGAACCACCTCGTTTCAAACGAGCAAATGGCATGTAAGTGGCAACTGTCGAGTGGCAAACAGAGAAGCCAGAAAACCCAGAACAAGGAAACTTTAAGGCCCAAATACTTATTGATGGAGAGATGCCACTAATGGAAAGAGCCATGAAAAAAGAGTGTTTGTCTTCCTACTGCCTATTCGCATATCTGTGGTGCTAAACATTTACGTGCATTTCTGATCTTCCCTGTTGTTTGGAAGGTCGAGAGAAGCCGGACTTGGGACATCCATTCATCTTGATGCCCAGTCATTTTTCTTCAGTGTGCCATGACAGAATGGAACTGGGACAAACCAAAAAATAAAATAAAAAAAATCTAAAAATAAATATATTTGAAGAATACATACATAAATAAATGTGCTCATAAATAAGAAGAATTTGGTTCTGTTTGGCTTATCCTTATTAACCAGAAGCAGCATCTCTGGATTTCATTCGTGCTTGTTTTCTCTCTGATGCAATGCCCTTGGGATGAAGTTGAACGACATGCTAATAACCTGAATGCCCGTTTCCCCCACATTGTACTCTCACTTTGCTCTTCTTCCTCTTGTTCTCGTTGGCCTTCAGACCTTGATGCCCTTCACTGCTTGGTTGATAGTTTCCAAAAGGGCCTTATTCTCAGGGTTCTGGTAGCAGTCCTTGTTAGTGTACATATCGGTCAGCGTGCTCACGTAGGCATCAAAATTCTGCTCAGTTATTGGCTCCTGCTGAAATAGAATGTTTTGCATGTTTAAGAACCGAGTTTCCCCCCAAATCTTTTCTGCTATCGTCCCTCCCGATCTGGCAGGTCATCTTCATAATTTCGTCAGTGTGACACAACAATCCACTTTTAAAAGGTTGCAATTTTTGGCAGTTTTCTAAATCTATATTTGCAAACAAATGTGAATAATTCTCTATTCTCCAGCATTAATGATGAGCGCCCATTCCAGCAGTCATTAGTCAGGAGAACATAAAACTTTACAAAATACATGAAATAGCCAAACAAACAAGATATGCAACATCTATTTTCCTCATTTATAATGTTACAACGTTTAATGTGTTCATACAGTTACATAAAAAAACCTAATGGGATTTGGTGATTCTAATCTCTACAGAACATTGAATTACCTTGGAAATCAATAACACTGGCAAAGGGGAAGTGTATCTCTCTATTGTGTGGGAAACATTTGCTGTGGCTCCACGCCAGCAGATGGTTTTCTCTGTGACAACTCTGATTGGACACCGTCTACCGTGTCAACGGCTGCCACAGTGACTTGGGGACCTGCCGGCCGAGCATCCAGCGTGTATGAAACTCACCATGTGCGGAAGGCGGATGTTGGCCAAGCTGCGGATCAGGGCCTTGCTCAGCCCTGATAACTCCACAAACAAAGCCTCGTTTTGCTCTTCGATCAGCTTGTTTTCCTCCTCGATATTCTTCAGGTTTTTCTCCATTGATGAGATCTGAGGGCAAACCCCAAAGTGGGATTATTATGCATTTTAATTCACTTAATGTTAATGTCACTTACAGAAGTAATATCTCTTTAAACCATAATATTACGGAAAAGAAAGCTTGCCGTGTTAGCCACTCGCAAATTTCACCCCTGAGTGGTTTAACAGGCAATTAAATGCACACATACATAATTATGATCAAGTTGAATAATCAGCATAAAAATACTTTGGGCGAAAGGACTCCTGGACAAACCTGTGTCTGGAGATTGACCATGTCTGCCTCCATCTCACTGTTGGATTCGTTTAGCTCACTAATCTCTTTGTTAAGTTGCTTGATATCTTCATCGTTGTCTAGAACTAATAGGGGAAAAAAAACAACAGCACCGTCTTACAAAAAGCAAATAGACTCCTAGAGTAAGTAGATGCAGGATGATCAATACATCTGATATTCACAATAAGTACCAGGAACCGCTACTGAAAATGAACAGAGACCATTTTTATGAGCTTACCGTCACTGGCCCTGAATTTTGTACTCAGATACTCATCCGCAGAGAACTTGGTTTTCTTTTTGGCCAGAGAGGCTCTTGGGCATCCGGAGAGGCTGCAAACACAAGTGGGTGCTGATGTGAGGACTGGCAAGTTCAGGTCTTCCCGAACGTATCGACGTGGATGTGGTCTGAGAAGAAGCACTGAGGCGCCACTGGTATTCACTTTAATTCATAAGTCAGAAAAATAACAATTCCAAGGAAATCTAATGTTAGAAGTGATCGATTTGTACGGCATGTCCATCTACGTTTTAAACTGGAAACATGGTGTTGGTACTGCTCTAGAATGTGGTTGGGTGGATGGATAACTGCCAGTGACGGATGAGGTGGTACACGGTGAGGCACCCTGTGACTCCAGGCTTCAGCCGGGATTACCTTCTGTGTGTAAGGAAGCTGCCATTAGCATGTCCTGAGCCATCGCAGCCTGGGGTCGGGCAAGAGGGGCCTTCAGTCTTAAAGGACTTCCAGGAGAATGGAGAGCCATTGAGGAGCCCCTCCTTCTGTCTGCGGGCAGCCAGCGGGCACCCGTAGGCACTGCGATGGGTGGCATATTTCCCACTGATATGGCCCAGGCTGTCACATCCTGGGACTGGGCATCTGTTGGTTTGTGTGCGCAGAATACATAAAGAATTAAGATTAGCTCGACAAGGGTCAATGATAAAGACATTTCTATTTTAAATCCAGCGCTATAAGGCATTTTAATTTCTGTACTACTTTAGGTTTAATTTTCTTTTATCATCGCAGTGTCTGTGTTATGCACGAAGAGACTACCACTACTGAAGACAAATGAGAAGTCTACCTTTTTTCCACTGTATACTATAACCTGAGTTAAACGTGCATTTTATAGTGGAAATTTATTTACCTGATAGAAAACGACTGTAATAATTTACACAAGAACACAGTATTTATTCACAACTCCAAAAGAAGCCAATCAGACAGGAAATATTGACCAGATCCGGATACATACATAATCTTAATGTGTATGTGTATGTGCATATGAGTACATACATACGAATGTGTGCATGCATGTGTGTGTGTATGTACGCGTATGTGTATGAATATTTATATATATATTCTACAAATCATACATACATATAAGCAAGATAACTGTGAAACTGTTCTATTTTAATCCCTTCTGATGGTTATTACCTCCACTGTCGTCCTCTATAAATAGCTACAGTGGTAGCTGTGAGATACATGCAATTGGTTAGTTCCTATGGAATTACATCAGTTTGAAAGTTTGTCTCTATTGTATTTTTTTGATGGGGAGGTTTGATATCAAAGAAAGTGCGACGGCTTTTATTGCTGTACGAACTTTAGGAGCTCTGAGTCCTCCTTGTCGTCCTTGGTGGGTGTGGGTTTTGTTCCACCTTTCTTGGCACGGGGGCAACCAGACAAGCTGAAAAACAGAATCAGCGAGTGGAAATGAAAAGCTATGAAATGGCATAACGAGACAAATATTCGTTTTCTTGTTTTAACCAGAAGTCCATTGTTAATTCTCAGAGGTATTAAATCCATCCATTTATTTAAAATAACATATAGTTGCTTTATTTTTCCCAATTGGGGAAGTTGGGCAGTAACTGTTTATCCTATTTAGTTTGGGTTCCCAACCTTTTCATGTCTGTGGAACCAGTTTTTCAGATGTTATCAGAATGCGTCAGCATATAGGCTTGTAAAAAAAGGTGTGGCTTGAAAATGAATCCTTTATTTTTAGAATATCAGATCCTGAAACACACACAATTACAGACTACAGTCAATGCAGACGCACTGAATCTTGTTAGTGCATGTCATTAGAGAGTGGGATGTAACCCGAGTTCAGTGGAAGCCCGGTGTTGATATGTGCAGACTCTTCACTCAGAGAGCCAGGACTCCAATCAAAGGCAGAGTCCTAGAGGTGTCAGGCCACGACGCTTCTCACTGAAGCACCACTTCACTCCCACATTAACTCCCATATTAAATCCAAATCCTTCAAAAGCAACGAAGTACGAGGAACGAAGATAATATTAACAGACATAGGGGGCGATGTGTCTTCTGTACAGTGGATGTGTCCTTATGTCATCTCCCCGTGTATTTCCTATGGATCCCGATGCAGACATAAATACCAGCTCTCCCTTCAATTAACAGGGACCCGAGGAGGTAATAACAAGCCTACCTCCTGTGTGAAGCGTAGTTCCCAGTGATGTGTCCCGAGCCGTCACATCCTGGAGTAGGGCACCTGTGGGTTGGGGAATGAGGTGTACTATTAGGCTAAAAGCAACCAGAAGCATGGCAGATACAATCCGATGCACTGCATCATGGCTCACGGCAGCACTGTTTATAGAAAGGGCTCTTAACGGGCGTAATCAGCTGCACTAACATGGACACATCAGTATTCAACATTCCTCGTCTATATGTCAAATGCATGCTGCGAATGTGATCCCAGTTGGAGGGTGACTGATGCTGAAGTAGGAGCAACGGGAATGTGGCTACATTAAGCTTTTAAATTGAGCAAATGAGGCCGGATGTGATTTGTAAACACCTAAATCTGTGTTTTTATAAGCCTCTTATGATTCAATCTGTACAAGGCTATTAATTTTAACCTTTAAATTAATTCTGTTTTTTCTTTTTTTTTTTTAAAAAAAAAAAAAACAAATAATTGCACATGAGCCTCAAGATCACACACGAGGATAAAATGAGACAGCAAAACTGCATTTTTGCCATGATAGCAGGGATCTGCAGTGAAAGAAGGAAGTTGCGGCTCAGAAGCAGTGCGACCAAGCAGGAAGAAGCAGCAATGTGAGGGAGCCGCACATACTTGAGTTCAGGAGAGTGGGCTGCCATGAGGGAACGCAGACTCTTATCAGCAAGAGGACACCCAGAGAGGCTGGAAGAGAGAGACAGGGAGTGGGCACAGGGCAGGAGTAAGGGGATCCTGTTGCCGGAGCAGCATCGAGGGAGGGAAGCGGACGGGAAAAGCAGCCTTCGTGGAGCTGTGCTCTTGTTAAGAAGCCAATGGGACAAATGCATTTACTTGCTTCTCTGACACCTGTCAATAATTCTATTATCCAGGCCCTATAATCCCACTGGAGGCGGGACCACAAGACTACAGACCAACATGGGCAATTCAGGGCTTCCAGTCAGTATAGAAAGCACCTTTTATGATTTTGGGAGAAAAGGTTAGTTGGAAGTCACAGACTTCAGGCAACAGACAGGAGTCTGGGGGCTGGATTTAATGGAAATCCTCTTCAGATGTCAGATGCAAGCTGGTGCTGAAAATTAGCAAATACATGGAATGGCTGGAGTGGCTTGGGAACTATATCAGTGATCTTCTAGTCATCTAACGGAAAACTGTGCTTTTCCCCTAAGTAAATATATACTCACTACCCAAATAAATAGACTTAAACATTTTTTTCATCCTGTTTTCCAAGACCGTAAAAATAGCAGAGAATTGTGGAGAAGATGAGCTTATTCTGAAAGGTCAGCTGGCAGAAGGCAGCCTGGAGGCATACCTGCGATGGGATGCATAGTTTCCAGTGATATGGCCGCTACCATCGCAACCAGGGGTGGGACACCTAGAAGTAGTGTGTGACAAGGTTAGGTGGGGTAAATGTTTCAGAACTTACAGTTTGCAGGTCAATTAATTTCTACATTAGAAGTTAACAAGAACCATGATGTTAGAGCCTGCAGGATTTTTATACCTAACAAATCAACTCATTACGCAACCTAACACTTAGAATGTATACAATTACGTTAGAAATGTGGAATAAAGATCTGCCCAAAAAGCCCCCTTTGAGAAGCAGAATACTGACTTGGTTATTATTATATCATGTAAGTGATTGCAATCTCAAGGCATTTTGAATAAGCAGCCAAACAGAACTAGCATGGAGTACGTACTAAATAAGGGCTGGTTTTTTGACTGACTTCATTGGTGGCATTGAGCATGCTTGCGTCTCCACAGAGGGCAACTCACAGCAGCAGTTCCTTCTTGCAGTCCTTAGTCTGGAATTTAACTTTGAAGCTGGGGGTGGTCACTTCTCCGGGATACTTTTTATCCTCTGGGCAGTCTTGTATCATTTCACAGTCCTCAGGCTCAGATGACATATAGGACTGGCTTGTCTGCTCCATCTGCACAGAACAAATCAAGTAAGGAGCCTGTTTGCACAGAGGGGGCCAAGGGGTAACTATTTGCTGGCGTGTCTTTATTTTGCATCCGAAGAAATCAAAACAGAAAAATGGGGAAATGCTGACCTCTTCCAGGTCTTCCTCTCGCTGGCGATTGGGCTTCGTGTAATCAAGAGGCCCCTCCCATTCGTCCTGTTTGTAGGTGTGGATGGACTGGGGAGAAGTCACGCTGCTGCTACTGCCTGGGAGCTGAGAGGAAGAGGAGAAGAAGGACGGGTCCGGGGAGTGTGTCCCAGGACTGCTGCATGGCATACTGCCCTCTCTCTTGGCGCATTTCTTCATGCTGAGGTCCAGCGTTCCGTTCTCGTCCACTTCTATATCCATTGCCTGAAGGAATAGGAGAGGACAGCACTAGATCACACTGCCACGACATCGTCATCTTCCCCAACTGACAGCTAGCTGAACTGATTGCCGTTTATCAGCTAAAGGTTTGCTGTTAATTTATCAAAGCAGAAAATGAATGCAGTCTCCATTTTTGGCTGAAAATGTAAGTGGATACTGGGCGGAAGTGGCAGCGGCCAAAGAAATCTGAGAGCAGTGGGAGAGACAGGGCAGCTCCCAGAGTACACCAGGGCAGATTACTGCAGTGCTCTCAGCCAGCCACACCATTAATCTTCTGTTTTTTTTTTTTTATTTCAGAAACCTAGAGGAAAAAACATGCAAACAATGAAAAAAAAAACAATGTCAGGAAATGGAAAAAATGATGAAGTATTCATTCTGCAGCGGCACAGAGGGCTTCAAAAAAAAAAATCACAAAAGTGCTGGCACAATTATACTGTCAGCAGAGGGAAAACGCGAACCTGCATTTATCATCCTATCTGCGCTGCATGCTTTCAGCCAACGAAAAAAATCAGCACGAAGCACCCCATAGCTTAATCTAGGAAGACCAGGCAGCCTTGCTTACTGATAATGAAAGGCCAAAAGGTTTACAGATGCTAAATGATACTATCTCAGAGCAATCAGTGTTACAACAATAACTGTTCTGGGATGATGGAGACGGAACGGACACGGAATGGCCCACCTTGCTGGGTGTGGTCTGCTGCTTGGTGCTCAGATTCTCGGGCATCTCCCAGCATCGTGTGGAGAGGTTGAGGATGGCAGTGGCCGCCATGTGCGCCGCCTCGGCATCGTGGGAGTAGTCGTACCCACTAGATGAGGTGGAATTGCTCTTTGTATAGCCTCCAGAAATGTTGTGACTAGGAGAGGAGGCCTTAGGGAGAGGTTTAGCTGTGGGCCCAAAAGTGACATCACCAGATTTAATACATTCCTGAATTTCGTGATGCACAAAACACAAGCATAGTCTTTATACTGGATATTTTGCACCTATGACTTCAAGTTGCCTTCTTCAGGAATATGGCAGGGAAGCCTCACACAAGGCAGGAGATTTAAATTACATGTTCACACTGTAATCCAGAATCCCACCAATAATGTGTGATACTTTAGCAATACTGTAAAACAACCACCTTGTCAAAAACAATCTAAAACTGCACACATTTCAGAGCATGTTAAAAGTTATGAATAGAAGCTCAATGAACTCCCATACAAGGCTATTCCACCTGTACTTCAGACCAGGTAATCCATCTGAAGCTAAGTAGGTTTGGGGCTGGCCAGTACTTGGGTGAGAGACCAACTAGGAAAGCTGGGTTGCTGCTGAAAGAAATGTTGGGGGACAACAGGGCAGCCCATCCTGTGGTCTGTGCGGATCCTAGCGCAGTGACAGGGACACTGTGCTGTACAGATGGTATCGTCTATTGGATGAGACGTAAAACCAAAGTCCTGACGCTCAGAGAACATAAAAGATCCATGTGCATCTTTTGAAAGAGTAGGGGTGGTAACCTGATGTCCTGGCTAAAATTGTCTACTGTGGCTCTGTCAAATCTGGCCTCCTAATCATCCCCTATATCTAACTGGTGAATAATCTCTTGCCCCTACACCACCTTAGCTACTGTGTGGTGAGCGTACTGATGCAGAATAGCTGCTGCCCTATCATCCAGGTGGGGGGCTACACAGTGGTGGTTAAAGTGGCTCCCCATCTATAAAGTGCTTTAGGTGTCTAGAAAAGTGCCATGTAAATGTAACATTCGTTCAAAGATGTTATCTGCTAAGGGAAGGAAAAGAAAGCCCTTACGCTTAAAGGCTTTTGGTGAGGTTTCTGTGGCGTGCATCTTTGGCGCGAGCATGCGTTTCCCAAAGACCTGAACGTCGAAGCTTGCATAATCGAATGAGACTTTGGAGTACTTCTCCAGCTCCTTGGCTAGGTTGGCTCGAGGAGTAGTAGGGAGCACACTCGGTCTGTAGCTGCCATAGTGCGGGATCTCCAACTGCTTCACAAAGCACATGGGCCTGTGGAGAAGAAGAGGGGCTGGTTAAATGGACAGTGAGAAAGCAGGAGAGTTATACCAGAATAAAGTAGCTGGGAGGAGGACAGGAGGGAACAGACAGAATGAAATGGGGGACAGAAGACTTAAACAGGGTGAGGGAGACAGCAGAGGACAGAAACGGTGTCTCAGGAGTGACAGATATGGGATTAAAATACATTTTATCAATACAGGGCACATTTATATATGGCAGTGAGCCAGTTGAGAGCTTAAGATGTCTCATTTTTGTCAAGTGTTCTGCTAAATCCTCAGACAGGCACATATGTCTCAACAGATTCCCTGCCCTTTATCGGGAAGAGAAAAGGTGACACCAGGAGACATTAGATGACTGTGAAGTTAAGAACAGGAGGATTATCATGACTAATCGCTTCTGTGTGTATGCTTCTTTAATTATGTGCCTTACATTGAAAGATGGAATTTGAAATTCAGAGAGTCTCTTTGGAAGCTCCTGTATGTTTGGCTAATAAGGTCTCAAAATCAGGCATGCTTATTAGAAGAAAAAAGAGATTAGGTTTGTTATGTTTTTAATCCTGAGTGCTTTGTTTGACCATGGAAGAGATTCCTCAAAGAACGTAATTATTTTTCAGTGCTCACAATGCCCTATAACTCGCATAATTAGCTTATCTGTGGAATAATTAAAATACTCTAGAAAATGAGAAAGGCACTGAGAATAATACCAGAATCGGGTCGTTAATTATAATTCTTGTAGATGCTATGAAAGGGTAGGAGGAATGCAGTAATGCACAGATACTGAACTGGGGACCTGTTTGGAGCAGACTGACTAATCATGACACTTGGTGCACTTCGGCTTGACTGTAGCACAGACGAATCACCTGTCTTCCTAGTGGCCTGACATCTGTGACATCCGAACGAAAGACGGCTTTTGCATCATCAGATGAAACTTTGAGTGACTTGTGTCATGTCCTGCCTGCAATGTCCACCTGACCCTCCAGTCTCTTCTCTGGTGTGGCCCTAACTAGCCCTGGCTGATACCAGTTTACCTCCTGTTCCTCACTCGTGTTAATCACTCCCAGCTGCCTCACATTCGCTCCCTCTTTATTTTCCCGTATGTATGCACTTCCCAGTCCTGTGTTCCCCAGTCCGGTCATTAATGTCGCTCTTCTTGCTAGTCCATGTCCTTCCCCATTGTAGTCCTCTCGTTTTGACCCCTGTTTATTTAAGTTTAATAAAACCCCTTTTGTTTTGCCCAAGATGCCAGCCCACGAGTCATTTGTCCTGCGTGTTGTGACCACTTGTTGCGTTCCCTGCTTCTTTCATGAGTATGGGGTGTTTCACTGTGGAGTACCCAGAGTAAAACACCGAGTGAAGTTAGGAAAGAATCAGCACCTAAAATGATGTTTTGGAAAAAAGAAACAGCTAAGCATTCTGCCTGAGTCTCGCTCAATGAGGTTCAGGAGGTGTTTCGGGTGACAGGAAGCTCTGCATTGCCGTTTGTGTGTGCCTGCTGAGTATTCCCTCAGGAGGGACATGTCAGTGGCTATTCGGCAAGCTGTTAGTAACGTATCTCTGACCCTGTTCCATCAGGACACTCGCTCACCTGAGTACTCTGTCAGAGTTTGGGCTTCCTTTGGCATGTTCACTCAGAGGCTGAGAGAGCTGCTGCTTCTCGTGTGTTTTTGACAGCTTCTCTGCTGCTGCGATGGGGCATCCAGACAAACTACAGGAAACACAGTAATTGCCTGAAATAACATTTTCCCCTCAGGTATACTGTGCTCAGCTTCACTGTTTCAGAGTTACCAGGCACATGCTATAGCTATAATGGCAACACTTTACTTGATGGAGTACAAATAATATAGTATTATAGTATTACTTATGTATTAATTAACCATAAACAAAGTCTTAGTTACATACTGATCTCATGTTAATTCAGCAACTACTGAAGGAAGTACTGAAGGAAGTACTGAAGGAAGTACTGAAAGAACAAGTCACAGAAGTTAACACAAGTTAAATACTGATCTCATTTGTTTGTCATTAATGAATAATGATGTATCTTTCAAGCAGTTACTGTATTTGTTCCTGTATCTGTTAATTCTGTAAACTTTTGTGAATTACTGAAAAAAACTACTAAGGACCTACTGAAGGAACAAGTAATGAATAACACAAGTGAAATACTGATCTCATGTTTGTTCATCATTAATGAATGCCGACACATCTTATCTAAAGTAGCAATTATATTTGTTCATGATTTGTTCATAATTTGTACTTCAGTAGTGCCTGAGTTATAAATAAGTATTTGTGCGCCATCAAGTAAAGTGTAACTGATATAATTATACACCAAGGAGTCACACGGCATATTTGTTTATGCAAAAATTTTTGCAGCCTTAGTAGTAGTCTATCTTCCACAGGTAGCACACTCTGCATCAGCAGGAGCTAGAGGTCTGAAGCTGGTGCACACGCATTAGCCAATAAAGACCAGTGGGGGGGGGGGCGGGGGGGTTGTGAGGCTTATGCACCTTCTGTGCGT
>JAODKF010006632.1:0-15471 GCA_026779585.1 Mormyrus proboscirostris
TTTTTTTTAAGTAACGCAATAGTTACATTGCATGGTAATTAGTTACTTTTATAATGATGTAACTCAGTTACTAACTCAGTTATTATATTTGAGAAGTAATTAGTAACTATAACTAATTACGTTTTTAAAGGTATGTGCCCAACACTGCACATGGCCGTAGTACCATAACTGACGCTCCCTCACGATGCAGGTAATGTCCCTCATTCGGGACTCAGTAAGCAAACACTCGTTCGACACAAAGTCAAACCAGCGGTACCGGAGTCCAGCCTTTGTCTCAGTTCACTGGATAGTGCCTATGTTTCACAGCCATACAGTAAAACGGGGAGCACCGGGACTCTAAAGATCGAGACCTTCGTCCTCTTGCAGAGATATCGCGAACACCACACACCCCTTTCCAGCGACCTCATAACCCCTCATGCTTTCCCAATCCGTCTGCTGACTTCAGGCATAGTGCATTACTCTGACTCTGAGTTATGGCGTGGACGCGGTAAGGAATTATAAATTAACTGGAGGAAAATATATTAAAATGAGCATTGCTCTGCCATCTGTCGCACCTCCAACATCCTTTGTCCCGTTTTGAGAATTTGAGTATAAATGTTGGCTTTTATGTGCTTTGAGATGATAGATTTGGGGCACACATAAAGCACATCACCTTTAGACCTTGACCAAGATAATGCATAGAAGACGTATGGATCAATTGATGCATGGACAAAGCACGTTGCATCAGACCAATGTATCTCCAGCACAGATGGGACATTGTTAACACTTGTTGACTTTTCATAAAACCAGAAATAAATGGATCCTCCTTCTGGCGCTTAGATCAGGAGGGGTGTAAGGTGTCTCGTGGGGCTTCTTTGAGGTGCATGCCTGAGGTTACAGGTGTCTTATGGAGCAATTATCAGTAGCGAGAAAGAGCAGATGGATCAGCAGCTGTGGCTGTCAGCTGAACGTCTGAGGAGCAGATTGGAACTCATCCGGTTTGACTTCACTGAGCCACTTTTATGCTTCTGTGTTTCTTTTTTTTAATTTGCTCCACACAGGATTTTACTCTATTGCCAAGTTTCTTTGATCTTCAGGTTTTTTACCGAAGAGGCATGACATGGTCACAGCAAGAGGCTTTTAGGAATCTGGTGCCAAGAGGGTCAACATCTATGTTCCAGCTGCAAGGTAGCATGACTTCCTCGATGTAAATCTACCCACAATGCAACACAAAAACAATGACGTGTTACAAACAAGACTGGTTGAGGCTGTAAGGAATCTATGGTGACTCAAATAACCATTTCTGAAAAGCTCACCATTGAACCTTGAAGTGGGTAGACGAACAGCAAAACAGAAGATCATATCTGGATCCACTTCTTTCAGCTAAAAACATTAAACTGAGCCTACAGTGGGCACGGGCTCACCAGAACCGGACACGTGAAAATCAGACAGACATTGCGTGGTCTGCCGAATCTCAATTTCAGCTGCTACGTGCAGACTGTCGGGTCAGAATTTGCTGAAAACCACATGACAGCATGGATCCATCCTGCCTTGTGTCAACAGCTCAGGCTGATGGTGGTGATGTAATGATTTGGGGAGTTTTTTCTTGGCGCACACTCAGCCCCCTGATATCAACTGAGCATCATTTACCCCACAGCCTATCTGAGTATTGTTGCTGACCACATGCATGGCTATTTCGAGTAGGATAATGCGGCATGTCAAAAAGCTAAAGTTCTCACACTGGTTCCCTTGAGCTTGACAAGGATCTCGCTAAACTTCAATGTCCTCCTGAATCTCCAGATCTGAATCCAATAGAGAATCTTTGTGATGTGGTACAATGGGTGACTCGCTGCATGAATGTGCCGTTGACAGATCTGCAGCAATTATGTGATGTAATCAATGTCAGCACAGACCAGAATCTCTACAGAATATTTCCAGCACCTTGTTGGATCCATGCCACATGGAATTCAGGCTGTTCTGAGAGCAAAGGGTGTCCTGGCCAGCCTTAGAATGGTGTTCCCAATAAAGTAGTTGACGAGAAGGTAAACTGTTATTGTTCTGTGGTTTGGTATCATAGAACTTTTTTCATGGGTGAGCTGGCTGCGGGCTGACCTCCCAGCCGCACTGCCAGTAAGCCTGGACAGAGGATTTTTAAGTGTCTCCATGCTTCTCTGAATCGTCGCTACAATGAGGCTGTGAAATCACGCGGAAATGTTGAGAAGCCATAATTGGTTTAACGCTCCATGGTATTCTAACATGCCCCCACCTCAACGCAAAGTAAGACCCACAAAATCCTTGAGTGTTAATGAAAACAGCTATATCCTTAAAGACAGGGCTAATTAGCAATGCTGTCCTGCTTAGTCTAACGAGAAATGATGTCGCTGATTTACCATTGCTTCACACAATGGAGGTATTTTGAAAATTTATGCATTTCTGTTCCAGTGTCCTTCCAGTGTTCAGCATTTCTACATATTAATGAATTAATAAATAATATTTCACTGACAAACACCATAGTTTGGGTTGAGTTGTAGGGAGTGGCGACCTGTCTTATACCGGCATCCCATGTAGGGTGTTCCCCTGCCTGCTGGGTATTGGCTCTAGGCCCCTGCAACCCTGACCAGGATAATCGGCTGGAAGATGAATGGTTGGATGGTTGTGGTGCATCACATCACACCGCGTTCATTCATTTGATCTATGAGCAAATTACAGTGTTTTACAAGTTGGGCACGTTTTTTGCAGCTTTTTCCACTGACCTGTATAAGGTTGTAACAGAGGCACTCATGGGCCCTTAATCTGTTTCAGATCGGAAATCCATCCATCATCCAACCGCCTATCCAGTTTGGGGGGGGGAGGGGGGACACTGGAGGCCATCCGAGTCAGAATAGGGCACTGCCAGGAACCCAACCTGGATGGAATGTCACTCCGTCAGAGGATAACACACGTGCACTAAGAGAGATTCAGACACCAAAAGTGCATGTTTGACTGCAAGAGGAATCTTGCACCACACAGGGATGTCATGCAAACTCCCCCAACCCAGACACACACAAAAATACAGCACGGGTGGACATAAATCCCATTTTTAAATTTCTATTGAAATAACAGTGTTAGATTGGATAAAGACGCACGGATTCCCCTGTCACCACACGTTTATCCAGGGCAGGCTGGCAGGCAGCCGTCACCGCAGAACCTGCCACAGAAAGGCATTGGTGGCCAGTGATTAGTGAGACGGACGTGAACGTTGTTTGGTATCGGATACCGAGACTCCGTTTGCCAGCCTGCCTACTCTCCGGCTCCGTCTGTAGCTCAGTGTTTTCCTGTTTCCACGGCACACACAGATTCCCTCACCATCCTCCCACCAGAGGATCCAGCCAGACCCTCAGCTGAGAGGGAGACGGGCCAGATCTAGCCGCTGAGCAGGACTCACGGCCTTGGGTCTGGAGATAATTATGAGTGATGAGATGATGAATCAGGAATGTGCTCACGTCTGATCACTCCAGCAGAGGCTCCACGAAGGGGAGCGCAACACGGACACTTATTACTTTACCTCAGGTACCATCTTCCCAGCTTCTACAGGAGCCTGTAGACCTCTCATCCAAAACTACTAATTACTTCCGTTTTTGGAATTTGCAAAGTTAAAAAGTACATTTACTTCCCACCACTTTTCCTTTTATTATACATAATTCTGTAAGTCTTAACGGGGCGACATGGTAGTGCAGTGGTTAGCACTCTCACATTTCACATTGCCTCTCACATTTCTGGGACCCGCGTTCGGGTCTCTGCCTGGGTAACGTGTATGGGGTTTGCATGTTCTCCCTGTGTCATCATGGGGGTTTCCTCTGGGTACTCCGATTTCCCCCCCCACAGTCCAAAGACATGCTGAGGCTAATTGGAGTTAATAAATTGCCCGTAGGTGTGCATGTGTGAGTAAATGATAACAGTGTGTGAGTGTGCCCTGCGATGGGCTGGTCCCCTGTCCAGGGTTGTTCCCTGCCTCGTGCCCATTGCTTCCAAGATAGGCTCCTGACCCCCCCCACGACCCAATAGGATAAAGCGGGTTGGAAAATAAATAAATGAATTAATGAATGAATGTAAGTCTTAGGTAGTCAAATAAAAAGTTTTAAAGCTGTTTATTAAGGTAGTAAGTATATACTGGCTCAGCAAAAAACACAATTTAAAGTTAGAACATACACAAATTAACAACAGCACAATAGAAACTAACAAGAATTTCTTCTCTTCTCCAAAATGTCACCGGTATCTTGTCGGATGGTTATACAGACGCCGTTTCAGTTCCCAAACGTCTCCTCTGGGGCACCTCAGCCATTCCATGTGTTTGTTACATTTTACCACCAGCTCAATTAATTCATTAATTTAATTAGTTAAGTTACTCGATGAGGAATTGATTAGCCCAAGATGATATGCTAGTGGTTGAGTAAAAAAAAAACAAAAACCAGCATATTGGATGTTTTCTCCAAATACTGGGGTGACTTTAGCAGAGGTTTTGAAATGGCTGACACACTTTGACAGACATAAAAATCATAATTTTATAGCAACATGAAGATCATTTATACATCATTTTCTTTGAAAGAGTTTTGCACAGTACTATATATTATTATATTATTAAAACAAATTATATTATAGTATTTCAGGGTTTTTCATTCGGTATCACTGTTGCCTCACATACAGCTAAACTCACCAGACCGTGAGCTAGATTTGTCAAAGCCAAAATGAATGGTGATATAAATGGGGGTAGATTGTAGCTCAGGGGTTTAGGCTCTGTGTCTGTGGCCAGACGGTTGGACTCTTTAGGAAGGCAGCCACTTTGGACTATGGTGTCTGGGAACTATGTGCCTATACTTCATGATGAATGAATACTTTTCTTTGGATACCTAATTGAAACATGCAATATGTGGACTGTAATGAACAGGTTTATTAGAAATGTCTATCATTTAGACAAAGAGGGATGGTTTATTTCCCCTGTAACACTTCTGCTTATTGTGACGGGGCCGGTCTTTAAGATCACTGCTCTGCTGACTTTGAGCAGAAAACCTGACGATACGCTGATTGGCTCCCTGTGGGACTTGGTCTCATACCAGCCCCAGAGCTGAAGCCTCATGCTTTGTCTGGGTTTCCGCTGTGTTGTCCTCCTACAACACTCACACATGTGGCTAAGTCTGATTGATGTCTGTCATTTTTTTATATAATTTCAATATAAATAAAATTATTCATGCGCCTTACAAACATCTACTGGATAAGTTCTTGGACAGATGTTGTACATTTGGTGCTACAACTTCTCTAGATATTAACAGCAGTGAATTTGTATGCATTTATTTTTTATGACTGCTTCAAGGTAAATCAGCACAGCCACATATTTATCACTGATTTTTAAACAGTGCTGGGCCATTTATTGCATAATTCCTAAAATAACATATAAAGTATCTGAACTGTGTTGTCCCGGGCTTTCAAAAATCAGTTTTTCCAAGTTTATTAGACCTATATGGACACCATAAACGGGAGAGAGTAAAATCATTACTAAAATTAAAACATGTTTTACACTATAAATCCTTTGCCACCAAAGATCCGTAACGTATGCAGTGTGGTGAACTATGACGCTGCCTCAGAGGAAACTTTATTGTCACTCCGCTCTGTAAACAGTTAGGGTTACATTAAACTGTGGATTGAAGTAAATTGTAGCACATGCGTGTCTATAAACAGTGGAGGGTCCATGATCTAATCCCTTAATGGTCAGACTATATTTTCATCCAAAACAAATTGAAGCTTTAAATCAAAAGAGCACGACTGGACAGAGACTGAACCCTCGTCCATGTGTGATGGGTTTTCAAAGGGGGGGCCGCAGCTTACGGACAATGTCATGCTGGGCTACATTTCCTCTCGTGTTCTCTCTGCATCCAAGGGGATTCTGGGAGAATTCGGGAATGATGCAAGCGGTGTAGAAGGGTTAGAGCGTGTTCCTCTAATCATGCTGCTACGGAAGGGCAGCTCATAAACGTGTTCTGTTAAAGTCAGGCTTCTCTGCGGCTGTTTCTCTCACCTATGCTGAATGCGGAAAAAACTAAAACATGTTGGGATCCTTGCCTTGTTGGAGGGTTAGGTGCTGATATATGCATTTACTTGGTCTTCATTCCTGTTTTAATGAAAACCACATTTCTGGATGGTCCTTTTGTCTACAATTGTCAAATGAGTTAGAGGCCCTTAGAGGACGGTGCCTGGGAAGTCGGTTGTGTTTTGGGTAACCTAAGGAAGCGGGTGATGAATGAGCCTTGGTCTCCTAGGTAGCCAGAAATCTTTTCAAAACGTTCATGTTGTGGCAGCACAGAGCACTCAGCTTTTCCAGGGGAAGAACTTTCATGAAAATAGGTCTCCACTTGACCACAACTGCCAGAATAGCTAGAACATGATTGTGTTTTGAGGATGTTCTGCCCTACCTTTGAGTTACAGTATTTCCAGTAGTAATGCTTCCTACAATTAGGCTGTATTCACCTACAGTTGATGCTCACATTATTCTGCTGGCAGCGATGGCCGTCCCACTGGCACACAGCCCATAAGGTGATGGACCTGTCACTCTTAAGTAGTCTGGTTGTTATGATTCCTAGTTTTTCCAATTTATGTCATGGGATAGATATTGGATACAGATTTGCTATTCTTACAAAGTCTATTATAAACCCTGACACAGTACCTCTAGATCTGTAGGTCTATCTTCTTTTCACTGCCACTGAAATTGATTCGACATCTTATGAAAAAAGATGATTTATGTATCTAGGCATCACTGGACCAACTTCAGCTTTGGTCTGTAGCCTGTTACACATGTGTACAGTGCTTTAGTTAAACGTGATGCAGTGAAACATCTTCAAATATCTCTTCAAATGAATCACCATTTATATTAAATCTAGGTCCACTTCTGCTCTGTTGCCTGTTGGCATTAACTGAAGCTCAAGAGTGGACAGCCATTATTACAGGATGTGAGAAATATGAACAGTCTGTCTATCTGGCCTCTGGAATATTCCTTGTACCTAGTAAATCAGAGCCACTTTGTAATTGAATAAAAAGCCAAAATGAGTGGGGTTACAGAGCAGTAGTCAGCGAGTCAATTCAAGCTGTTAAACATACATGCATCTGAGAGCGGTAACTGGTGAATTCTTTCCATTCGTTATAATTTTCCCACCAGTTAAACAAAGAACTGGCTTAAGCAGGCATCCAAGTCAAAAGTCCTGACATCAGCACGATTCCCCATTTTCCTCATAGCACTAATAAGCTACGTTTATCTTCAGTGTTCAGTGCTTTTTGCAAATGTCCTCAAGTGTATATTTTAAAAAAGGATGTTAAAGAAACCATTTTGGTGTTGCACTAGGCATAAAAAAAGAACTATACAGTAGGCTAAGACTTCAACTGTGACGGGTAATTGGTGCTCCATCCTGGGTTGTTCCCTGTTTTGCGCCTGCAGCTTCCTGGATAGACTCCGGACCCCCACGACCCTGCATAGGATAAGTGGGTACAGAAGATGGATGGATGGATGGATAGACGGATGGACTGTCTTCAAAAGGGAGGACAAAATAAGGATGTTATTTGGGCTTTTGGAGTTAAGAAATACAAACACGATACAAATACAAAACAGGCATTTTGCTCTTAGTAAACAGGCCACTGCCAGCAAATATGATGGGACTTGCATCTGCAGAGGGGACGGAAAGGCTTAGATAAAAAACAATGGAGAAGCTTATATTTTTGGTTATTAAGTACAGATGACCAGATTCCAGTTTAGCTAACTGCATGTCTTTGGAAACATATCAAATGTGGAGAACATGGAAGCTCCAGAAACAGGAATCAAACCTCCATCCCTGGATAACTGAATTTTTTATAAAATTATTAATACTTAAAATTATTATCATAACTTCAGCATGGTTAACACCATTAGTTAAGGTGAACAAATTGCCGTACAAACCAGTACAGTTACTCTGGGGCATTTGTGTGTCCATCTGTGTGCATGTGTGTGTGGATTAGGTTTATATTACATGTGGGAATGAAATGTCCCCACAATGTGATAAAAACTTTTTATTCTAATGTTGTGGGGAACTCAATTTTTGAAAAATCTGTGATTGCAATAAAAAAACAAGAAATGTCAAATGTAAGTAAGTAAGTAAAGTTTATTAATATAGCGCCTTTCACAGACAAATTGTATTTTGTTTGGTTACTTCTGGTTAAGGTTAGGGCTGGGTAGGGGTTAGGTTTAGGGTTATGGCTGGGTAGGGGGTAAGGTCATTTTTGGGATTAGGGTTTTCCCATAGAAATGATTGGACGGCCCCCACAAAGATACGGTTACAGGTGTGTGTATGTGTGTGCGTGCCCAATATCAGTGACTGGCATCCCGTCCAGGGTGTTGCCTGATCTGTACTGTGCGCTTCCTGGGGTCAGATCCACATGACCCTGTTGAGTAAGCAGTCAGATGGATGGATGAATGAATATAACCTGCAGTAGTCAACGAGCCACTAATTAAAACACAAACTTGTACATAAGTCATGAATAGCTTGTTATCTTAGTACATGTTTACTTCAGTTTTACATGATTTTGTTCAAATATGACCCCCCTCCTCCCCCTGCTGTGCACCCTGTAATAGATAACATTGTTTTGGAAAATTGTCAGTGCTGGATCGTGATTTGGAAAAAGTTATTTCATTATAACATATAAAAACATCTCTGTTATGGTATAATACGGTTTTCATTAGTAATGTATTATTTGTAATGTCAAAATGATTGCTGATATTATTAATCTTATTTAGTATTCATTTGTTATATTTGTCATATAAACATTATACCCTCTCCAAAGTCTCCTCTGGCTATATTTGTAAACGGTAACAACACATAATATTAAGCTGGCTTAGGCTACTTGCTTTCATAGGGACACAATTGGGTATGAGGACGAATGGAAAGAACCTCTATTTTAAGCTATGGACGCAAATGAAACGATGATGGTGTACCGGCCAACCTGGGAAAAACGTACAAGATTGTACTGTATAAATAGGCATCCTTCCATTAGCTGCCGGTACATTCAGTAGTAAATATAGTTTTAATTGACTTTCGTCATTCCAGTGTAATATAGTTTTTGGCTGTCCTCTTGCTTGTCACTCTGAAAGTAGTTACTGCGACGTGGCAGTGAAAGACATCAAAAAATACGATTTTTTTTTTCTCTCAAAATACCAATGATCAAGAATTGAAAAGCCCCATTAATATGAGAAGATAAAGAAAAAGATCAAGTATTTAACGTCGAATCCGGTTTTACCAAACCCGAGTTGGCGAATTTTTTTTTTGACGAATTCTAAATTTACATTAAACAGATACTCCGTCCATGGAAATAAGCCTACGTTTAAAATGTTCTTTTATGATAAAAAATGTCACATGTCTAATTATGATAGATGTTCAATGCTGTGCTCTGTTCTCCTGATCCTGTGATAAGTCACTACAAAATATTCCGTTTTTTTTTTGTTCAACTCACTGAATGTGCAAATCCTCGATATCAAGCGTGAACGTGGCTAATATATCGCGTTTATGGATGCGGGTGAAGCTAAGGAGCGCAGCCCGGAGGCTAATTTATGGAGGCTGATCGGCCCGGCCGACGAGCTCTCTGGGAAAAGGTGCCGGCTGATATATTCGTCTCTCGGCGGCCACTCGGATATTTGTCTTTTTCATGTGAAAGGCGAGTTTTTCGCCATGGATGCCCGCTGCGCGCACTCGGGTAGGCGAATTGCACAATGTGCACCATATTAAATCCGATTTGTAATTCGGCAGAATTTAGATAATACTTAAAATACGTCTATTTAACCGAGATCGCGGCATACGTAGTTGAGAACTAACATCGTTTAGTAACACTCAGAATTGCACTTAATTGCGTGCGTTCCAGCCAAGTTCACCGTAAAATATATACACTGTGGACGGTTAGTGTCGGTTCGCGATGTATATTAGCTAATGCAGAACAGATGCGGAAGGCACAAGGGCAGCGTTACAATTTGGATTATACGGCGTATCCGTTTTAAACATTTCCATTTACACGGACCAACACGTCGTTAAAATGGCCAGTCCCTGTTAAATCAGAATGTCCATATATAATACGGCCACTGTATTAATTTTAAAAGTGCTTGTTTTTTTTCTTTCATGCAATCCGAACCAGTGTATTCTGTCTGTTTTGATCATGCTTGGTCACGCAAGTTTAAATAGCACCTTTAAAAGTCATCCTGCTGGAATAACCGTGAAATATCGTTTGTGGCTCCAGATCGTTAATCGCTTTATGTATTTCATAGGGGGACCGTTGTGTGACGGTGATATAGAGGATGCTGATGGTATTCTCCGGGTTTACTGTCCCTGGCATGATTATGACTTTAATATTCGTACTGGTGCGTCACAGACCGGATTACAGGTGTGTATATAACAATAATCTCCAAGTCCCCCTGCCCCTTTCATCTGTTTATATATGGTTTTGCTTACGTAAGAAACGCGTGCCTTGATCTTCACACGTCATCTATACACGTGCTAAAGTCAAATACAGACTCCGCGACCTTAATTCTCTAAATTCTATTGTCTAATACAAAATTTAAAAATATTGTTTTCTTCTCCATAGAAGAAGTTTGTATGCGAAGCCGTGTCATTATAAGGCATATTGATTTAATTTGCGGGTTATTAATTAAATTAATGTACCTTTAAATTAAGCCCACTCGCCAAACGAAAATTTGGCTCAGTGACTGAATGACAGTTCTTGACATTGGTTTTGTGCATATTATTGTGCTAAAAATAGATTGCACGTTTAGTATCCTCCATGAATGTGATGGGCTGGTCAATACACTTTGGATGCACTGCATTTACCCATCAGGGTTTTGTTTGTTACAACTCCTGTTCCTTCACAGCAACAGGTGCACCGTGTCAAAGTGGAGGAAGGCATGGTGTATGTGCAGCATCGGGCCTCACTCTCCCTGCAGACCTTCTCACCAGGCAGGAAGAGCTGACATCCAGACTGAAATCCCTGCACCCTGCGCTTGGAGATGGAGTCGTGCATCTGCTCAAATCTGAACTGTTTCGTGAGATTTGTAAAGTCAATCTGAGGCGATTCTGTCATTACCTATGACCCCACAAGGCTTTTCCACTTGAATTTGCCCGTGTGACTCATGCTTTTACCAAGGCGATTGTCTGACAGGGAAATTACCTCATCCTCACCATTACCCCCCCAGTCTATAAATGGCCGGGTATTAGTTGTCCATGGCAACAAACAGAAGATGGGGTTCACGAGTTGGTCTTCTAATTGATAAAATGGTTGGGTACTCGGGGGAGGAAGGGGGCACAAATGAGGTCTTGCTTTTTTACTACTGAAAGAAGCAGTAGTGAGTAATGCTTTTCCCCAAAGCCATTCATTTTTTAATTAGGGGATTAGCACATGCAGTGGTGTAGGGGAGAGGTCGAGATTGAGGGAAATGCAGTTTAATAATTTAAGTACAACAGTATGTTTATTGGGGGGGATGAATGAAAGCAAATTCAATTTTGGGAGAGGGAGGCAGTTTGTCAGTTTATGTTAGAATCAAAAAAATAATCATATATATATATATATATATATGTGTGTGTGTGTGTAAGTATAGGGTGAACTACACTATAACAGTGGAAGAGCAGCCTTATCGCAGCCATCCCAACACTGTGCTAAGTGAAAAAACATCCCTGATGCACGTTGTTCATTCGCACCGTGAGGTGGAACACTTGTGAACGTCGTAGCCTTGAAGCACCAGAATTTATAAAGTGCCGTTTGAGCAACAGCCGTGTTACTGTTGCATCCTGTCTACCCCCAGAAAACTGGCAAATGGCACATCCTCTGTTAGTAAATCTCACTTTGCCGTTTCCATTCTGCCAACAGAAGCTCCTTTTTGTGCTCCCTGCTCCCACCACCTACGTTTCAAGGCTCCAATCAGACCCTGTTGTTGCTGGCAGTGTCCACTGTATGGATAGGATCTCTGCCCTGTTCAGTACTTCATTAACCAAGAAGTAATTCATTGTGATGCTTCGCATGCGAGTCTGTGTATGTAGGTGAATCGCCTGTTATTGCTTTCGGTGAATATGGTCAGTGTTAAGGCTTGAACATTGCTGACCTGGATCTGTGAAAACAAATTCCTCTGGCGGATGGTGGCCGGTCAGTGTTAGAGATGACTAATTTGGGAAAACTTAAGCGATGTCACACCTCAACAATGCATTACCTAATGCTTGTCTGTTATCTGTGAGTTTACCATTCACTGAAATGCAGTGCTGTGTCTGAGGTACTACTGAGTATATGCATACAGTTCATTTCTATTGTTTATGTGACAGATGTTCTTCTGCACTGGTCTGTTTGTGATGAATGATGCTGTGTTATTTATTACAGATTTAAACTGTAATTCATGTATGCTTTGTAAACGGACTGCATTTATATAGCGCTTTCCAAGACATGCCTCACATTCACGTGGCAGAGGCTGCCATGCAAGGCACCAACCTGCTCACCAGGAGCAATTAGGGGTTTAGTGACTTGCTCAAGGACACTTTGATGGGGTCAGGAGGAATCAGGGCTCGAACCTGCAACCCTCTGGTTGCCGAACGATAGCACTACCTCCTGCACAACCATCTTCTCTTGTATATGCAAATATAGTACTGTGCAAAGGCCTTTAGGCAGCCAAAGAAACTGATGTTTAAATGATCTTCATGTTGGTATAAAAGTATGATTTTTATGCCTGTCAAAGTGTGTTAGCTTAGCCATTTCAAATCCTCTGCTAAAATCACCCCAGTATTTCCAGTGACCATCCAACGTATTAATGTATTTGTTGAGTCAATCACAATCCCACTTTGTTTGGCTAATCAATATCTTATTAATGTTTAACTAAATAAGTTCATTTATTAATCGAGTTGATGGAGAAATTTAACAAACACATGGAATGGCTGAGGTGCCCCTGAGAAGAGGTTTGGGAACTGAAGCGTGTTCATCCAGCCATCCAAGGAGATCAGTTTTTGGAGAAAAGAAGAAATTCTTATAGATTTTTTTTATTGTGTTAATGTTCATTTAAAATAATGTTAAATTGTGTTTTTTACTGAGCAAATGCAGAAACAAAAAAAAATTATTAAACAGAAAAATAGCCTTAAACATTTCCTTTGACCACCTAAGACTGTGTGTAATGGTCTCTGGTGGATTTTGTTGCATTTATGGGATGACACTGGCTTATCTTTTATCGAGTGTGAAATATAAAACGTTTCACTTACATCTTTTAAATTGTGCTCGTGTTTTTAACAAGAGCGATCTTCCTTTTGCATGGGTTAGTGAATTTGGCGTATGTTATAATAAATGCACATTATTGTCATAAACTTCAAAACAGGCAGTCAAACATTTTTACAAAAATGTTTATTTACAGCACCTCAACATGTCCAGTTAATTCACAATGTACACACTGAACCAATATTTTTTTTAAGTTGGGGGAGTCATGCAATACATAATGATACAGAATGACAGAGAATTATCTGTAATTGCTTGAGTTTATTTTTGTGCAGTCGAGACAGTGGTAACAAGTTGCTCTTTGTATCCCAGACAATGGTGGAGAGATCCAAACAAGAAGAGGACATTCTGTTGTGAATTAAGGTCTTCCTGAGCCTTGGCAGACAGCAGCGAATGAATTAATCCTGGAACGTACTCTAAGGGGTGGGACTGCATACAGACCCAAACTAGTGGCTAATGTAGGTGTCATGCCACAGCAGACAAAAGTTACTGAAGCCTCCATAGATCGTATGAGATCAGGACAGGACAGGGAGGGACATTTCTGAATTGATTTTATGCTTTTACCAAGAAATTTTGGACAACCGCACCAAACTGAATAAATAATTTATGAAGTGTGCTATGCTTAAAATAATCCATAGGCTGTTTCAAAGCTTTGTGGTGAATATCCGGGCCCCAGTTTAATGGTCTGCATTTTTCTCAGTCTCTTTACTAAGTGCTAGTGATTTTGCTTATATTCTGAAGAAATTTCTGCATTGTGTCTGCCTATGAGTCACGTTAAATCTGATCACAGTGTGTCACAGAGACGCAGACACGGTCCTGCACACACCCTCCACGGGACATATAGACGGACTACAAATTTGCACTGTAAGTCAATTTTGGGACAGCTGATTCACCCATGGAGTGGTGCAATGACAGTGAGGGAATGTGCAAATTTAGCGAATATTTTGTAGCTAGGAGCGATGTGAGACTGCGGTGCCACTTAAAATCTCAAACTGCAACAAATGAATCTTAATTCTTGGTTCACGCAGATGCAGTTTTTTTAAAATGTTTACACATGAAGCAACTGCCTTTGGTCCCATTTGCCAAATTTAGGGAGTAGATCATTGATATTGATTATACGTCAAGGAACAAAATTTCTGTGTTCAGTGACGCTGCCCCAAAGGGCATATGGAATTGGAATAATTTCACAGAGAGTTTTCTGGGACAGCTTCCCATTGTCAAACAGACAAATATATGAAAATGGCCTTTTACTCACCAGTAACCAAATATTGCTGTTTATTCGACTATAATTTTTATTAATCTGCTTTTCATCTACATGGGAATTTTTGTTTCAGAGTCTCCTAAGTTGCCTTTGAGCTGTGTTCAGCTTGCATGCCAGTCAGACGGATTAACCTAAGGGTGGCTGTCTTGGGTCACCCTACATTAATCACTAATTTCTTTCCATTTTTTTTTTAGTCCACTACATTTTTTAAAAAATATCTGGTCTGTAGAAACAACAGTTTACTAGCTAATCTAACATCATCTAAGCAAATAGGCCTCTAATATGTGGCCTGAAATAGGAGTATGGTCTATTTACCCAGAAAATGGCAACAGTTTTCAGTTGATGTATTTTGAAGTTTTCAAAATTTACGTATGACAGAAACAACATTATCTTAAACATCAGTAATTGCTCTCTCCAGAGAGAAAGAGATTAAAAATTGCATAAATTATTTTCACTTATGCAACATAATGGTTTATACTTAAAACGCTTGAAAATTATGAATCCATGGAGTGTTTACTAGCATTTGGTCTGTTTACTGTTTTCTGGGCTGTACTGTTGGATATTTACGGTAGGGCTTTCAAGTCAATACCCAAACAACGTTATTGCACTTCAGAACATAAACAGACACATCTATCATATAATCTACAATGACGTAAGTAACTTTAACTAATTATTATATATGCATACAAATGTATAATATTCAGCTGAATTGGAAGAACAGTTTGGGGAAATAGCGTGTAGGAGCAGCAGGGAAACATGTCTTCTCTTTCAAACTACTTCTTTTTGCTGGTGTGCAGGATCTGTTTAGTCTGTGAGAGTGAGATCCACTTTGTTAGGGGATGCTTGTGTTGGCAGAAGCTCAGTTCGCACTGCCATCAGGTTAGAGAGAAATTTGGCTGGATTGCAGCTGGAACGGCGTCGCCTGTTCGTTCCAGAGAAGTTTAGGACAAGCTCCCCCC
>JAODKF010006633.1:0-15436 GCA_026779585.1 Mormyrus proboscirostris
GAAATTTTCACTGCTCCACTCCGCTCACATGCTCTGATGTACCCCCCCTCCCAAATTTAGTTTTTTATCATTATGGACCCAGGGAGGTGGGGGATGACCTCCATTATTTCTTAAAATCGAAAGTGGCAGCCTGTGTGAGGACTGATAATTTGATTGAGTGTTTCCATTCAAGCAATGACACTGTGAGGATAAACCATGAGATTCTGAGCAGGCTGATTGATGCAATTTAATTCTTGGGTCGTCAGGAGCTGGCATCTAATGGACAGGAAGAGAATGAAAACTGTTACAGCAAAGGAAACCAGAGATGTGCTTTCCTGCCATGATGATGTTCAGGCTTTTACTGGTGTTTTTGAATTGCAACGTAACGTAGAGGAAAACGTTTATGAAAAGCTGTGTACTCTGCTCATTAAAATAAAAGCCAAATTCATAAAAACGACCTGATATGTAAACGGTTATTAATTATCATAAAGTATAGTTTTGTCCATTAAAAAGTACAGGAGAATAAATTTGGAATGGGAGCCGTATTATTCATTATTATTAAGATCGGGGCTCAAAAATGTATGCATAGGCCTATATTGCTTATTACCATATGAGTATTAAGCAGGGGTGCAAAGTAACAGTAGATTTACTTGTTTTTTAAATAACAGTGGTACATAAGTAGTATTAATCTCAGGAATTGTTGCTTTCTAAGTCCGACACAGAGTTTAAAAAAAAAATGTAAAAAGGTCACATGACAAAATGCTAGTGAAATCCTTTTTGATCATTTTTATTCAGTTGGACAGCAGGACCTTGGAAGGTGCATCTTGCAAATCTACAGAATCAGACATAAACCCACCTGGTATTTCTTCGTACCGCTAAACGTCGGAAGATATTGCCTGACCTCACTTGAGAGCTTTTATTAAAAAGTGATACCGGTGGGTATTACGTTAAACTGCATCGGGCCCTACAAGAGGTCCTCCAACTGGTGGGAAAAAGGATTGACACTCCTTCCGCCATATAAATATCTCACACAGTCTGAGGCAGTGGACGGGACATTTTTTTTTTTTTTTTTTTGCTTTCTGCGGGAGTAGCTCTGCTGCAGCTGCCTACAGGAAGGCTGCACGCATCTTGAAAGGGACGGGGGAAAGTCCTCGGGAAGCTCATTCCTGGAGGAGCCGAAAACGCCGGAGAGCTAATGGGGTCAGGCCTATTGGGGAAAGGAACCGCTGTGGTGCCGAGGCGTCACCCGCTATGCGGAAGCACTTGAGTCCTAATTTGAGGCGGCTCATCCTGTCTTTGGCAGTGAGTGTTATTTGATCTATATGTGTTGTGTGGCTCTTTTTATTTTATGCCTGTTTGCCCTTAAGGCTTCCGTATTGGGCAGCATGAGGCTGACAGGACAGAGTTGTTGCCACAAACCTCCAGCACCGGGGGTTCAAATCCCACCACTGTTCTATATGCGTGGGGTTTGCATTTTCTCTTGTCTTGTGCGTACTCTGATTTCCCACAGTCCAAAGACATAGACTAATTGTTGTTTCAAATAAAGCCCATAGTGTGATTATTTATGCATGTATCCTGTGAGGAACCGGCAGCCTGTCGGGGACACCTCCCTGCGAGAGGCTCCTGGTAACCCTGACCAGGATAAATGTTTAGAAGATGGATGGAGAAACTAGAGGAATGATTTCAATGATATGTCACATAAAGCTTAGGGGTAGTGTTGTTATAAGCTGAGGATGACAATCAACTTTTAATATTAAAAACGTAGGCACTAAATAGTTCTACCACATATGGCAAGCATCTTAAAAATAAATCTAAGACCATATTAAAGTGAGGTCAGGTTGGGGAGCTAGCACCCACCACACGACAAAACACCTTGGGATCCTGGTTGGCAACTCCCAAGGTCGACACACTTTCCAGTCCCACCTTCTGGAAATAGCGATTTGTCACACCCAGGTATTACGTGGGCATCCCCTAGGCATGGACCAGCTGCTGGGGTCCTCAGCGAAGAGGATTCTGCAGGCTGGATCACCCTCAGGGAATCGCACCTCAGGGCCATAGTGGCGTGACAATGCAGGTCATGTACCTCATTCGGGACACCCTGGGCAACCACTTGTATGAGACCAGCAAATCGCAGTACCCAAGCAGTACCCAAGGATTCTCTGGAGAGACATAGTAAGCAAAGGAGCCCAGTCTTCGTCTCAGCTCACTGGGTAGCTCCCATGTCTGGCAGGCGAATGTTCATAAAGGAAGCATTGCGTCCTGATTTTGGCAAACTCACCCCTGTTTTGTAGTGCAGAACAGTTTCTCTAATGGTTAAGATAATCTTTGTGCCACAACGCTTTTGGGAAAAGCCCCTTTTTTTGCTAGATATGGTTGCGATGGTCAGGACTCTGAGGTATCTAACTAGCTAAAGTAATGTTACCCTTAGAGATGCACAATATATCGTTTAATATATTGGTATCAGCTGATATTCACTAAAATGCAAGATATCGACGTCAGTCCAATGTGTCAGTTTTGGCTTGACCAGAGCTAAAGACATAACTGCTAAAGTAGTGCCGATAATTGCAATGGATGAACAATCATTTTCCACGGTGGAGGACAAAGGATTTCTTTGGTTCATTAACTGCTTATTACCGACCTGCAACGTTTATAATTCATTATTAAATCTCTCCCGCAGATGGATCTTTTATTTCGGCCAGAATAAAAAGCAATATAACGTCATTCCTCAAGTTTCTCTCGTCTTGTGTGGGTTTCATACTCTGATTTCCCACAGTCCAAAGACATAGACTAATTGGTGTTTCCAATAAAGCCCAAAGAGTGTGATTGTTTATGCATGTATCCTGTGATGAACCAATGACAATGACAATGAATGTGGCTGCTTTGGTGTAATTTCCAAGCCTGAATGTGATGAGACTTTCTTGTACTGCTGCAGTTGTCCAAAGTTTTTCCAGTTGCCATACTTTTTCCAATATCTCTGGATGCTTTTACTTTGACCCTTATAGTCCTTCTGAAAAACTTACGTGGTGTTTTATGTTCACATGTTTCAGCAACATCTAATTGCTAGCACTATTGATTAACAAAATCTACTTTTTTTTGTCACAATTCTGTGGGGGAAATGAGCTTAACTCTGCACCTTTCCTTAATGAATTCAACTTGAAGTTTTATGCTGTGCAACAGCTTGACTTATTGTTTAAAGCAAATATAAAAAATTTTACAAGCTGGAGTGTGGATTGGTTTTATTATATACAAGACAGCCTGTCCTATTTTTGTGATAATAATTTATAGTTTTTATTTTCTTACAGTTACACAGTCATATTATTTGATTTATTATTTCTGCTAAAATCAATTGGCTTGTTAGCCATCCATCCCATCCAGGGTCATCGGGGGCCTGGTGGCTGTCCCAGGCAGCACGGAGGAGGCGTGTCCTCCGGACAGGACACCAGTCTAGCACAGGGTGTGTGCACACACATATAGTTCAACATTGCCAGGGGGATAAGGCCAGCAGTATATGGGGAGAGCACACCACCTGCTTATGAGCAGAGCGGAGCTGGGATTTGACCTCCTATCCTTGGCGATAGCGATGCTATTTGCTAGTTCCCTATGCCGGCCTCATTGATTGCATATGCTCCGTAACATTCTGACAGATTCCAGGCTCATTGTGTGAAATGCAGGATATAATTCCTGGTCCCCAGCATCTTGTGTAGTTTCCAAGTCAAGTTCAGGACATTTCCTTTGGTCAAGGTCACATTTTTAAAGTTTTGATTTGCTGGGTCACCGCAGAGATTAATCATTTGTAACCCTGACGTGGCCCATGGCCCGAGTACATGAGTTGGTCAAGATGTACGATTTATGCTCTTAGAATATGAACTGGAAAAAAATGATATTTAAACCTCTGATCCAATGCATTTTAATCAAAAGATGTAGTGTTCCCTCCATACTGACGATTTAATGTTTCCAGTGTGCCTTGGAGCAGAAATGAACCAGGAATGCTTGCAGTCGTACAGCACAGACGTTCTGGAGACAGGCAGCAGGTTGTACTTGTAGTAGAGACGCAGCATGAAAGAAGCACCACACACAAATTTGATTCCGTTAAACAAAAGCATTGGTACGACTTGTACTACATATTTCATTACGTTAGCTGTGTAAATAATATATTTTTGTACAATGGACATGATGCCCCATTAAAACGTGAAGGAGTTTCGAATAGTAAACACCAGTTTAGTGAATATTTACGGTTTCCAGGAAGTGTGGAATGTTGACAGTGTCACAGGGAGGAGTGATTGGAATGTTGAAATTGGAATGGAATGTTGAAATTGGGGCGACAAGGTGGCTCAGTGGATTTTTACTTTGAAGCTGTATTCTGCCATTTGTGTTACAATTGGCATTGATGCTTCAGCATTTTTATTTATTAGAATTTTATATTTATTTTATTTAGATATATTTTTTTAAATCTTCCCCTTATTTTCATTAATTGTTGAGAATGGATTTTGGCCAGGTTTGAACTGGAGTGATCAAAGTGATGTTTCCAACAATGGTTCAGTAGAGGCAAAGTGCTTCCCGACTGCAATTGTTTGTCAAAGTTTGCCAAATATTCGATTAAATTGTTAATGATAGGGAAGTTATGGGTTGTTCGGTAATTAAGAATAAAAGTCATTTTCATAGTTAGTACTTAAACCTCTAAATAACTAAATATTTATTATATAATTTCCATATGTACAGATGGATATATTCCTAAATAGAGTATATGGGATGTTGCGTACAGTTGGATCTACAACATTTTGATGAAAAGCTCTGGGGTTGGTTGCTCAAAATGCCTTGAGATTTCTCTTAAAGTTTGAGTTAAGGTTTCCTGAAAATGTTCACTTAAGTATTTAAGTTTTTCTCCTTATCTTAGTCTTATACTTAAGGAATTCCTTAAAGTTCATTAAACAAAAGACCTTATCAACCAATATAGCTTAAGGTACCTTTGACTGTATCTTAACTGTAAAATGAAATGCATCCTTAGAAGAACGTTCCTCGACTGGGAGAACCCATTGGGTACGCTTCATGATGAATGCTTGATTTTGCATTATGAGTTTGACCAGTAGTCAAGATTTTATTGATACGCCACACAGCATGTTTATAATTCATTATTAAATCTGGCTAGTAGCTTGGCCTTTCTTTTTCCACAGAATCCAAAACAACATAACGTCATTCTACTAATAATCGCTGGCAAGTTTCACCGCCCACACCGGCAATATCAGACAGAAGTTATTGATCGAATTTTCCAATACCGAAATATGGAGATGCATGCAAAAAAAGTTATTTATTAATGCCTTTTATGTAATGTGCAAAAAATGATCCTATCTGTTTGGTTCTCTCCATTTCTGTTTCTTTTCCCCACACTTCCCTGTAACCACTGGTGCTTGTGGTCGACTATTCAGAAAAGTTTATTGAGTGAAAATGACCTACTCGTATTGAACACAATACGCCAGGGGAAACAGTCCACATTTTTATCAGATAACGATGCCAAAGGGTGACAAAATCCGGCTTTTATTTTTATTTTATTTATACTCCTCAAAAGAATAATGTTTGATTATGTCATTAGTATTAAATTTATGTTTAAATCACATTTTTGTTTTAGTTATCATCATGCAAAACCCATAGTCAGGTCATATTTTTGTAAAAAAAAAAAAAATGAACACTGGAGGCAATGAAACATATCATGAGCAGGCACAACTATAAGCACACAAATGGTGTCTGTGGAAACCTCAACTTTACTGCCATTAAATCTCTTTCAATGCAGTAAGTCCCTACATGTTTTTTGTTAACTAAGGAAACCTTTTAAGGGATTCTGTGCAACACTCTTAAGTAAATTCCTTGGCTAAGGAGAAAGTTAAACCTTAACTGTCATATTGAAGGTGTTTTATGCAACCTGGTCCATAAGAGAGATACCTAATCTACCTGTAACTCACGGAGGACTTTTGCTGTTTGTGACTGCACTACTTCCTAGTTCAGAAAGCATAAAGTGTTGGACTGCCTGTTTTGTCCCTCTCAAATCGTTTGTCATCTGGACCAGGACACAAGTCAATGACATCTTTACTCCATCTATGTTCTAACCACACATGCTGACTAGGGCCACAGGCACCCTAGACAGGATGCTTGACTCAGGGCACATAAAGTCACCTCCTATGGCCATTTCTAGGCACTAGCTTATCTAACTTTATGTCTTTAGACTGCAGAAGGAAACCCACACAACATAGGAAGAATATGCAATCGTCACACAGGATAGATTCAAACCCCCAACCTTGAAGGTACAGTATGAGGCAAGAGTTCTACCACTGACCCACTGTGTCATCTGGCCGTAGTAATTCTACATTTATCAGGCCTTCAAATTGTGGGCCTATCTTTAAATAGTCTCTGACATTTAAAATCAATGGTCCATTGTTGTGGAAATTTTGACCAATACCAATAACTCATATGATGCTGAACAAGCTAACTTAATATTCATTGGTACTGATAAATTAGCTAATATATTGTGCATCTCTGCTTAAAAATCTCAGCTTTGATAGATATTGTTTTCTTGAACTTCAGATATAGATGCTAGCAGCGGGAACTGACAGAGATCTCCTGTTTTGATATGAAATCGATATTTGTTTGGCAATTCGATATGTATAACTATAAATTTTTATTTATAGCTTTTGCTGAAGATCATTTTAGATCTACGTTGAAAGCAAAGTCATGGCTGTAAATGTACATATATTCGTCATATTCTGTTTCGTTATATCATATTTGGTTTGGGACGCACAATGAAACGACTGAACACATGTTTCTAAATTACCAAGTAGGTGTTCACCATGGAAAATATGCTAATTGTGACATACATTGCCGGAAATCCATCCAACATGGTAACTCAACTGAGACAACATCATGCAAGTGTGTGTACAACCAGAGCAAGACAGAAACAGCCTCTGCAAGTTAGTCTCCCCGTGGCAATGAAGGCATTTTTCACAGGAAATTCAGATGGGGCTAAAAAAAATAGTTATGGTTCTAGGGGTGTTTCTCAGTACAGATATATGACCATACTCGGTAGTTGAGAACATGGGCTTTAGACGAGATTTAGTTCCTTAGGATTGTTACATTATACTTTTGAAATGTATTTTACATATTTATTTATATAATGTGCAAATAAACATCTCTTGGGTTTTGTTATTCAGACACATCAACAGATGTAAACCAAATATAAGGCAATGCAACTATTCCTAATTATGTTTGCACTTTTAATAAACAATTTTAAAACAAATTCTGTACTGAACTGATGTACTGAAATTGTACCCAGAAGCAGATATTCATCCTCATGTCTAGGTGTCCATTTACTTTATAGAATGCAAAGTTTGCCCAAACTTTGGATTTGAATTCAAATGGTGCTCAGAAAGTCTCTGCACTCACTTGGGCATTCATGATAGCACTGTTCCAGAGTTGCACATCATGTCATGTAGGGCAACCAAAAAAAAAGATATTTTATAATATTTTTCCCCAAATACATACTTTCATAAAGTAGACATTTAAATGTCTTCAGATGCATCAGATGTTCATTCCTATTTGTTTTTTTGCATTTATGAGTAGTTGTAATATTAATTGCAATTGTGCCACCATTTCAAATTAAACATTTGCTTGAACACCTTCACAAACTTTTGTCTTTGATCTCAAGTTTATACATAAAATTCTAAAAACATCAAGAGTTTCATCATATTAGAATATTTTCATGGTTTTCCATTGGTGGCACCACTTGACATTGAGACTGTGCAAGCCTAACCATGAATTAAATATTTTTGGCAATATTTGACTTAAAGTTAGTACTGTACTGTAGCTCTTTCATTGCACAATGAAGATCACTTGGGATTGTCTTCATGATGTAACATCTGGTCCACTGTTTTCTAATCTTACTTAAATAAACAAATCCTTTTGCCAGTTGTGCCACCTGACATTCGGGTTAATGTAAATTTGCATGAAAATGTTTTTCAGTTATGCTAATGATCTTATAACCACAATGTTTTGCCATTTTTATGAGTTTAAAGATTTCAAACATGGAATTATGTCTAATTTATTAGTGTTTTTTAATTACTTAAATACCAGTTTTAATAATTTCCTTACTCATTTGCTAGTTCATTTGTTCGGATGGTTGCACCACCTGACATTTTGGACTTTGAGATACAAATAGTATCCAGTTGTTACAAATTTATATGTCTATAAAATCTATTAACATTAAAGAGGCTTCATAAAATAATGATAGACATAGGGCTGCAGATGATTGCCCATGGACAAGAGTTAAAGGTTTACTTATCAGCTCTATATTTTTTGAGGAAACATTTTAAATGACAATTAATGATTTGTGATATTGGACCTCTCTTCAGTGCTTCTTTTTGTACATTTTTCTGCATTGTGCAATTTGCTGTAGTGGCAGGATGGCAAAGGAGAAGCAGGCAGTACAAAATTCCTGAAAGCACAAAATGCTGACATTTGGTCAGAATCAATGCTTTTGTTCATTAGTGTTCAGAAAATGCATGGCATCTGTTTATCTGAAAGGAGGTTATACCATTGAGATGCTGTGCATTCTTTCCCATATCCGGATTTTCTTATAACGTAATATTTAACCTTTGTACTGGCAAACATCTCGATTTAATTTACTTTAGTTTTTTCACTAAGGGCATAACTTTGGGTTGAGCATTTGGGATTTGAGGTCTCCACCCATTTAAGGTGGTCCAGGGGATTATATTGGCTGGTTTTTATTATTGTGGGGGTTACAACCCCCCCAACCCTCCATAATTTATGCCCATGGTTGTCACTGTCAGTTGTATTAATAATCATGTAATTTGCTGATTAAGTAGTCAAGTAATCATTGTAATGTAAATGGTGAGAGGCAGGAACCAACTCTTCTGGCAATTAGCTTAAGTTTCATGTTTTTGGACTGTGAGAGGAAACAGTCACTCACATGTTGGGAGAACCTGCAGATTCCAAAGACAATAAGCAACGCTGTGTACAACAGTGCTATTCACTGTGACACCCTTAATACTAGGCTTGCATGATGTGTGACATGCAATGTACATGCAATTGTCACAAGACAATACTTTTCACAAAAACATTTTCACTCTGTCATAGGAAACAAAACTTATCAAGCTCTGCAATTTTTATAATGGTTCGTTCTCAAGAATATCTAGGACATGTTAACAAAAAATCCGTCTAAGGTTTACTGCCACTGCTTTTACATTAGCTCTGCATACATACTCTGAGTCAGTGACAGTCATTTTTATTCTAGCTGTTGGACCCGCCTATAAACATTGTAGCTCGTTTGTGAGAGATTTTACAAAAAAACAAATACCCAGCTAAGCAACACAGCTGTCCTTTGTTTTAGCGGTGATTATCTTGAGGTATAGGAATCATAGAAAGCAAATTAATTTAAGCTGACAAAGATTTGGCTAGGCTACTAAAAGTCACTAATGGGCACATAACTTATCTATGACTAACTTCATATTATTGGGTGAGACAGTGGACCGTGAAAATTGTTGTTGCATTGCAGTTGTACTATTGTGATATTTCAGATCTGTGACTGCATTTTCATTCACTTTTAATGTGCTGTGCTCCCACACAACTGACACTTTGGCTCTCTTTTTATTTGCATCCTCATTCTCTAAGCTTGGTCTTCCATCCACCATATTGCAGAGTAGTCAAGAAGGTAATTTTTACAGTAATCAGTGCTTTTTTTTGTAAATCAGGTTTAATTGAATAATTTTAACAATTGTAATTTAATGCATTGCTTATGAGTTATTACCACTTAGTGCTTTGAATCCTGCTACTAATTTTCTTATGTAGGAATAGTATTTAAAGTTTTTTTTTTTCTTTTTTTTTTTGTTTCTTTGTAAATATTAAGTTTTCTTGAACGGTCGAACCATTTGCCATTTGGGTCAGTATGACATGTTTGCTTACAAAGTAGTTAGATTGTTGAATTATTTTATCATCATTTCATTGTGAAAACAAATGCCATGACACTGAAATAGACACTGGGAATTTCACTGGCTTGATTTGCTGTCTATCTTACTGTCGATGAGACCCTCATACAGAGGAGAGGAGGATTTGGGGTCAGAACACAGGGTCAGCTAGTGTCCGGTGCCCCCAGAGTAATTGGGGTTAAGGGTCTTGCTCAAAGGCCCGACGGTGACATCACTCTGTTGACCAGGAGATTTGAACCAATGACCTTCACATCAACCAATGACCTTCAGGCCTAACCCGCTGAGCCAGATACTCCACCCTTATTATGTGCAGCACAGCTTTTGCGGGGTAGCATCCTCTTTGTAAATGCATGTGTATAAATATGAAATGTTGTATAATTTTTGGTAAAGTATGCCCTTGGTTGCGGGGTTCAGATGGGGAAAGTCACAGCTGGTGACAACAAGAAACTACAAATCAAAACCACAAACCCTCCCCACCATCACCGCCCCCCCACCTCCATGGAGTGGTGTGGCCCGTCGCTGATCCCTCTCGTAATTTACGAAGGCATGGAATACTTTTCCAGAGTGGCTGCATTGTTCTTACGCAGCACATACAAACACCGTCTCATTAAGCACTGGTATTACCTGCCATGCACACTTGACTCTACAGATTGTTCATCCCTTTGAGTCCCTTAGATTGATAATCGTTAAAAATAACGATTCATATTAGCTCTCACATACTCTTCTTTGTGCTGTTATGGAATGAATTTTTTTTTAAATTCCAACATGACTGTTTTGTGGATGCAGATTATTATTTGCTAGTTCAAGCGACCTTTCATCTTGCAGATGCATTATTCTCTCATTGCCTTATTTATCTTATTTGTATTACCTGTGGTCTTTTGCTCACTTTGTGCGCTCTTCCTCTCTCTCGCTTTCTCTCTGTCGCTCCTCCTCTGCCTTGGAGAGTCATTGCTGACGCTGTGGAGTGCGACTCGCTGCCTCGCCAGCTGTGCTGTGCCAGCTGTGCTGTGCCAGGGATCAGCCCACACGCTTCTTTTGGGACCGTACTGGGGAACCTGAGCCCCTGTGGTACAGGAAAAGCACAGCCTCTTCCGTTCCTGTGCTGGTTAAGTGAGCTACTGCCCCTAGTCCCATGCATCACTGCTGGGGCAAATCATTCCTGGCTTTTAGGAAAGACACAAAGCAAGGCGAGTAGGGATTTCAGCTGGAAAATGCCAAAAAAAGTCTGCCCAAAGAATTAATTTTTGGATATGAACATGGCCAGTTGGGCAGCCTAAGGATCTGGGAAACTAATCAGATTTTTTTTTTGGGTTGTCCTAACTTACCCCCCAAAGTTCTAGATGGGATATTAAATATCACCCTTACGTTGATTTTAGGTGCAGAAGTGGAACAACCTAAAGGAGTTTAACATACGCGATAAATCTCATCTTCAGGAAAAAAAACACATTCCTGTGGTTTTAGATTTTAACACAGCTGGTCATTATAATATGTGCTGTACAGTAAGGAACACGTGATCTCAGTTTTTGCTTACTGTTTAGAATGCTCATTATGTCTGGTAGCTAGAATGCAGGTTAGATCCAAAGAAAATCTGCTGAAATCTCTCGTTCTGCATGCAAAGACATTCATCAAGGGGTGATGCTGCCAGATATTACTGCTAAATTATTCTCCGTTATGTATGTTTTTGATGTCACTATCTTCAGATACTTTGTGCTTTTAATGGTTTTCTGAAATTATAGACACCATAAAATGTTTTTATTATGCATTTTGTTTATTTTTACTTGCAGGGCAGATCCTTTATCCAAAGCAACTTGTATACATTTTTATTGCAGCTCTTCAAGTTAATAACCGTTCTCAGGCGTGCAACAGCGTAGCTCCAGCTGGGGCTGGAGCCTCTTAATCCTTTGACCTTGGATGATTCTGAATAAGTACTCCTTTTCCAAATGGAGTCGACTTTACAGGGATACGACAGATCCTAACTAATCCCTGTATGGTTTGAAACTTTGGCTGTTTATGTGGTTGAAATTTCCTTATTTCTCCTTTATGATGTGCGTGAAGGCATTCTTGTACGAACTGCTGGAGCCTTTTGGAAACTCCAGTACATTTCAGTTAAAATGAGAGATTGCAGCAGCAAGGCTACTCTCATGATCTTAACATTCTCTTTTCTTTATGCTCACTGTGCTTCTCCCAGCATTTGCTTTGCGGGGAAATCCCATACCGATTTTGGTTTCATGTCTCATTGCAGGATCAGGGGAAGGATGCGGGAAGATCATCCAGCGCTTTCCAGCAAAGGACTGGGAAGACACAGTGTTTCCCCCTGGAGTGGAAATGGTGAGTCTGTGGGAGATTCCCCTGAACGGTCCCCCTGAGAAGCAAATGAGCTCCCGCTAATGCTGTGCTGTGAGAGGATGCTGCTTACGCCTCCGCGGCCTGGTGCGCTCTCCTTGCGCGCTGCAGGGTCTAAAACCACAGGCAGACGCTTTGGCTATTTAAAGATAGCGTAGATGAATGATGAAGCACATTCAAACATCGCAGAGAGTCCCTGATCAGTAATATGGGGGCCTCCTGGTTTGCCAAGCCGATGCCTAGCGAGTCCGTCACCTCTGATTGGTCAGTTTGTTAACTCATAAAATTGCCCATCTTGTACTGACATGATGGCTGGTTATACACCTGCACATGGGTGTTTGGCTTTGTACAGCTATAATAAGGTGTAAACTGGTTCAGGAAGTTTCTACAGCAAAGCTAACCACAGCCGCATGCAGTTATCGAAGTGTGTCATATTTTGTTCTGCGTACTTTGCCGCAAAATTGCTTTCATGTCTTTGTCTAATTTACGAATGTCAAATGTGAGGATGAAACTATGTGGAACACTTTCAGTACTTTGGTGTGTGGGATTAATTCAGCTCTGAAACATTGACTTAACAGATTTTATTGAGTCTAGTGGGGTCATTGTATAATTAAAGCAGTCTTTTAGCCTGAGTGAGGAGTAAATGGAAAAACATGTTGTTTTTCAGTCCTGGTTTGCCAGTAACTCAGATTTAACTCCTAGCGACGTTTACTCCTGGAATGCATTTCTGCAGTGAGCCGTTTGGGAGCTCTACCATTATCGAGCGGAATTTGTGTGTGTTTGCATTGTGTATCCATCAGGGTATTCCATGTCCTGAAGTATGACAATCCATGTCCTGAAGTATGACAACGGCCTTAATGCCAGGCTATTTTTTTTTTTTTAAGTTTTGCTTGCATAAAGAATTTGCCTTATCGCATTGTGATGCTGATCATTGTGGCAAGTTCAAAACTGGTTGTGCTCTCGAAGTCTAAGCATTATTGGTTAATGAGCAGAGGACAGAAATTTTAGCAAAGAATCAGCATATAGTCTGTCCCGTTACAACTCGTATATCACTAATTCTAATTCTAATGTGACTGATATATTAGTACCCAAGTCCAATGCAATGCGGAATCGCATTTGTATTTGTGCAGTTTTCAGTCAGAAAGAAAAGCATTACAAAAAGTTCAATGCGATATGGTCTTCACGAGAAACACTGCATGCACACAAAAACAGTGAATCAGTAGAACTGGTTTTCAAATCTGAAAGAATCAAACTTTCTGTACATCCGCACATTAAAAGTCTAAAAATACTTGACAAATTATCATATAAAAACACACAATAATCTTTTTATAATTCATTTTCATTGACTGTCTGTAACCATGTTGCCTTCTGTAGCCCTTAATCCATTGTGTTTGACCTGTGTGCATGCCTGGCTGCACTGTGGCTTTGGCTCACTTCTGACTCTAGGCAATCAGCAAGCTAGCGAGTTTGGCCCGTTCAGTGAAAGTGGTTACTAGGCCATTCTCGTGACACTCATATAACCCATAGGAGATGTTTATGATATAATTTATGTATTATTATTATTTTTTATTTAACATGCACATCATTACATTACTGGCCACTGGTATCATTGTTTTTATCATTTAATACATTTTATTTGCCATAAGTTACTAAGGTTTGGGGTCGCATTCCTCCAGCCCTATTTTTCTCATTGGATATTTGTATTTTAGTACACAAATTTGCAAGGTTTTTCAGGATTGCCTTGGTTGTGTTGTAGCAGGACTGACTGTAAATGTCATTATAGACAGCAACCATGTAAGGTATGTCAATAGCTGTTGTGCAGCTAATGGTATCATATGTTTACCTTTCCTTGATGAAATATGAAAGGAGCATTTACATTTTCTGCTGGGAAGGGTCCTATCTTGGTTGTAGGAATGTGAATTCTTCATCTGGAGTGTGCTACAGTTATTGGAATTTCCTGTGTCAACAAATTCTTCCTGCTTGTTTATGTGACAATTTGTTTAAATGCCTTCCGCTCTTCCTAATTGAGAAATCCCGGATATTATTTTTCTTGTTGCATTTCACTTGTTTTTACCTTTTTCTCCTCTTGGCTTCATTGGGCTTTGCAGATCACACTGAGTAACATTTCTACGTTCTAATGTAGAGAAAGTAAATAAAAGAATATTGAATGTACAACTAATGCAAAGCAGCACTTCAAGACCATGCTGTACTTTTGAGATATTTTTGTATACTTTGACATTAGCGAATGCCCTTGTGCTGAAGCAGACCATGGAAACGCTTTTTTGTGACCCTCAGTCAAATGTTTTCAGTTGCATCATGTTTGTTTCTTTCCCTAGTATATTATCTACTCTAACTACTTTGTCTTTCTTTGTTTCCTTATAATCTTCAACAAAATACTAGAATGAATTTGACCTGTCAGCCCAATTTGTATTGCTGTTGAGAGTCATGGATGATTATTTTTGTTAGTTTGACATAACACAATCCCTAGTGTGCTGTGTCTGGGATTGGTGCCTGTCTGAATTTGAAATTGTTAAAAAAAAAAAATACCAGCTCTTTCCATGGATAAAAAAGTCTGATACTGGGTCATAGGTTATATGTCCCAGGTTTAGGCAATGGATATGCATGAATCCATAATGATGTTTTTTCATGGGCCACACTGAAGGTGAGCAGGCTATGCATGAATGACAAAGTGTGCTGGCAGTGTCATTTCCGGACTGGCTGAATGGGGTGCCATCTCTTCTAAGGTCTCAGTGTCGCTGTTGGCTTGTGAGAGATGGAAGACCCTCGATCTTAGAACAGGGAAGATGGGTGTAATACCAGACGGAGTATTGGAGGTGTGATTTACACTCCAACAGAGATGTCCTCGTGCACTTTAGGAAGCATATTTTGCCTCAGCACACTTTTCTCATTGCAAATTTTAGAAGTTTCACTCAGTGATTCAGCGTAACTGGATTAAAAAGTAGCATATTACAACAGTTGTTGATATCCCAGCTCTACTGAGTTAACTTGGGGTATGTAAAACTCACTTTGTAGTACACCCCACTGGTCCCAATAAGAACATAAGAAATTTACAAACGAGAGGAGGCCATTCGGCCCATCAAGCTTGTTTGGGGAGAACTTAACTAATA
>JAODKF010006634.1:0-19076 GCA_026779585.1 Mormyrus proboscirostris
AGTGGACACTCAACTATATCAATTTTGGAATCTGATTTATATCGATCCAAACCTTTGTTTATGGATTCTACTTCCTCGTCGGTGTCTGAATCAGAGGATGAAAGCAAAATTACGTGTTTTCTTGGTGGTTCTTCATGTGTTGTTTCAGAAGAATGCTGCAATTGCTTCTCCTCTTTCATCATGTTGTTTATAGTATCCCCACACCTCAATCCTTTCAGGTTTGGGGAGACACTTTAGATCCTTGAACCTGGGATCTCACAATGTGAACTGGATCATCATCTGATGGTTCCATGACTCTTGACAAGTGACATAATGCAGGCAACATTACCGAGCATGAGGTGTATTTCTCTCCTCCCAGGAGTTCAGTAACATATCTGTAATGAAATTCTGTGTTAATGATATCATAGTAAGCAAAAATGAAACACAAACTATTTCTCCATAGACACACACACATACACATAGGTTTATATAGGTTCACTTGTATAGGGGAAAATCTAGTCCTAAAATGAAAACCCTAACCCCTACCCAGTCCTAACCTTAACCATAAGTAACTAAGCAAAATATGCCCCCTGTGAGCCAGAAGGATACGCAGTTTGTAAAATGAATGGATGATAGCATTTACAGATCATAGTGGGGACCTGAAAATGACAAAAAAAAAATCAGGTTTTTATTACATTGTGAGGGACATTTGGTTCGCACAATGTAACATAAACGTTATGTATACACACACAGGCCATCTTAAATTAACCATTAATACACAGGTGTATAGCCCAGCCTACATAGTCATAACATCAGCAAAGAAAAAAGGAAAGAAAGAAAATTACTAGCAGGTTTAAGAACTTCCTCTAACTTCTGGAGCTCCTGGTCACTGAGCATGGCCACTTTACTGTTTTGCTGAGCAAGGGTTCTAGTCAGTGGTACTTTGTTACGCTGGATTCGTTTTATCATCTCCAGTGTAGAATTCCACCGGGTAGCAATGTCTTGAACAAGCGATTCCTCTTTCAGTTTAAGTGCAGCTTGCTGCTGTCGTAATTCCCGAGAATTTGACTAACTGTGCTTAAAATGACCAACAATTTTGCGACAAAATACTATCAAATCCACTTTCGCGTAAAGAGACTGTAACGGATCTTTGCAAACTGTGCGCGGAGCAGGGCCGATGTTCGTACGGAAGTAGTCTCGCAGCTGCTGTCATGTTACGTGCACTGCCGGTTCCAATTCTGGTTAGTTTTTCATCGATATTTCATTCCTTTGCAATACTCTGAAAATGCTGAGCACATGCCTCCGCGAAATGGCGTTCTGTAGTTTTGCTCACAGTTAATGCAAATGACAAGAGATTCCACTGATCATCAATAAAGTGTACGGTGACACCAAGGTAGTTGTCATTACTTACAGAAGTCCAGTAATCACCAGTTAGGCAATCTTTCTAATATGCTTATTTTCAGTGCCCTCTCGTTCTCATATAAAGTGACTATTCTAGACATAATAGTTCTTCTGGACGGCAGATTATAAAACGAATCTCCTGACGCAACCCGAATTACTTCTTTCAGTCCTCGTCTTCTACTGTGTTAACGGGGCGACAGTTTCTAGCTATCCATTTAGCTAAAGCCTCTGTTAATTTATCATTAATTTCTTTCGCCAAAGATCCACTTCGAGTAGCACATTCAAACAAAGTGGACTGACGAAGAGTGCCTAATGTCTCTGAAACTTCACTCGGGTGTTTCGCTCTCAGGTGATAGGCCAGTGATTAATTACTACGATGATAACTAAATTCAGCTTTGCAAATTGAGCATATTAATTTCGTTTTTTCTAAAGTGCCGTCTGGTAACGTTTTAAAGTAGAACTTTCAACCTAAAAGTTTCTTTGCCTCCATAACTAGCGTAAGCAAATACTTAATAGAAAAATTGGACAAGTGAGTAAATTCTTGGTACGTCACAGGAAATATCAAAAGGATAATGCGTCAGTCACGTCAAGTGTGTTGGAGAAATGTAAATTTGGACATTAATGGAGCCTGCTGCCTAAACAGGCAAGGTTTTACTTTTTATTTATTTGTACTATTTATTCATTTTTATGTGATGAACCCCAGGGACAATGACTGAGGATTCCAACCCAGCCAGTGCATCTTCCTCGCTATGGCCAAGCATGAGGGGACAGTTCTCATTATTTTGGTTTTACCTATTGCTTCTATTCTGTATACTGATTTTTGTATGTTATTTTCATTTTGTTACGTTCCACTGAGTGTTGGATGATTTGAGTTTATGTGTTATTTTAAAGGGAGTGATCACTAGTTTTGAAATCTATCCAAACTACCAAAAAGGGTTACTGAATTAGTTTGGGGTAAATAGGGAACAAATTGATTTGACTAATTAATTAGCTGAAACCAAATTAGATCTAAATTTTATCATCAATTTAAGGTGAATTAAGGGTCGGTGCACCGTAAATGAAAAGGGGTCTTTCATCGTGAAGGTGAAACATTGCAAAGGTTGTTTTCTGTCTGTCTTATGTCAATGTATGTTTTATTGATTTATCTTTTATTTAAAACTTACTGCCCCAAACATTTACCTTGTGTACTTCTGGGCAATACTGGCACTTACTCCAGCCTCTCAGCTGTTCCTATTTACTGGTCCAATATGCAGTTAATGTGAATTCTAATAATTGTTCAAGTCATAAACCTCCCTTTGAAACCCAGTTGTTAGTGCCGCACATACGAGTGCATTGCACTGCTGCACCACGAGTGTGTGTGCCCCGCTGTACAATGTAATGGTGTGAAAATACACTATACAAATAAAATTTAATGGAAAAAAGTTGAATTGTATTAGCTAAAGGAAAATAAACAGTGACCTTTGACCTCATTGGACTGGTAATAAGGTGCATCTCAGCATTCTGAGTACAAGAAAACACTGGGAGCTTGCTGCATGCTGCCCTGTTTTTCCAGAAACCTCTTTGTTGTAGGTTGACGCAAACACAAAAGCAGCCCATTTTAGACTGCCGTGGTTTTTATCTTGCGCACGGTGGGTCGCTAGGTCGCTCTGTTCTGTTACACCCTTAAGGCCATGGCTTGAGATTTTTTTTTTGTGATGTTTCCCCTATGATACCCTGCATAGGTTTTATTTTACCACAATTTTCTTATAGTAGTTGTTGAGAAGTCAAAGTTCAGTGCTGTCCTTGCCATTGTTAGATAAGGCACTGCCATGTCATTCTGTAGTAGGTGTCCCACTGACTATCCATTTTCTGTAACCGCTTGTCCTATTCAGGGTCCTGGGGGGTTCGGAGCCCATCACAGAGCCTATGGGCGCAAGCCAGGGAACAACCCAGGATGGGGGGCCAACCCATCAGAGGGAACATTCACACACCACGCACTCACACATGCACACTTACAGGAAACTTGGTAACTCCAATTAACCTCAGTATGCTTTTGGACTGTGGAGGGAAACAGGAGTACCTGGAGGAACCCCATGATGATATGGGGAGAATATGCAAACTCCACATACACTACATTGCCAGAAGTATTGGGACACACCTCCAAATCATTGGATTCAGGTGTTCCAGTCACTTCCGTTGCTGCAGGTGTATAAAATCAAGCACCTAGGCATGAAGACTGCTTCTACAAACATTGCAAAAGTGAATTCAAGCGTGGTACCGTGATAGAATGCCACCTGTGCAATAAGTCCATTTATGAAATTTCCTTGCTATATTACACAGTCAACTGTAAGTGGTATTATAACCTATTGGTTTGAAGCAATTGGGAACAGCAGCAACTCAGCCACAAAGTGGTAGGCCACTTAAATCACAGAGTGGGGACAACACATGCTGAAGCGCACAGTGTGCAGAAGTAGCCAACTGTCTGCAGAGTCAATAACTACAGACCTCCAAACTTCATGTGGCTGTCAGATTAGCTCAAGAACAGTGCACAGTGAACTTCATGGAATGGGTTTCCATGACTGAGCAGCTGCATCCAAGCCTTATATCACCAAGTGCAAATCAAAGTGTGAGATGCAGTAGTGTAAAGCAAGTCACCACTGGAATGGAGCAGTGGACATGTGTTCTGTAGAGTGACAAATCTCAATTCTCTGCCTGGCAATCTTTTGGATGATTCTGAGTTAGGCGGTTGCCAGGAGAACAGTGCTTGCCTGACTGCACTGTGCCAAGTGTTAAGTTTGGTGGAGGAGGAGTTATTGTGTCGATGGCCCCTTCCTGTTCCAACATGACTGCACACCAGTGGACAAAGCAAGGTCCATAAGGACATGGATGAGCGAGTCTGGTGGGGAGGAACTTGACTGGCCTGCACAGAGCCCTGACCTCAACCTGATAGAACACCTCTGGGATGAATTATAGCAGAGACTAAGAGCCAGGCATGAAACATCAATGTCTGACCTCACAAATGCTCTCTTGGAAGAATGGTCAAAATTCGTATAAACACACTCCTAAACCATGAGGACAGCCTTCCCAGAAGAGTTGAAGCTGTTAAAGTTGCAAAGGGTGGGCCAACTCCATATTAAAGCCTATGCATTAAGAATGGGATGTTATTAAAGCTCATGAGTGTGTACAGGCAGGTGTCCCAATACTTTTGTGTACATGTAGCCATGGCGGTAACTTGAAAGATTAATTAAAATGGTAAATGGACTGCATTTATATAGCGCTTTTTCTCAAAGCGCTTTACAATACATTCCTCACATTCACCCATCCACACACCGGTGGTGGAGGCTACCATGCAAGGCACCAACCTGCTCACCAGGAGCAATTAGGGGTTCAGTGTCTTGCTCAAGGACACTTTGACGGGGTCAGGAGGAATCAGGGCTCGAACCTGCAACCCTCCGGTTGCCGAACGCTAGCGCCACCATCTTCCCCACTAATTATGATTAGTATTGCACAATATCTGCAAATTAATATCAAGGAATTGTAATATCACTGACATCCCAAGGTATAAGAAAATAACGTTCCAAGATGAGAGAAAATACTGGAATTTTGCATTTGATTCTTATTTATAGTTACACTGATAGACAAAATGTGATTCAGGTTATAAAGCATTTTAGCTGTTAGATATTTAATTCTGCTTATCATATACTAGTGAAGAATTTAGTCAGTTGGCGGAATGCTGTTCAGAATGGCTGAGAAATCAGGAATGGATAAGTAGCACTTTCAAAGCAGGCTGTGAGTTTGCAACAGGTTCTTTAGATTATAGCAACTGTAAAGGGCTTTGCAGGCCGGAATGTTCCCGACAGACTCTTTGTGACAAATGCAATTTTGGATCCTGAAGTGGTCATTTGAGTCTCATGCTCCTCCTTTCTAAGCCAGTGCTGAGTCAAAGTCTGAATTATCCTAGGGAAATGGCAGGCAAGAGATACCAGAGGAAGAGAGACTGTGTGTTCTGAACCTCGTGGGATCATATCTTCTGTACCTCCAGTACTATACAGTACTGAAAGTACTATATTATATTGGTTTTAAGGGGTTGTTTTATTGATTAAACTTCTAGATAGCTATTTGTTTTTGTCAATTAAATGTACCTACAATACAAATTGTCAATAAATTTAGGCAAAATAAGAACGTTTAAAATTATTGTGTTAAATATACATTTCAGTGGTTTGAACTTCAGCTCTTTCTGGGATCATTTAAAATTTGTTTTGAAGTGGTATATGTAGGTATATGAAGGTGTATTATTAGCTTAATACAGGTTTCGGAGTTTCAGGTGAGTTATCTTTTGTGCATGTCACAGTTTTGTGTGCAATAATTTTGAGAAATAATTTCATACAGAATTCTCCATTTTTATGAATTACAATTCACACTCAAGTAAAATTTCTGCAGAAAATCAAGATCTTCATACTTTCTGTCAACACTTTATATGAGCTCTTTGCTAGTTGTGGGTTAGTGTACTAGTAGTTTTTGTCTAGCTTTCTTGCCAAATGTAAGTCCTCAAATAGGTCTAGGAATCTCACTTTTGGCCAACCCTGGGCTTGAACCCGAATTCTTCAGCAGTACATCGATTGAGCTACCCAGTAGAGAACCATCACCACGATGGTGAAACTCATTATAAAGCCATTTTGAACAGTATGGGTAACAAGGCTGCATTCACCACCTTGTGGAAAGGAAACCGCATTACAAACAGGTGATCTGATAAGGAGAAACTGCACTTTTAAGGTAATAAAGAAGGCTTTGGGGCAAAGAAATACCTAAATATGACCTGTGACCTCTGTGGAGTGTGGAAATTGAATCGATACAGGCTTAGAATTCTGTTTCTTAATGTTTACACTGCAACAAACAGGACTGAATCACAATTTTGGAATTATTGAATCAAAATATTACGTGATACACTTTCGCCAGTGTTTAAACTATGTGGGGGTGAGATGCACATAAATTCATAACTGACAGAGTGACCCCCCCCATGAATAATTCAAGTAAGCAGCAGGATAACTGGAGCTGATTTCTCCGAATAGACCAATAATGTCAATGAAATAATGGGAGAGCTTTATGATTTAGCTGTTTGTGATTGTATTGCTTAATTAGGTTTTTCGAGCATTTGCAGTGCAGCATTCACTTAAATAGGAGTAATATTTGAGACAAGGCATTTATGGTGGTGTAGCTAAACTTAAGTACAAAGTGTCACTCAGAGAAGCTGAAATGCATGTGTGCGTTTATATGTATATATATATGAGGTCCCACATGTATGCTATATTGGCCGTTTTTTCTTTCCAGTGAAATTCCTCAATAACCATTTCTGCTGTGTTTAGGTGGGCAGGTCATGTGACATGACACTCGATCACTCTCCTCTGTAGGCAGCTTGGAGTGTATACACACACACGCACACACACACAGGCGTTTGTAATTATACCATTGTGGGGACTCTCCATTCACTTCAATGGGGAAAACTGTAATCCCAACATGATGACCCTAACCCCTACCCAGCCTTAACCTTAACCATAAGTAACCAAACAAAATATGAGACTTTTTGTCCCCCACAATGTACTATAAACCTAAACCACACACACACACACACACACACACACACACACACACACACAATATATACACCTGTGTAGTTTATAAACTTTTATGTCTTGAACTAACAATTAGTGTTTAATTAGTTTTTTCTTTTCCTTCTCACAACGATTAAATGAACTTGTGATATTTCCAAAGGGTTTTTATAAATTATAAAATACACCTAAATATTAATGCCTTTTCTGTGGAGTGTGAACAAATCGCCACCTTTTACTGCAAAAGCCGAGGACTTTTTATCTTGAAGACAGCTGGAGCAATTAAACATGGGAAAAATCCCAGCATAAGCCACTAATTAGGCCAGGACACCTGCTTTGCACTTTGTCCCAGATTTAGGAAGCTTTTGCAACAAGGCAATGTGAAGAAATAGATTTTCCTTTCGCTTTCAGTGCTGCACAGCTACACCAAGTCAAGCTAGTACTGGCTAAAATGTGAATGTTGGCCTTCAGTTTTTATGTACCTCTCATTGATTGTATGATTTAAACATTTCAGCTGATGACCACAGCCCAGCAATGACAAGCCGGGGTAAAGTGGACCCCTGTGGCTCTCATCACCCCAACAAAAATAACTGGGGTATTGGGGCTGACAATACCTGCTAGTGACATGCAGCCGGGCAGCAAGCAGCTTTTTGGCTGGACACTCTTCCCTTCTTAACCTGATCCGGCAGCAAAGCCTGTAGATTTACACTCTACCCATACACACCGACAGATGAACATTATCATGCTAACTGAACCAGTTGGGGCTTCTCGTTTTGAACTTTGGCTTTCAGAGCGATAAATACTCTTTTTTACCCCACTTTCATTCAAAATAATGTCAAAGGAAGATGGATTTACTCATTTCCCAGCTTTTTCTAAACCATTACCTTTATTAGAGTGAGATTGAATTAAAAAACCTTATATGACTCCCAGACTGGGTTGTTAAACAGTAATAAATAATAATAATAAATATTTATATAGCACTTTTCAAAAACCTGTCATTTAAAAAAGTAAAGACGATACTAATACACTACAGTACAGAATTCAAATCAGTATAAATGCAAGAAACAGTTAAAAGTTAGCAGCAGCTCTCTTTAGATCCTGTCATGAAGCAACTATTGTTCCCATCAAAATACAGGTGGCCGTCACCTTCGGCCGCTCCACAGAAAGCAGAATCCTGTCAAAATCTCAACACCTCTGTCTTAGCTGTCAAAAGAAGCTCCATCCCTCAACAGTGAAAAGAAAGACTCCACCAGAGACAATTCTGCCAAAAGCCTGCCTCCGCCTCCAGGCCGACCAAAGCCCAAGGCCCGCTCTTCTCTACTGGGTAGCTCAATCGATGTGCTGCTGAAGAACTCGGGTTCAAGCCCAGAGTTGACCAAAATAACGATGGGGTGTGTTTTGTGTCTGATTGGTTTAAGATGCTGTGATTGTGATATGTAGATCCCCAGTTCCAATCCCATGGTGGGCAAAGTGATTTTACTGTTGGTGAAACCGGTTCTGGAACTGGCTAACACTGCTTTCTCACACCCACCCCCCACCTGGTCAGAGCCCTCTAGTAAAGCCCCTCTTTTCATAAATCTTTAGCGATGCTCCTGTTGGCTGCCAACAAGAAATGCACTAAAAGAGATTTATGACATCATGTCCAACTCAAGAAATCTGCTCATCAATGTATTGCAGGATAATCCATAACATTTACATTCCGAAAGTCACTGATGTGAAAGGTAGAGATAAAAAAAAATACTTTGTAGAAAACAATTTTATATTAAACTATCCATGAATATATGATGACCCAAACGCTGAACAATAACACACCAACAGTTACACCCAGAAGACCAGTGGGAGGAGTCTGTGGGGCACAAAGTCCAATCTTCTCCACTCCAAGTCCAAGAACTGAACATGGATACAGTTATAAAGCTCTTATTCATGTAAATGGTGCAAGGCACGCAAAATTGTTGCATCCTTATAAGTGTAGACTTTATATTGGTATATTGTTATTGTCATGCCCTGCTCGTCTGATCCTCCTGTGAGCCACGCCCCCTTGCTACCTTGTGTGGAATCCCCTTGTTATCAGCTGTTTCTCGTTGTCGTTAATTAGTCCTGTGTATTTAAGTACGTGTTAGAGTATGTTTCCCCAGTCCGGTCATTGACGTTATTTGTGGTGTAGTTGTCTATCGACCGTGTCCTGCCTTTTATTAAACTCCGTATTTGCCCGACACTTGGAGTCCTGTCCTTGCTTCATAGCTCCGTGACCCGGCTTTACATAACAGTTATTTATATTATATTGTTACCCAAAAATCCATACATGATAATCCTCCACTAATACAAATCTAAACTTATATGAGTATAGAGGTTATGGCTTAAATACAGTAAGCAGAATTTCCTCGATGAGAGTGATACATTACTAGTCCCCGTGGGAAAGATTCCTTTTGCCTACCCTATACTGCTCTCTCTGAGACACAGACAGACCAGAGCAAGCTTGATGATTAATGTGAGGGGGCAGTCAGCTACGACACCTGGGGGACTGGGGGGTTAAGAGCCTTGATGAAGGGCCCATGGACATGTGACTGTTCTGTCAAGACTGGGGCTTGAATCGGTAACCTTCTGATCACAGGCGCAGAGGCTTAGCTTGATGAGCACCTCACTTACTGCTAGCATTGAAACAAGCAATATGCCAATAGAATGTTCTTCTTGTTCAGAATATATGTCCCAAAAAGTTCCTGACTGCATGACAAGTTAATGAACATGAGCTGGTGCCTTAGAAGGGGATCATTGTGTTTCATCATATATTCTGCCCCCACCCAGTCTGTGGTTCTGTGGGTCTCCATTCTGTGCCAATAAGCAGAAGACTGGCAGTTCAAATGCCATGGTTGGGGTGATTTCACCATTAGGCCCTTGAATAAGGGACTTAACGTTAAGGGCCTTTAGAACAGGGGTGGGGAACCTGTTCCATGGAGTGCGGATGGGGTGTGGGTGCAGATATTTTGGATGACCTGGGGCAGATTGGTGGTTCTTAGGTTAGGGATCTGTGCCTAGCAATTGGAAGGTTGCTGGTTCAAATCCTGTAAATGCCACGAATGATCCTACTCCACTGGGCCCTTGAGCAAGGCCCCTAACCTGCAATTTCTTTATCCTAGGAAAGATATTAATCTACATCCAGCCCTGCAAGCAGGTCCTCCAACTTACAGGGACATTTGGGGGTTGGTGGCACTCCAGTCACTAGAAAAAAATAATCACACTGTTCCATTGGACTAGTGTGGTGCTGAGGTATCACCAAGGATTGACATAACTGGTACGCAAGTATGCATTCACCTTTAAAAGCGATACATGCGGCAATCGATTGTTGTGAATGCATTTGTATTTTATGTGCATTTGCGCCAATATGACAAGAAATTATTGTCCATTTGCGCCAATATGACAAGACATTATTGTGCATTTATAATAATTTCTTGTCACATTGGCGCAAATGCACATAAAACACGTACGCATTCACGCTGTTACAACAATCAATTGTCGCAGGTACCAGTTATGTCCATCCCTGGTATCACTCACTGCACAGCTACGCCCAGATTCACGTCCCTGAGGTGGTTTATCGTGTGGTTGGTGCGGCAACCCAATGTAACCAGTGTGAGCTCCTTACCTCTCTCAATCAGCTAAAAATAAAACAGTGATTCTAAACCCACTGTTATTGGCTGATCTTGAACCCACCCCCACTTTAGAATGAAAATCTCTAAATTGCTGTTGGATGTTCTGTTGTGTAGTACTCTAGGCTCAAGTGGTAAACATTTGATTTTTATAGACAAATTAAAAGTGGCATGAATTGAACAGTCTTTGTCTCCCCTACCTTTAAAATCAATTTTTTAAACTCATGTTTGGATCAGAGTGGGGAGTCTGGGAATCCAGAATCTTCAGTGGACACCAGGTATTGCTTGAAGGATGCAGATTCAAAATCAATTTATACACTGTAGCGGTAGTAAATTGGTCATTAATTGAAACTATAAAAACTATTACAGGCGATGAGCTTAGAATATTGCCTTTCCCTGGGTTTGAATAATAAAATGAAGTTAATCAACAATTGCATGGATGGTTTAAAATTAATGAGAAATCAGACATTGTGCATATAAAAATTCATATTGCTTGAGTTAGGTTAAGGGTCCAAGTTTACTTTCTGAATGAACAATAAAACACGTCAGTCGGAACTTTCCATGCCGACAAACAGATTTTTCCTGCATGATTACTAAAGTAGATGTTAGATGGCAATTAATAAAATGTTTGCCTCTACATTATCGCCATTTTGCCCATCATTTATCTTACTGTAGGACAAACGGTGGTCAAGTGGTCAACAATGCAATCAAACTTTAAAAGGTTTACTAAGGTGATTGCATTTATTTATAATCTTGTTGTATGCCAGCTTATTTATTAAATATGTATACATTGTCAACTGAATCTGACTGAGATTATGGATAAGTGAACAGGCTAGAACATCATTTTATTTTTAAGAATAAATCACATTGATGATCTACATTGCCAATTAGTTGGCTTAAATTACTTAAGACCTTAAAGCTCCATTTTAATTAATGGTGAAGTGACCATTGTATAATTCTATATTCTAATTCTTTGTTGAGTACTAATTTGTACTATACTTCTAATACTTTTCTTAAGAGATCTATTTCTTGTAATTATCTGTAGTGTCACTATTTAGCAATAGCCCAATTAATCCTCATAAACTGATTGTCGGGAACAAAATTAGCAATTTATTGCTTTAGAGAAACAATTAAATAGAATGGTTATTCACTGCTGTTTCGGGGGTGAATCTGGTGCTGGTTAATATGCATTATTAATCCGTCAGTTATAAGGCCTCTGAGGCCTGTGATTCTTCAGCTGTGATCTAAATGACTGAGTGATAACACCATTAACCCAGTTTTCAAACTGGAAGCAAGGAAGCGTGGTTTGTCTCTGCCACGGCTGCGGGAGAGAAGCTGCTTTCCGAATCACCTGCACATCCCCACACCCATTAATGGCAGAGAACACAGAGGGCGGGAGCAAACATGGTCAGCAGGGACACCGATCCCAGTTGCTACACACCGCTGTGTTGCAGTCAGGACTCTCATGATATTCAGGGAGACTCCAGCTTCAAGAACACAGATCTGGAGCTTTTAAAAACACTCAGTCTCCCAGAGTTCTCAAGTCTGCAGAAGACCTTCCTGGAAACCCGCAAGCAACGTGTACTTTGCGTCATGTGTGTTTGCATCCTGTATGTTTGCGTGCCCCCGTGCGGAGGGGATTAGGAAAACATCTGTCTGAGGAATAAGCCACGAGACAAAGTTTGGTTGTTGGGCTGTTTTTAACATCCATTTGCGCCAGGTTTAGCCATAAGCAACCATTCATTATACCTTCGTTTATCTATGTGTTTGTGTGCATAATGTAACACCTAATGACTTAGTTATATAACACAACATAGTGTATGTGTAATGCATTGGATTATTGATCAGTCAGAAGCTTATCTAGATTGTTTGACTCATTACAGTGTCACAGTTCTTGTATTTGGATATTTCTTTGCTCTTATATGTCCTGTGAGAGTTTTTTTTTTTTACTTTTGACTTAAGTAATTTTGTCATGCATAAACCTACAGCCCTGAAAGGGACTCAATTAGTCTTCATGCAAATACTGGAAATAAATACAAAGCACTATGATAAGTTGGTGCCCCATCCTGGATTAACTGTTTTGTGCTCATATGCTCATATACGCAAACTTGAGAACTCCAGACCCACGCTAAGACAAGCGGATATGGAAAATGGATTAATGGAAATTGGGATTCAGAGGAAATCCCGGGGCATACATTTATAATTATTTTACACTAAAGTGAATATTTATTTATAAATAATATAATAATTATTTACTTTTATTATATCACACACACAATTATTGCGATGCTTCACAATTATACTATGTGTAAGTACAGAAAAGCTCTGACCAGTCATTAAGCCATCAAATCGAGAAATGGAAATAGTACTTCCAGGACACCCATAATAGACATATTCACGCCAACAACTGACCATTTAATTGCGCTAACCACAAAATAAAGAAATAAAAAGCGAGTTCGTCTTCCTACTGTTTATGTTCCCAAAATAATCAATCACACTTAATGTAGGGAGTAAAACACGCATTTCAGCGCTTAAACAAAACAGGTGTTAGAAACCAGCCGCCTTTAGACTGACAGCAAACTCATTTCTGATGGTTTTCCTCCCGGACCGCTCTGTAACGGCTCATGTAAACCGCGCCGGTCTTTCCGTCTTGTTAAAGTGCTATCATTCTTACCGTGAATTCAAATGCGTTTTTATTTTCTCTCAGTCTCCAGCTCTAACAGATAATTAACTTGATCGCTAACTCGTGGCGTGCATTTAATGAAGATAAGAGGGCTTCCAGGTAAACCAGGGTGGGGGGAGAAAATGCGCAGCCGGGGAAACGTGCTTGTGTTTCAGGATGTCCTGTACCGCTGATTAAAGGTGGACGGGGAGCGGCAATAGACGCCACTCCTGATTAAGACTTTAAACGGAAACCTGCTTGATTCAAAGCCGATCCGCACATCGCTGCGTCGTCAAATTTACCCAAAGGCTGGAAGATCTGACCGGCATATTGATCTGGTTCAATAGCTGAATCCCTGGCAATCCCAGTGCAAACGGCAACGCCAAGGCTCAAAAATAAAGAAGATCTATGTAGAAAGCAGAGTTATTTCCCCCTCCCCTTTCTTCTCTGGCTGGAAGGGGAGAAATCAGTTTTGGGGCAAACAGCGTTTTGATGCTGGCGGAGCTGCGCGCATGCGTTGCTCTTGTCGGAATAATTGCGCTCAACGGGACTAAGTTGCATTCCCTGGTTCTTCTGTCAAAGTCATTTCTTTTAATCAAAGTTAGGGATGTGGACGGTTCAGGACCTAGGACGCCTTGGGATTTTATCTCTCCTTCTCACGGTCGGCATGGTCTCCTGTGCGCAAAGGTAAGATCTTTTTGGGATCTGTGATCTCGCATTTTTAGGCTCATCTCTGTCTTTTTTTCTCACGGGCTGCAGTTTGCTTTTCTCTTCCTAAAATTCATTCCATATATATATATTTCCCTTCTTAGCGCAAACGAACCCAGTAACATGTCATACGTGAAAGCGACGGTGGACAAACTGCTCAAAGGATATGACATTCGCTTAAGGCCTGATTTTGGAGGTACTGTCATTCTTTTAAATGCTTGTCTATTTTTCTTACCGGGTCTGTCCATTAATGTTACGGGAGCAGATTGCTGGCAGGAAGGGGGAGGGGGCGATTTCCCAGTTGCTTAGACTCTGTGACTCGTCCATCATGTGTGATCAATTAATACTTGACTTGCATTTTGCGTCTCTTTAAGGCGCTCCCGTGGACGTTGGCATGAGCATAGACATCGCTAGCATCGACATGGTCTCTGAAGTCAATATGGTGAGTGAACTGCAAACCAGCATGACACCAGTGCAAGCAAAACCGGCGCATAGATTTCAGTGACATGCATTATGAGGGAAACGTCTCACTTATTCACAGTGATGCTGCCAGAGTGTGTGTATTTGACTGACGCCGCCTGCTGTTGCAGGTCTTAATAAATTATGCCTTTTTAGTGTTGGAGGATTCTTTCTGGGAATCCTGCACGTTTTTAAGGTGCATGTGAGGTTTAATAAGACGATGGGGTGTGTGTTAAACACGCATGATGGCGCCATCTGCCGATTACGACGAGTAAATGCGTTTCAGCGCTATGGACAGCTCTGCAATCTGCATTTTTGTATGTGTAAAGTTCGCTTAGGTCTGGGAAGCCGGTGAGGACTGAGCTATTATGAGGCACGTTGTTACTGCACATGGACCGCGCATCTACACTGAGATATCTGCAGAATAAAAGGGGAGGGGGGGATTTAGATAGATTGAAGAGAAAAGGCATTACGTAAGACTGTCAGTGACTCAACAACGAGTATTAAAAAATCAAGCCCTAGTGCTATTTCTGTGCACATGGTGTCTATATTAGTAACCTCAGAACATGGTTAATTATTAACTGTTTCCCCAAAAATGTTGCTCTTGTTGATTTCTGGCGGATTTCATATCAGAAGCACTTCAATTAAAATGGGAAAGGATCTGATTATTAAAAGATGCAGATTAGATGCATGCAATAATGGAATGACAGAGCTATTCAGAGGACCTTGGTGTCCCATCATGTGAAGCTGTGGCAGTGAGTATGTTTGTATGGGTTTGCTTGGTGTGATAGAAAAATGAATGGTGTCTTTGTAAGTAGACAAGTTCAATGCAAAAGGGAGCAGTTAATCTGAAACACTTTTCTAGTACTGGTATGCTTTTTAAGCTTTAGTGGGCAACTGAGCTCTTTCTATTTTGTTACTTAGTTTTATAAACAAATGATTTGCGCAGTTTTGTACCATTTTCATGCAGTACCACTAAGATCTTAATATTGTAATCCTTGTCACCTCTGTATCTGCTGTACAAAATGCTGCAAAAATTCAAGCTGCCTGCATAAGCTGTTAAACATGAATGGCTGTTTGGCATAGAGTGAAACTTTTACTGAAGTTTCTCATTGGCAAACTGTACCTTCGCATGAGAATCATTCAGAAAAACAATACTATAGATTAGCTAATGAAATTCTGAATCTGATAAACCAGGATAATGATGTTTTTTCTGTCTACACTGCTTTGTAGGCACATCAGTTAGAGACTAACTCCATGTATATCTTTGGACTACAGAGAGAAAATGTAGAATCTAGAAAATCAAAAATGTGGAGGGCAAGGGGCAAACACATTTACCGTTTGGGGGGGTCCCCTGTGGACCGAGTTGAGAAACACTGGTTTAGTTGACATGCTGTCAAAACCATTGACCTCCCTGGCACCACTACAAATAAGGCATTTACTGGACTTTGATATCAAATAATTCCCAACACAGCAGAATTTTCCCCCTGAGCCCCCCAAGGCAACAGGTTGTCATCTAAACTAATAAAATACAAGACCTCTGTACTGTATGTCTAGTAGCCATTGTTGTGTGCTTTAATTTAAGTCATATGTCATACTGAAGACTGACAACGGCTCCCTCCCTCAAAATACATCAAACTACTAATCATAGAGAAGGAGCAATCTCAAATAGCCCAATTGTTCTGTGGAGACAGGTTACCATAGCAGATGAATAAAGTGGGTTTTTCCTGATGTGTAGGCCTGCCATTGTAACCCACATACAGTTAATTTGTCCCTTAGACTGACTATAAGCTGTTGCACTCCTTGGAGCTTGTGTCGACATGCCCCATCAATGCTGAAACGTCATGTTCGTCTGATTCTTTATTTTGCTCCCACAATGTTGCTCCCTGCCCCCAATCCTGACTCAAAGGCCTATTTCTGTCTCGAGAGGGTATCGTAACCTGTGAACAAATAAAAACTTAACTGAGGTTTACTAAATTATACATCATGATTTACAGCCATATCACTGGTCATTTACATTTAGGTCAGGGATGGGCTGTCTTATCCTTAAGGCGCCGGGGGGTGTGCGCGTTTTCCCTGCAACTCCCCAATTAGATGACTAATTAGAGGACTGATTGGCTGAAGAGTCCTCACACACCTGGGTTTGAACAGCTGATTGCCCACCCCTGATTTAGGCTGATTGCCCACCCCTGATTTAGGCTATTTACACATGTCATTTTCCCTTTTAGCACCGCATTCTACCAGGATTCTCTTGAGGAAATTCAAAGCAGCCTTAAAAGGTTACTTGACTTTCTGTTGTATGTGTTTAGCAGGATCAGAGAGTTAGGACAGCTGGCCTCCTTGAGCAGCTGAGGTTCAGGAATCTTCTCTGAAGCCCGACAGCAGTACCATTTCTCTCCCAACCCAGACACAGGACATAAATCCATAATCTACCGTGATACATACTTCTATCACCCACCCTGGTTTGACCCATCATGCATCTCTGAAGATTAGAGATCATATTTACATTCCACCGACGGCTTGTAGAAAAGTCAGACACAGATGTGTTTTGTCGTAGCAACCCAACTGAACCTGGCCAGGACTGGAAGCTGTAATCTCCACGGTTCCCCATCCCAATACTGTCCCTACTGTTGCACATGTGCAAATAGGCATTTAATCTAAACTGCTCTGGCCAATTAGACTCAATCAACAAAATCAGTCATATCTTATAAAATCAACAGTAAGACCTATTAAGACTTCACGTCTGACGTCACGCTACAGGAAACGAGATAGTGACAAAGTGGCCTGTCTCATCCAATGAAGGCACACATATCAGTTAAAATTTTTTAAAGGTGTAATCGGCAGGTTCTATACATATTTTTATTTCATGTGACAAAAAAAAAAATCATAGAAGCTGAGTTTCTTTGAAAGACAGTGGTAGCAATGAAATTAGAAAGTACAAAGCCCTAGTCTGTCAGGCACTGATTCCTGGAACGTGTGATATTAATGGCTGTTAGTGTCCACTTGTAATATTAAGATAAATATATTGAGGCTAAATGGATTTGTAGCAACCTCCAACCTCTGCACATGGCTGATATTAATTTGATTTGTGGCTGGCGTCCTGTCTGCTTCTCGGCCTACTGTTCCCCCTCAAGCTCTTTTAAGCGGGGACTTGTTCTCTCTGGGGTCTTCCAGAGTATTATCTTGGTTTGTGTATTATGCTGCCTAGTAATTTTCAATTCTTTTTAGCAGTTTTTGATCATGTTTGGCTTGCATCCATCTAATTTTTGAAATATCCTTTCAAAATACTGTACATATGCTGTAGAAACTGCTAATGATGGGCATCTCTTTCTCAATGTAAAAGATCGATTCTTTTTTGATGTCACATTGATTGTTTTTTTTTGAACGGAATATTCCTCCCTCTTAGTTCAGGTATATTCTCTGAAAATAAATAGTGACTTCATGTAGACAGACAGAAATCCCTCTAAACTTGCCCATGTCTTGCTCATTTCTGCCTTTTATATTCAATACAAAACCTTCCATTAATTTAACATCTTTGTTGCTTCAGGATTATGGGTCCAATTTATTGGCATCTTTAGAGAGAAAAAAAGCTTAATAAGCCACACAAAGCTGACTTATGTAAAACGGCTTTCTTAGTAAGAGGCCCTTATTAATAAGGGGGTCACATTTTAATATGTTTATGCAGCCTACTAAAGGACTGGTAATTATCACTAGATTATTCTCAAGTGATTTCAAAATGAGATTATTTTTTTTTTCTTTTCCAAGAAATAAAAGCTAATCCAGTATAAATAGGGGAGTATTTATTGATTTATGAGCCTCTGCTTCCTATTGCTGCTGGCTCTTTAACTCCTCCTTGGACCACAGTAAAGGGAATTTACATTTATTTCGCAGATGCTTTTGTCTGAAGCCACACACATTTGAGAGAGCAGGATCAGGCAGTCAGCCTGAAGCAGCTGGGGCTCGAGAGCCCAATGCCGGAATAACTCTGCCAGCACAGGATTTGAACCAATAACCTTCCAGTCCCAATTATAGGGTCACAACCCCCAGAGCCATGCACCACCCGAACTATGAGGCTAGTTACGCACAGGCTAATCACGGCAAGGCTAGTAGACACTATCCTGCCCAAAAACCCTGGAGAACTGAAGCTTTGAATTGAAGTTAACAGCATGTAGGCCCCTCTTGTGCCGTAACGTGGGCTGCCGCCCCTGGTAGGCTGACTTCCCTGATTTATGGCAGAAAGTGTTACATCATCTCCTTGTGGAGAAAATCCCTATCATGCTGTCTCCTCCCCCAGTTCAGGGATGAGCATTGAGGTCACGAGTCTAGAGGGGATAATGCTGAGACTGTGATATGAATTTGATGGTCGCCTGTGTCTCATTTCCCACTCCATCCCTATTCACCTTTACATTTTACTTATTCACAGGCACTTTTATCCCAAGTGACTTTTGTTTTTTTGAGAACCCAGGGGCAGCTAGTCATTGGAGCAGCTGGGGAGGGGGGATAAAGGCCTTACTCAAGGCCCCAAAGGCGAAATCACTATGCTACCCATGGGATTTAAACCACTGACCCACAGAGTCACGACCCACAGAGTCACGACCCACAGAGTCACGACCCACAGAGTCACGACCCACAGAGTCACAT
>JAODKF010006634.1:25603-36632 GCA_026779585.1 Mormyrus proboscirostris
GAGAAATAAAGGATTCCAAGTCATTGCAGGCTACACACATACAAACAGACACCATGGACAGCTTAGATGTGTTAATTCACAGAGCAGGAGAGGGATTTGGACCCACAACCCTAGTGGTGGGACCCATCCTCTTAGTCACACCTGCAAGGGTCTTCATCAACAGACCACCATTCATTATAGAATTCTGAATATTCTATTAAAAATGCTCAATTTAGAACATTTTTTGCTTTTAACAGAATTCCAGCATTTATTACTGAAGAAGGTGTCCATAATCACTGAGAACATACTGGCCTGAAGTTAGTGGCTTCATTCCGGATGGTATAATTTTTTTTTTTTGGTGATGTCATGTCAAGTTCATTACATGTGCTGGTTTTTTGCTATTTGCAGTTCTTACAATTTCTTACAAATCAATTGTTCCATTTACAATGCTTTGTGTAAAGATTATTATTAAGGCATGTTACCACTAAGGGTACCTTAATGTCCTGTGGGCCACATACTATGGCAGGTTTCCCCAGTTCTGAACCTGGTAGGACAGAATCCATCACAATTTGCAGATTTCCTTGCTCAAACACATCAGATAATTACTGGGTTTCATAGGTGTATTTGGGGAACCCTGTTCTATGGGCTTAGGGTCACGTACTTGTTCCTTCCTCAAAAGAACATTCGGTGGGGACAGGAGAGATTTATCTCTCTTGCTGACTCTGGTGTCCACAAATATCGTGTTTGTTCCAAAGGTCCAGGATTGCAGGGGACCATATTTTGTCACAAATGCTCCAATCCCTAGTTTAACTCTCAATCAATGAGTTGAATGTGAGATTGTATCAGGATGCAGGAGGATTTTGATCATTTCTTTTTATGTTATGTGCCTTTTTCTCTTCTTGTGAGTCTTTTCTATCCAGAAAATGTTTTTTGTTTTTTTTTTTTACACTTTTTATTTCTTCAAGTATGTCAACAGATGTTCATGCACTGTTAGCAACAGCGCAGGGAGGGACGGGCTGGAATAGAGTATGCTTTTAAATGTCAGATGGGGATAAGTGCATCTCCATGTGTCAGACTCATGTGGCACAGAACTGTCAGGATCACATTCAGTGATTCAGTCTTTTTTTTTTTTTATTATCCCATAAAACAAGAAATGTAACCGTATGAGGCAGAGACAGGCACAAGTGATCAGATCAAGTCTTCCCTTGCACCCAATCAAAGAGAGGTACCTGGGGACTGTTACTGCAAGCAGCAATGAGAAGAAAACAAAGACCAAACCCTCTATTTTCAAGGACCTAAACAATAAATGTGTTCAAGGCTGATTTTTTTTTGGGTTAATGGGATCTTCAGCTCAGCGGGGATTGAACGCTCTAATTCCGATCATTTCAAGACATGGTTTTCGTCATAAAATATGTTAAAAGATATTTTCCTGTGTGCCGCAAAGTATTTTGCATATCCATCCATCATCTATCAATCTTGCGTCGCTCACAGCCTCTTAATCAGTACAGGGTTGGTTTGGAGCCAATCCCAGGACCTACAGGCCGCATGGCAGGGGACGCCCTGGATGAGATGTCAGTGGCCTTATTTTAGAAACTCCTATTATAGATTTATAGCTCATAAAAAGCAGCTGTAACTGTGCCGCTGACTTTCTGATTTTGCCCTCTATAACTCGTCAAGACCTTTTATTCCTCTATCTTCTGTGTCTCTTTTTTTGTCTTTCTTCTGTGAATTACGCATGCTAGGTTAATTGGCAGCATTCGTGGTGGAAATAGCAGGATTGAATTGACGTGGCCTCTTTCCCCATCTGTTGCTGATGGGGTGGTCGACATTGCAGGCATAGAAACCTGGACACGGCCCTGCTGCGACCGAACTGCAGGTGCCGGCATCGAGTGGCCGCTTTCCTGCCTGGAGAGGTTAGGGGCCGGGCGAAGGGGGTCTCGCTTTTGATTGCTATTGATCAAGTGTTAGTGAGGTTCACATAACTCACAACCATCCCCCGGCCCCTAACCCCAAAGCCATCAGCCGGCACAGCTTCTCCATATATATATGCACCTCAGGTTCCAGCTGCTGTCTGGGGAAAAAGGTTATTCTGCTAAAGACCCTATTTTTCTCCCATAAAATAATTAACATGCTTTTCCTCTGCCTCAGAGATACGAGTCTCCAATAAACCTGGTGTGGACAGGAGTGGGAGATAAGACGAGGGACGGTAGTGATGAATGTAAATCATGCTGCAGCAAAGAAACGGAGCAATTAACATTTTGTTAATGCTAGTAAACAGAGGGATGAGACGCGGTGGTGATTACAGCCTCACAAGGGAAAGTCATGCCAGCACTGAAAAAGCCGTCAATACGATAAAAATCATTAATGGATTAAGCATTACATAATATATATGGAAGCCATTTGCTTTTGGTGTTTTGGTCTGTGACTTAGGACTCTGTGTGCGATCCAAAGGTCATGGATTCAAATCCCATGACTGGCAAAGTGATGTCACCACTGGGCCCTTGAACAAGGTCCTGATCCCCAGTCACTCCCGGGACTGGCTGACCCCTGCCCTGTGATCCTCTTTTGTATGTCGCTTTGGACAAAAGCTTCTGGCAAATAAATGCAAACTGAATATATTTTTTCCTGCCCACTGCAGTGTTCTTTTGGAGCAAGAAAAAAAATGTGACATCCAACTGTTTCGGACCATGGCCTGTGATCTGACTTATTTGCAAACAGTAACAGGAGCCATTATAGAGCAGGAAATGTCCAAGAGTCCTTTTGCTGGTAAACTTCAAGCTGGATGCGAGAGCTAAATGCAGTCCTCAGTAGTTTTGCAGACAGCAACAGGGAACTCTGCAGCATTCCATGCATAGAGTTGAATCCTAATGGTGCCTCTGCAGCACATACAAAGCTGACTGAAGGGGAGCATCCTAGCCCTATTCTGGTGAAGCCCTCCTTCAGCACTGAGACTTCACTACATAGCAGGTCATTCATATTTAATGCTCTTCTTTGCATATGTTTAGCGTATGGGACAAAAAAACATGCCTTTCAACCTGCCACAACACTCAAAATCATGAAGAAATGCCATGATATTGACCCATCAGACTTATTTTAGGCCGCAATAACAAATACAAATGTAAGTACCTGAATTTTATAAAGTAAATAAATACGAAATAAAATATCACGATAATGACCCAAAAAGTGAGCCTTGGGGAACACTTGTAGCAGTCAATAATGTAATAACTGTCGATTAGCATAATAACTGCAAATAACATGACCATTTTTCCAGTCTTAATGTAAAGAGTCAATAACGTAATAATTGGCCAATAATGTAATACATTTTCTGAACCAATAACGTACCCGATGCGCAGATAATGTAATGAATTGTTACATTATTGACTTTACACTTAATTACATTAAGAACAAAGAAATTTATATTATTATTGGCCAGTTATTACATTATTGGTAGTCCTACAGTATATAAGTCCTTAACCACTACATGCCAGTACCTTAAAACCATTAAAACCATTAAACAATGAAAAATACTACATTCTTGTGTATTTAAAGGTGTGAGAGGTGACAGTACATATTAGAAAGAGCAAAAGTAACTGTTGTATCATTGTGAGATGACTCTGTTGTCATTATTGCATCATGGAGTCAGCTTAAAGAGTTACAGGTCAAGCCACAGTCACGGTCACGCCACCTATGAAGTATCCGGAGGGAGAAGATGGATTAGGAACCCTCTGGGATGACATGTTCTCCAGCACCGTGCATTCCGTGCCCGCTGCTAATTGGGACATTCTAACGACTTCTAACGCCCGGTGACAGTTGCTCAAAATAGCAGCTCGACACAGCTGTTCTGCTGCTTTAGCTTGGGACAGTTGCAGGTTTCTGTTTGCTGCGAGGTTGTGTGTGAACCAAAGCCTGCATCTATACGGGATTACCTATGTATGAGATGTATACTTGCACGCTGCACTATAACTTGTGTGGTGCTTGTAATTACAGCTATTGCCGGCATATAATTCTAGCTGAAATAACTGCAGCTCCAAATCTATACTTTTCTCAGTTGTTTTGTTTTTGTCATTCAATAAGTTTAATGGCAAAAGCGCATACTTTAGAATCCTACCCATCATATAACAGAATACAATGTGATAAAGACAGCCCCCCAGACCTTAAGAGGCAGAATCAGGTGATAGGAAAGATGATTTTTGGATCTTTTGCAGTACTGTATAGGCACAAATGCCGTGAAATGCACACATTGTGTACATTTTCATTAAAACCTGTGACCAAGTCCCTAAGAAAAATTGAAATGTCAAAAGACAGAGAAAGAAGGTAGTCAACTTTGGTATTCTGAAATAATCATTTTAAGAGGTGCTATTCTGAAATGATAATTAAATTAAAAAAGTCATGTTCCTGGAAAGAAAGTTGAGGGTTTTCAGATGGTGACCTTCAAAGTACACCAACAGGTTTCAAGCTGCAAAGCAGCTGTGTACACAGTGATTTATCTATAAGAGTAGCCCCTCCCATGCAGATATTTCTCATGTACAAGTTGGGTTTACCTGGGACAAATTTAAATCAGATAAAGCCAGAGACCTCCGCAAAACTGCTAACAAGTAATGGCAAAATAGCACAAACACTGTCAGCTAAAAAAAGTCAGCTAAAATATCTGGCAAAAGTCTTGAAATGAAATTGTTCACATTTAATATTAAATGTGAACAAAGAAATGGTAATTGTGTGGGTGTAATTCCATAATGGTAATTCAAAACTATGTTGTAGATTAATAACATCTTCCCGTAATTAAGCTGTAAGTAAGGTATTGGAGATGAAGGTGTTTTAATTTTTAATTAAAATTTTTAAAAGCTCGAAAGTGAGCTCCTGATGGCTGGGCCTCCACCCGTGGGGCCTGGCTGGGCATAGCCTGAAGGGGTAACATGGGTCTGCCCTCCTGTGGGCTGATCACCTGGCGGGGGAGCTGTGGGGGTTGGGTGCAATGTAGGGTGGCAGTTGAAGGCAGTGGCCTCAGTGAACAGATCATCAGCTACCAAATCTGGCTTTTGGCACACTGAATGTAACCTTTCTGGCGTGAAAGGAGTCTTAGCCGATGCAGGAGGTAGAGCGATACTAGGTATTGTCAGGCTCACCTCAACCCATGGCTCAAGCTCGGGAATCTGGAAACTCCTGGAGAGGAGCTGGACTCTATTCCGCTCTGGAGTTGCCCTCAGTGAAAGGCGTTGGGCAGGTGTGGATCTACTTATAGCCCCCCAGTTCAGTGTTAGAGTTTACCCTGGTAAATGAAACGGTCACCTCCCTTCGACTTTGAGTCAGGGGTCGGACTTTGATTGTTGTCTGTGTGTCTGCACTGAACACCAGTGTATCCAGCGTTCTTGGGGACCTCTGAAGGGGTGATGGAAGGCACCCCTTCTCGAAACTCCACTGTTCTGTTGGAGAATTAGGTCGAAACTCTGTGCTAACCACAGTTTGTCCATAATGAATAAAATGTTCAAGCATAAGAGTGTTAACCTGGCATCAGAGCACCCTATTCCACATTTCAGTGATTGATTTTGTAATCGTATTGTCAGATCTGCATGTTTTGGATACTCAAAAGAAGAGAGGAGCTGAGCTGTCAACTGATTACTACGTGAAAGTGAGTTGGATCTGATTTAACGCAACCCTCCTGCAGAGGCTCTCTTGCATACCGAGGGAGTCAGGGGAAACCTGAGCCTGAATGGGCCATGTTCCAGTACTGCATTGCCATGTAGGCAATGTGGAGCTGGTACCGTAAGGTTCTTGGTGCCTTTTGCGATGGCAGTCGGCAAACCTGGTGGTGGACACCAGCAGTAAAGGGAGCTGTCAGGTTGAAAAAAGGAGGCCTTCCAAGCTTGGTTACCTTGTGGGACTCTTGAAGCAGGTGACTGGTACCAGCAGGCTAAGTGGAAAGCAGCTTTGGCTGTTGCTAAAGCAAAAAGTTGTGTGTGGGAGGACTTTAGTGAGGCCATGGAGAAGAACTTTCAGTTGGTCTCAAATATTCTGACAAACCATCAGGTGACTCAGGAGGCAGAAGCAGGGCTTTACCCATGTTGTTTACAGCAAGGACAGATAACTGCTGACTTCAAACAGGGGTACTGTATAGTCAAGCAGTAGAACTTGTATTTTAAGAACCTCCTGAATCACAACGATCTACCCTCCTTGGAGGAAGTAGAGCAGGAACACTCAGAGGGGGACTTGCCTAGCTGTAGTGCTGAGGTCACTGAAGTAGTCAAAAAACTCTTAGGTGGTAATGCTCTGGGGGTGGATGAGATTCACCCTATGAGATTGAAAGCTCTTGATGTTGCTGGGCTGTCATGCCTCTTCAATATAACAGGGACGTTGCCTGTAGATTATCTGGGGTGGTGGTTCCAATCTGTAAGAAAGGGGACCAGAGGACGTGTTCCAATTTCAGGAGGATCACACTCCTCATCCTCCCTGGGAAGGTCTATGCTGGGGTACCACCCATTGGTCGAACCTCGTATCCAGGAGGAGCAATGCGGATTCTGTCCTGGTTGCAGAGTGTTGGACCAGGTCTTCACCCTCACAAGGATACTGGAGGGTTCATGGGAGTTTGCCCAAGCATGTTTTGTGGACTTGGAAAAGACATTTGAACATGTCCCTCGGGGGGGTAGAGGTCAACCGATATGTTTTTCAATAGCCGATGCTGATGCCGATATTTAGAGTCCGGGTAAGCCAATGGCCGATATATGCTGCCGATTTTTTATTTTTTTTTGGCCGATTGGACATTTTCCCCTCTATTTGCATGGTAAAATAAAACACGAATAATAACAAACAATACACAAAATTTGTCAACTTACTATTTATTGAATACTGACTTGTGTAAATTTAAATATAAACTTAAATAACAAAAACACAATACAACTTGTAAACAATAAAAAAGCAGCATCAGTATCTCTTTTAGTGCATAATATAGCAGCAAACTTATTTCTGAGGGAAGGAAAATTTGTAAACAATACAAAAAGTAATGTGCATGTTATCTTCAGTTTTAGTCCCACTTCCAGTCCCTGAGTCTTCCTCGCCCCACCCATTCCTCACAGCCATCAGACAGCCATTACTAAAACAGAAATAAAAATGTAAGGTTAGCATTTTTATTATAGTGCCTTCATGTTCAATTCATTCTACGCTTCCAGTATTCCATGCGCATTAAAACAATTACACTCCAGTACATTTTGAAAGAAAAAAACACTAGTAGCTAAGTGCATCATGGTATGATGAGTAGTGTACAAGACCCAAAACCTTTCTTTAACATGTTGTTTATGTTGTTAGCAGACAGACAGCTTACAAGCCAAATTCCCGATCTGAAGCTAGCGACTGCAGAAAATAAAATAACTTTGTCGTATTACACAGCCTTGTATGGAAGGTCAGCGTAAGCCCCTAGTGATTGCGGCGTTGTAGACGGAAAAGCCCGTATAAAGGATAGACATGTTTCATGAGGAAATTAACTGCAAAGTTGTGTACTTTTTATCTTGACATCTGACAAATTGTCTGTCTCTCAGATGCAAACAAGTCGCACAGAAGGACCAATGTCAGCATCAGCTCAAGTGAATGGTGACCACGCTTTCAAACAAACAGTTTTCTTCACCATGCATTGTGCTTAGCAACTCTGTGTCTCCAAGGACGGTGCTGTCTGTGATCACGTTGCAGTGTTTGAGCGCTGCCTGCTCTGCCCCACGCACACCGAGTGAAACTCTCCGACACAAGAGAAAAAAACAGAACCGATAACATCGGGCTGATATGGTAATAAAAAATTTAACAATTAAAATGATTTTTAACGATTAAAAAAAACATCGGTGAGCCCACCAACAAGCGCACTCTGTCAGAATCAATGACCATTATCATTAATGCTACTTCCCAACATCGTAATTCATGTTTTCTTTTAAAGCAGCATTTCATAGTGAACCAGTTAAATAAACAGGTCTTTCAAAGATCAGAATTTAAGCGTTTTCTCTTCCAAAACCTCTGGCTGCACAAGGCAGCATGGGTCATGTGTTCAACAGCAACAATAACAATAACAACAATAACTGGGCTGCCCACAGACGTGTCTGTCTGTGAATCGGCGTAGTGTTACTAGGATATCGGCCGATGCTGATGCATTAAAAGATATGGCCCGATATATCGGCCGGGCGATATATTGGTCAACCTCTATCGGGGGGTCCTGTGGAGTGTGCTTCAGGAGTATGAGGTATGGCCTCCATTTTTGTGAGTCATAAGGTCCCTGTACAAACAGAGCGAGAATGTGGTTCGCATCGCCAGTAGTAAGTCTGACTCGTTCGCCAGGGGTTTTTGACTCCGCCAGGCTGGCCTTTGCCACAGATTCTGTTCATAACTTTTATGGATAGAATTATAGGTGTGGCAAAGGGGGCAGAGAGGTTTCAGTTCAGTGGCCTAAGGTTCGCATCTTTGCTTTCTGCTTTCATGGAATGGGTTTCCATGGCTGAGCAGCTGCATCCAAGCCTTACATCACCAAGTGCAATGCAAAGCATCGGATGCAGTGGTGTGAAGCATGGACTCTAGAGCAATTGAGATGTGTTATCTGGAGTGACGAAACACGCTTATCTGTCTAGCAATCCAATGGACGAGTCTGGGTTTGGCAGTTTCCAGGAGAAAGGTACTTGCCTGAATGCATTGTGCCAAGTGTAAAGTTTGGTGGAGGGGGGGATTATGGTGTGGGTTGTTTTTCAGGGGTTGGGCTTTCCAGTGAAAGGAACTCTTCAGCAGTCAAAGCCATTTTGGATAATTTGGATAATTGTGGAAACAATGGGGATGACCCCTGCCTGTTCGCACACCAGTATGCAAAGCATGGTCCATAAGGCCATAGATGAGTCAGGTGTGGAGGAACTCAACTGGCCTGCACAGAGCCCTGACCTCAACCTGATAGAACACCATTGGGATGAATTAGAGCAGAGACTGAGAGCCAGGCCTTTTCATCCAACATCACAAATACTCTTCCTATAAAAATTCCTATAAATACACTCCTAAACCTTGTGGACAGCCTTCCCAGAAGAGTTGAAAAGGGTGGGCCAACTCCATATTAAAGCCTATGTACTGTATTAAGAATGGGATGTCATTAAAGTTCACGTGTGTGTGAAGGCAGGTGTCCCTATACTTTTGGCAATATAGTGTATTTAGGATGACTCCTGGACGCCTCCCTGGGGAGGTGTTTTGAGCATGTCCAGTGGGGAGGAGGCAAACCCATGCTGGAGAGATCATGGGTGTGTCCAAAATTGCGCACTTGCGTCAGTGCACTGAGATGTAGTGCGTAGTGCGCACTTCCTTCTGTAGTGCACACTACCATGGGTAAGTGCTGTCCTAAATGGAACACTAACATTTTGCACTTACTGGAAGTGACGGACTAGCATTTTGATCGCAATTCTCCAGCGCACCAAAATATCTGCCAAAACTTGCCGAAAGTCCCTCCCCTTCCGCTACGTAGTCAAAATGGCGTCCGTTTGGTGCACGTAGTGTCCATCGTTCTGCACTGCGTTTTCTGGCCGTTTTCAGTGCACCATCCGGGTACTTTCAGTGCACTGAATTTTAGCTTGGTTATCAGTGTGAACGCACTACACTCTAAAATCACGCACTAAAAGTGCGCAAGTGATTTCGGACACACCCCATGTCTCTCAGCTGCCCTGGGAACGCCTTGATATTCCACTGGTGGTACTGCAGGAGGTGGCTGGTGAGAGGGAGGTCTGGACATGCCTGCTTAGACTGTTGCCCCTGTTACCCAGATAAGTGACAGATAAAAGATCGATTCAGCCATTGTTTTATTAATTTAGCTCTATGTACCTCCTGGTTTTTAACTGTATTACAGATAAAACTCGACTTTCGTAATGTTTATTGATTATTAAAACTAGATTTGCATGTTATCTGGTTTCGGCAGGTTACACAGGACTGCAGGGGTGCCAGTAGACATTTTAGGCCCCATGACAGCATATTTGGACCCCAACCTAGACCAATCCAATTATGTTCCAATTTTTTTACGGCTCCTGTCACTCAGGGGCCCTAGGAAATGTCCTAACTTTCACTTCCTTTATGGCACCCCTGCAGGACTGCAATGTATGACTGGAATATAAATTCATTTCATCAGTAAATTATTTTGGTATTTAATCACTGACCACAGGTCCTGGTTCTTAGCCTGAAGCACTGTTGTTGTCCAAGTGATTTATAGTGATTTCTTTGCTTTTTTAGTTTGAGGTTAGTCACATTATTTAGAATTGAAGAATATAATTTCCCTCGATTCGCTACTGTGATTCTCATTGTTGGCACTACAGGTGCATATGGAAAATTACTGAACACTTTCTGACCAATCGGATTCGTGTATTCAGCGTGGCATGGTACAAATAATTTGTCAAAGAGTTGAGAATATTTTATTTCTGAAAGACTGCGACCTCTTATGAAGGAAACCGAAAGTATGTCAACTGGCTTCATTCGAGGAATTTGTGACAGGTGGCTACGGCCATGCGGCCGCATAGCATCCGTGTCCGACTTGGCTGTCTGCGGCGTAGGTGGCAGAAGGCTTGACCAGTTTGTCCTTCCAGGCTGGAGGACCGGCAGGGGTGGAGCCTAAACCTCCTTTTCAAAGGTCCAAATCCCACGAGCGGCCATTAGAAGCCAGAAGGGAATGAACCCCACCGTGCTGAGGAACAAATGATGCATGTATTTAGTGCCTATAGAGTTACAAAGAACATCCCAGCGTAGCCAAGGCTACCGCTTAGGGGGCGTGAACTCACCAGCAACTCCATGACCTTGTGCATACTTGAGAAAGATATGGAAAATCCAAACAGTATTAATAAATTTCATTACCTATGTATGGGATATTTGCTGCCCAGGACACCTTAATTGAGTACTGGAGGAAAACCAGGGTACCCAAAGGAAACCACACAGCCACACAGGGTGAGCATGCAAATTCCACACACATGGTGCCATTTACGGAGACTTAAGCGCTGGTCCCCGAGGTGTGAGGCAGGGTCCTACGAGTTTTTGGTTGTTCTTTCTTTCTTTCTTTCTTTCTTTCTTTCTT
>JAODKF010006635.1:0-15373 GCA_026779585.1 Mormyrus proboscirostris
AACCAGTTGAGTACAAAGAGTCACAGTCAGAGAGTATGCAACTGGTTGGTTGAAACAAAATCCTGGTCTGGATTTGTACTTTCTGAACCTGAAATCTCCACCTCTGCAACTAATAGCCAATCAAAGGCAGAGCTGGGGCGAGTCTTTGTGGAATGCAGGTATCTGTCACTTGCTGCTAGTCTGCTGCTAGTTACAGTCAGGCTAATTAAAAGTTTTCAAGGAGAAAGCCAACCTTCCAAACAAAAACAAATGTATCACTGTGAACACCAAGGACACGCTGCCACTTGGAATTATGGAAGTGTCTTCAAGTAACTAAAATTCAACAAGGACCAGCATAGGAGAAACTGTGCCTGAAAGACACCATGCCATGTACCACACCTTTCCCCTCCAGATACATCCCACGTGGCTCTTCTTGGCCTGAGCATGTTTCTATATTAAACAGTGCCTTGGTGTTCTAAAGTTAAAAGCTACAGCGGCTAGCGTGTGAGAGTGATCACCATAAGATTACATTTCTTTAAGGTAGATTTCTTTTTCGTTATTTTTTTTTTACATATTGTACAATACTGAGCCTAAAATGTGCAGACCCATTTTAGCTAGCTTCTTTATTTCTCACTAAATACATTTAGTACTAGTTTCAAAGCAAAGAAATAAAAAAATGCAAACTTTGGCAATAGGACCCCAAGGACAAAACTAAACATCTATCCATTCATTTTGTTCTTATCACACTATGAGCAGTACTCAATACTGAGAGGCAAGAACAAATACCACATGTGAGAGCGGTAAATCGTTCAGAAAAGATAAAGCTGCCTAAAAAAGACATAAATATTACACACACAGAGTGGGGGAAGGATTTAAGCCCCCCCCCCAATCTGAGGAGGTGTGATGTGACAATGCTACAGCCACTGAGCTGCCACACAATAACTCATTCTTTCATTTATATGGGACACCAGTGCAGCCACTGCTTAGTGAAGTCTATTGTTCCATGTCATAATTGCCTAATGTACTAGTCCTATAAAATGACATTATACGACAGACAATAACATTTGGTCCGTCTACATGCTGATTTATTGTGATTTAGTATTACGATATTAATATTCACCAAGTTACAACACCATTACCTTTTTGGATTGCATATAGGTACATATAAAACTGTACATAACATAGAGGAACACAATGAGATTTTATAAGGATGTATTACGATTAAAAAGTAACTCACTCAAAAGCAAAGAAGAGCCCGCTGGTGACCACGATAAGTACCATGGTAAGGTAGAAGACACCGGTTTGTCTACCCATCATGATCCTTCCATTGCAGTAAAACTTATTCCTGCCCGGAAAAGTTTGCCACTTCCTTTTGGGGATCTTCTTCTCAAGCTGGCTCTCCATGGGCGATGGGGCGACCGTATTGATCTGACTGTACTGACACTCTGTCATCCCAGGATCCATCAGCCCACGATGTTAATGTTCACCACTAAGAGTATAACTTAATCAATGTGATCGTTTGCAGAAACCCGTGTCTTAAGTTCCTTTGTGAATGATGGATAACTTCCCAAAATATAACCTTACAGACTATGGCGAAAATGTTTCTAAACACTTCACCTTAACGAAGATATTTAAATTATCTCCGTCTTACACGTCCTTATATCTTGCATTTACAATATCTGTCAAACTTTCCATGTGAACGAGGTCCTATCTTGTCGAAAAAGGTGTGGGATCAACGAACATGCATCCGTTATGTCTAAAAATATAATACTAATAAATGATGCTGGCATGTGAAATATGCAGTGAGCTGTAAGCACGCCTGCAGTCGGCTCCTTTGAGCTTTGATCAGTTACAGGCGCAACCAAAATTACTGGCGGGTAAAGTTAAGTATCCGACCACAAGAAGCCACCGAACCGCAATCGGGTTACAGAAACACCAGAAAGTCCACCCAGAAAGATGCTCCCTCCTCTTGTGTTTGTCAAAGGAGATCAATAGCTGTTCATCCTTTATCCAGATCCGTTACCCAGGCTTGTTACGGGCAGCCGCGAAAAACAAGCGCAACATTTTAACAGAGAGGAACAATTCCTCCATCGATATGGGAGGAAAAATCTTCATCCAAATAGGGCAACATCCCGAATCTTTAATTATCAAACCAATTAAATCGCTTTGTGTAAAAAAAAAAAAACACAAACCCCGACACACACTCACCACAAAAGAAATATAGCTAATGAAGAAAAAACGGTATAATGCTGAAAAGTGGAAAATATAATTACTAAATACAACGGTTCTGTGTACCAGCCGTTGACAAAACTGCAACATCAAAACGTAAACGCCTTTGTCTTAATTGCTTGGAAGAAAATACACGAGGCAGGCTCAGCGAGACTTCAGCACCTTCGTGCTGTTACAGCTCGCTGCTATAACGGTTGAGTTCTAAAGCGTGTTCGGCGCGTAGAAGCATGGGAAATTGAGTTGCTACCAATCCCTGTATAACCACACAAAATGGGTCATTCTTCTCTTCCGTTCATGTACATGCTGTCTTGCAAAAATATGTGTTACCCAAAACGTAATTACATATGTGGTACAAATTAGTTTGTTAATATTATTCAAATTAAATTTTGTATGTGTCGTATATTTACACTCATTTTCGTGAGATATATTTAGACAGATTTTTCGTGTGTTTGGAATGCCTATTATGAATATAAATTAATGAATTAACTATTTAGAAAAATATACACGGCAGGTCACTATTGCTCCTTTGCTTTTGTAGTATCCGGAAGATTTTAAGTGAAGGACCGTTCTTTCAGCATATGAACAGCACGGGAAAATATATCTTAACAAGCGTGCTTAATCATGGTTGAAGATGAAGAACAAAATAAGTTACTGTTGCTAAAAGGCGAGTGAATTTTCCCAGGTCAAGAATGTATAACGTTGCTATGTGCTAAAGGATTTCTTTTTGTGTCACGTAAATGCAAATTGTAGTTAAGTGTTAATAATCTTTGGTGCTGTAATCGTTTTTATAGTGCGGAACAATATGCCTACTTTTGAATAGAAATAGTATGATTGAATTAACGTCTGTAATATCTTGCAGGTGGCGTTTTTCTGACAAGCGTGGCCACGGCGGGCATGATCGCCGGTTTCGGTACGACCTTGGCGATAGCTAAGAAGAAAAGCCCAGAATGGTTTAACAAGGTGTGGAAGTACTTTTCCCCCCCACTTCTGCTGGAATGACGTGCATATGTTTATACGGCTGTATAACCACATTTTTTTTTGCTGTAATTCATTAAACCAACACATCAGCAGCGTTACACAACACCAAAACGATTTCTGCGTTCTGACGGCCCCCGGCACTTTGTTGCAGGTGTGATACAGCTGCGTGGATACTTTTCTTGAAGCGTCTTTATTGTCTGTCAGTCCGTCCGTCCGTGCGTGTATTCCAAAGGGAATGAACCCCCCGTCATTTAAAGCTCAATTCAGATTGTTTTGCTTTAGGTAAAGATGTAAACTTGTCTAATTAAGATTTTCAGGTTAGGCGATATGTTTCTTCCTGGGCCATAGGTATTAATTTCTTTGAGGTACATTATTATGCCCCAATTAATAATCCATTGCATAACTTTTTTTGATTTAGGTAAATCGGAAAGCGGGTTAACTATAGCTTGCCAGTTTTGCATTTTTTGCTGCTATTAATTGTTTCACGCCATGTTTACTTCAACTTCATCATGAGACTGTTTGAATTTATTTTAAACCAAGTATTGCGTAAATTCCTGGATTATTTTTGTTTTGAAAACGGGGTTTAATGGGCATCACAGTGCTTTCTTTGTTTCTAAATCTATATTTGTACGTCGCAAACCTTCAGTGAGGCAAATATGCCTTTAATGTGAGCAAATTGAATTTGATGGGGGGAGTATGTTGCGGTGAGGTCAGTACCACCCATTGGCGTACAAAGGCAACTTTGTGCACAAGCTCAAGGCGATTGCCTGATCCTGAGGTGAAGCATCCTAGTACAAGACGTCATTTTTGCTTTGCATACATTCAGAAAAAGAAATACAAAATAAGCACTTCAAATCATTTCCCTAAGGAGTTGATCTGCAGTGGAGGCTGTTTAAGTCTGTTTGAAGATAACCTATTTTTTTTTTTCAAAGCCAAAAAAGCCTTCAGACAGAGGCAGGGATGGTCAACTAGCAGCAAATCTAATCAGTGTCCCACTCGAACAGTAATCTGATTATTTAGGTAAAGTAGTTATAGGAGTTGTTCCTGCTTTCCAGAAAAACCTTTTATGTTTGTGGTTTTGTATAGACAGATGTTTGCTGAATAGGTACTAGAACAAGGCTGGTCCTGTGATATGAACCAGCTAGCCTACATGCTTAAACACTATGGTACCTGCTGCCCGCCACTCTTATATGAAGCCTGTGAATGTTGTCTAACCAGACAGAGTTAATCGATCAATATGGCATTCAAGACAGGGCATCTTACTGTAGTGTTTAAAAATTAAATATATAAGCAGTTTTATAGCTGTTCAGTGGGTGCTGGCAGTCTAAAGGATAAGCTAAATTTTGACCTGTGCTGTATGTGGGAACCCCTGCCACACAATTTTCCCCAATAGGAGGAAATTCCATAGAACTTTGCCAGTGTTTTGGGGCAGCGTGGTGGCATCGTGTTTTGCACTGTTGCCTCACAGTGTGTGTATGAGTCTCCACCCTGGTCTACATGTCTGGAGGTAGGTGTGAATGTGTGTGTGAATGGTGTGTGAGTGAGTGTGCCCTGCAATGGGTTAGCACCCCGTCCTGGATCATTCCCTGCCTTGCGCCCATTGCTTCCAGGATAGGCTCCAGACCCCAATGACCCAGCATAAACCAAGTGAGTACAGAAGGTTGATGGACGGGATGTTTATCTAGTGTATTTCCATTGCTTGACAAGGTGGCCAAGCAGTTAAGACGATAGGTTGCTGATGCATTGTGCATTGAGGGATATCAACTCTTTACAAAGAATTTCCCTCTAGGATATTTTCTTATCACTTATTTTAGAGCAGGACTATTCAAATCATGATCCCCAAGGTCTGAGCGCTGCTGATTTTCCAGCCTTTTTTCACCTGTGAGCCTGATGTGAAGCCTCTGCGCAACCAGAATTGGTACTTATTAAACTAACTACTTGGGAGAACTGAAAATATGCCTAGATTTGTTATGGAGGTCCAGATTTGAAAGAGCCCAGTTTTGGAGGAATGAGTCAGGATGGAGCTGTGCGATATGACCAAAATCTCATATCCTCATAGCTCATATGTCGATGATAATATATATCAAGGCTGCACTTTATGGATTTTTTCTACAGAACAGCTACAGTAGGAATTGAACAAAAATCCGCAAATAAAAAGGAGCAAAATCCATTTCAGGTGTACAAATCACTCAACACACAAAAATACATATTTGTGGATTGCAATGTATTTGTGATTTTTTTTTTTTTTTTCTAAACATCAGCTGCGGTATATGGTGGGTGGGGAAAAAAAATATATTTTTTAAATAGTTTTGTGTTCCCTCTTAATCCCACTGATAACTTGTGGTCAATCCTCAAGAGGCAGGTGGACAAACAAAAATCCGCAAATTCTGAAAACTCCAAGCATTGATTTTGCAAGTATGGGCTGCCATCAGTCAGGATTTGGCCCAGAAGTTGATTGACAGCAGACAAGGCAATTTGCAGGGGTCTCGAAAAAGAAGGGCCAACACTGCAAATAGTGACTCTTTGCATAAACTTGATGCAATTGTGCCTTTGACACTTATGAAATACTTATGAAATAATGGTGCTGTGTCAAAGACAGATGGGCTATTGAAGTTTTATGGTGTACATTGTCAATTATTAATAAATTTGGATAAAGCACATAATGTGAAAGTTACATGGTGTACATTGTCCCCCATAGTTTACTGCTTAAAGCACACTTCACTGGAAATGTCTGTATCGTTTAGGTTTATACTGATTAATCCAGCTGTCTTTCTTACAGTTACTGGTAGTGAATTGACACCATGCAATTATTAATAAATTCTTATAAAGCACATAATACGAAATTTACATGGTATGCAATGTCCCCTGTAGTTTAATGCTTAAAGCACATTTGTGAATAGTTTAGGTTTATATATATATATTAGTCCATGAATCCTATCTTTTGTACTTTTAAATTGACACAGTACGGTTATTAGCAACAGAAAAGTGTATTAAGGTCTGGGGAGTTTCCTGGCCATGGACCAAAAATGTCAATGTTCTGCTCCCTGAGCCACTTAGTTATCACTTTTGCCTTATTGCATGGAGCTCCATCATGCTGCAAAAGGCATTGTTCATCACCCAACTGTTCCTGGGTGGATGGGAGAAGTTGCTCTCTGAGGTTGTTTTGGTAGCTTTCTTTATTCATGGCTGTATTCTTAGGCAAAACTGTGAGTGAGCCCACTCTCTTGGCTGAGAAGCAACCGCACACATGAATGGTCTCAGGATGTCAGCAGTCCAATCCCTGTGCTTTTGCAGAATATCAGTCTGTCCCTGATGTTTTTCTTGAAAAAAAGTGGCTTTGTTGCTGCCCTTCTTGATACCAGGACATCCTCTAAAAGTCTATGCCTCACTGTGGATGCAGATGCACTCACACCTGCCTGCTGCCATTCCTGAGCAAGCTCTGCACTGGTGGTGCACCGATCCGGCAGCTGAATCAACTTTAGGAGACGTCCTGACGCTCGCTGGACTCTCTTGGGCACCATGACGCTTTCTTCACAACACTTGAACCTTTCTCCTTGAAGTTCTTAATGATCTGATAAATTGATAAGTTGAATTAGCAGCAATATCCTTGCCTGTGAAGCCCTTTCTGTGCAAAGTAATGATGATAACCATATAACCATGCATGGTTAACAGAGGAAGAACAATGATTTCAAGCCCCACCCTCATTTTAAAGTCTCCAGTCTGCTATTCTAACTCAATCAGCATGACAGAGTGTTAACGAGAGAAACGCTGAAATGATGTCAGCAGGTCTGTGGCTGGGCTGAAATGCAATGGAAATCGGGTTTTTTTTCAGATTAAGATCATTTTCATGGCAAAGAGTGACTTGGTAATTAATTGCAATTCATCTGTTCATGTTTCATAACATTCTGGAGTATATGCAAATTGCTATCATAAAACCTGTGGCAGCAGACTTTGTGAAAATGAATATTTGTGTCATTCTTAAAACTTTTGGCCACAGCTGCATATCATGATATCCACCAGCCCTAAGTTCCAAAAGCCATGCCTCTTACCTTCTATGTCCCCAGGGCCTGGCAGGCACAGCAGCAGTACCGGAGAGTGGGGCATCACTGGCCCTCCGGGCACTGGGCTGGGGCTCACTGTATGCCTGCTGTGGGGTGGGCCTCCTCAGCTTTGCTGTCTGGAAGGCCCTGGGCGTCCACAGCGTGAGTGGCCGTCTCAACGCCAGGATGGATGGATGGATGGATGGGGGGGTTGGGAAGTCAGCAGCCCATAACCTATGAAATGAACTTTGTGGGTCTGTGTCTAATGGACATCCTTGTTTTTGTCTACACAGCTAGCAGAGTTCAAGCAGAAGATGCAGTCAATCTTTCCAACAATCCCCAAAACAGAAACACAAGCCAACACAAACCCTATGAACTGGGAGTCTCTCTCCAAGTCAAAGTAACAGGATGGATGGACACCACACACTTCCACAGCAGACTGGACTACCTGGGGATCAGATTTCCTCCCTTAAAGTTTTTCAGTGTTTTTAAAAGTGCAGGGTTGGCAATTACATTGTCGTCATTTCATCTAGTCGGCCCTCCAGACCTGTGGCATTTTTTGGTTGGCAGTTTGGGATTTTTGTTGCTTCTAATAGACTGTATGTCCAAGACCTTCTCTTGGGATACTTTTGATCAGGTGGACAGGCTCAGCACATCGTGACGGATGGACACTTTCCTTTAAAAGTATATTTTGAAAAAGTCACACTTGGCTTCAATATTAGTTGCAAATATTTAATATGTTGCTGCTGAAATAAACAGATTTCATTGTATTTTGTGAGCATTGTCACCTTGACAAAGGTAATCTGAAACGAAGAAAGGAATGGGATTGCCAGTATTCCACAATGAGTTCCCGGATTATGGGAAGTGACACCATCACCGGTCACTGTGTTTTATACTGATTTCTCCACACTGGTGAGCACCATCCCCAGGTCTGTCCCGGTAACCCTCTTCTGGGCAGGGTACACTGGTTTTAATAGGTATTTTTCATGCAGTGCATTGTCTGGCTTCTCCCCACCAACCCGTTAGCCAAAGATGGCCTCAACTAGGAGCTCAGGCTCCAGATGACAGCGCTCTGCTGATTGCTGAGGTCACACTCGTCTGAGAAACAATCTGAAATATACCACTGGATATATTTTTTCACCATCCCTTCTATACATAAATCAAACAATAGGTTCATTCAGGTGTACATGAAGCTACTTCCAGACAGTCTTGTATATAGTAACCATAACAAACCTCTGCTTAGTGATTTCGGGGTGCAGCGTGCCAACTCTTGTGAAGTCATGCAAAATTCATGTACTTCTAAGTCACATGATTAGTCAGATGTGCTAGACTTCACTGGTTTCTAGACATATCTGTTCACATGCTAAGCCATGTGACTGGGATGGGGCTAGTGGAGTTACATTGTGCTATATTGGTTTATGCACACTCTTGACCAGCAGTTACCTCTGGCAAACAAAATCTAGATCTTTTTCATCACTTGGTCTACATGGTATCATTCCGGGTTAACTTAAAGTAACAAACACATCCTACACAGTGCTTAGCAAGGTTTAATGTACATTTATTTTTTTAACATGTGGAACATATAATATAAAGATTTTGTATTGAATAAATGTCCAATGTGTGGATGAGCGAAAAGACGACGCCAGTCTTAACAGATATCGGTGTAGGTTTTTTTGTCCTGTTCAGTTTTAATTGGTTTCTGTCATCATCCCAGGATAGTTTTCCTCTTCCGCATCAGATTTGGGGAATTAAAAAAAAAATGGATAGGATAGATGTCTATCTTTTATAACCTTATATATTATTCCCCAGAATGAAACAAGTCCCACATGGGGCTCACAAAGCAGTACACACCTGTCCTGAGAGCACAGGAACTTCTTACACACAGGACACGACTCTGCCCTCCCTTGTTTTAGGATGTGAACCCAAACAATGAAATAGACCAAATAAAATTAACAGCAAATAATATTTAGAATTAACAACTACTGTCACTTTGTAGTCATATCACCTGGAAAAAAAGATATGCAGGTAACTAAAAACAACAAAATACAAAGAATAAAACAAGGGCACGTTTGTTCAATGTACAAGGTCTATTTACATCTCAGCCCACTGGCGAATACAAAAGAAATGTAATACAAGTACTAAAGAGACTGTTCCAGGAGTGGAGAAGGGAGTTTTTTTTTTCCTTTGACTGGTAGGCAGATGCAGCACTGATTTTGTGTTGCATGGTGTAGGGGGGAACAAACACACACTTAACTGACAGCCAGCCTGTTACCATGCCAACCTGCCGTGATTCATATTGCACAAGCCTTTCTTAAAACATGGGTAATATTTATACGAGTAAAATCATTTTTCTTCTCAATAATGTGACAGAAGAACCATCCACAATATTTATCACAATTTAAATTATTAATAATTGAAAACAAACTGATTCAGAACAATTATATAAACAAGAGACAACAAAAAGGAGCATTTATCGACTCTGGTTCAAATCAAATTATTAAAAAAAAAAGACAGGAAAAATATTAAAAACACATACCACAGCAAGTATTAAATATCTGTATTAAAATCATTTTAAAAATTCCAAAATTAAACCGTGAATCGGGCTGGGGAGCTATTTATATATATTTATATATTTATTTATACATATATAAAACATTTTTATTTATTTTTTTTCACTTAAATAAAAATATAATACCAGCGATTGCATGTGACATCTGCTCTTAGAGGTGCCAGCGGGCCGTCAAGGTGTCAGTCAAAAGCGGCCAATTTTGAAGAGCACTTGGCACAGGATGCTGGAGACGGCGGCGTTCAGCACTGAGGACACGGTGATGTCGAGCAGCCGGCCCTCATACAGGACGAACTCAGACCGGTTCTCCTCCAGCTCAGCCATGGCCAACAGCGCCTTGGCAGCCCGGCACATCATGCTGACGCTAGGTGGCTCGGGGTGGGGGGGCCCGTGGGGGCCGTGCTGATACTGCGCCACGGCCACACCGTCTTCCAGAAATCCCATCAGGCTGCCTACGCCGCCCCGCTGCAGGGCTATAGCCCGGGCTGCCGTAGGGTCGCCACGGGCCAGGTTGGACAGAACAGCTACTGCCATCTCGCGGCACACCTGGCTGCGGCGCTCACCCACGTGGCGCACCAGGGCTGTGTAGAGCCGCCGCTGCCGGCTCGTGGGTGGCGTGGCCAGCAGGAGGTCCACGTTGCCATCCTGAACACTCAGCTTGCACAAGCACTCCAGTACAAGTCGCTGTGGGGTGAGTGCAGAGTAAGGCCCTGCCGCTGGAAATGGGTCCCGGGACTCCGCTGAGGGGCACACCATCCAGTGCAGGAGGCCATCCAGCAGAGGCAAACAGATGCTTTCTGGGTAGAGTGACAGATCCAGCTGGCCGGCAATGTTTGCCAGGGTCACCATGGTGTTCTCCCGCAGTGTGGCAAGGCAATCCCAGCGCCACTCATCTCTGCTGCAGGCCAGACCGCGGTCCTCCTCTTCGCCATCCCTGTCTCCATTGGGCCGAATCGACGAAGGCCTTTTCCTTTCAAGGTGTTCATGGTGCAGCAGCACCAGCCGGCCTAGGATCAGCACCAGGCCCGGATGCCGGGACATCTCGGTGTCATTGCCGGGTATGAAGGAGAGGCTGCGTACAACGTTGGAGATACAGACGCACCGCCGTGCCAGAGAGTCCTGCCAGTTGGCAGCAACGGAGAGAGGGGCATCATCTCGGCAACGTGGTTCATCCTCCAGGGTGTCAAACTCAAAGGGAACTGATGGCCACCAGGGTGCCCTGTTGTGGCAAGTCTTCTCACTGGTCTCTGCTGGTTCCGACTCCTCCTCTCTGCCCCACAGGCTGCTAGTCTTTCTCTCAAAGTGGGTCTGGATGTGGGCAGTGGAGTCTCCCCCACCTGCCTGCCAGTGCAGCAGCCCGCTGGTGAAGCCCTCCCCGTTTAGCAGCTCTTCGTGTGGCCCATCCCAGTCCTTGTCCTCCACCTTCAGTGGGAATTTGTCATACCTGCTAGCCTGTTTTGGCCGGGGCTCCAGGGGACATGTTCCCTCTGAGAAGTCCTTGCTCTCCTCCTCGTGCTCTTCCTCATCCATCCTTTTAAAATGTGGATCACCTGGAGGCTCCTCCCTGATGTTGTCTGGCTCTGCCTCCTCAGTGGTACTGAGAAGTGCCTCATCATTTGCTGCCCCTCCATTCTCCTCTCCTAGTTCTGCCTCAGATTGATCCATCTCTTCTGGGTGGGCAGGATCCTCCTCCTTCTGGCTTGGTGCAGGTCCTAGAAGGGTCTTCTGTCCAGGTGTTCCCACTTCATACTCCTTCAGAATCCCAAACATCTCTATCAGGCACCTTCTGAAGTATTCCACAATGAGTTCCAGAAATCCAGGCAGCTGGATACAGGGTGAAAGAAAAGGCAGATGCTCTAGATCAACAAATCTGTTTGGATCAAGGAGGAAAATCACTCCCAGAACGATGCTGAGGTAGATTTACGATGTCATGCAGATGTAATGGTGAATGGCCCCTGAGGGCTCACCCGATGTAGTCCTACCTGTGAGAGGGTGAAGGAGGTCACAGTGCTATCATCATAAAGCAGGACATTGATGGTGTCCAGGGCCCAGGTGCTCTCTGCCAGTAGGCCTGACTTGAGGGACATCATCACACGCCAGGCCTCTGGGGTTCCTGCAAAGACGTCCAAAGTGATTTCTGCCCCTATAATACTCCCTGTCTCTTGTCCGTTTGACACGCTCAGTGGAGACAGAACCTGCCTACAAACAGCTGACCCCAGCTGATCCCAGAATGCTATAGAAACTCCCTTATTGCTATATTCTTGCCCTTGAAACTTCTCTACCAAGGTAACTTCATTCATTCAGTATTCTTCTTATGTGCCATGAGATTGACCTCCAGCATCTTCCCCTTTTTACTCCTATACAGCAGGTGGTTTCTCATCCTACATTAAGGTGCCTTCCATCTGCAGTAAGTTGTCCTGACAAACATTCCAAACAAGTACAACTCTCTGCTGCTTTCTATCTACCATTTCCTGTTCCACAGTATTCACAATAGGACAAGTCACAGCCATATAATATGAAAATTATTTATTTCAATGCAGTTCCACATTATAGATCTTACCCATTACAGTATCTCTGATTTCCTTTCTTTACAAAGCCTCTACCATTGTATGTTGTTTTGGGTTCTATTAATTCCTCTCAAAAGTCATCTAATCTGAGCTGTAACCTATTTCTGCACTGATGAGGCCTTAAACACTCCTTACGAGGCGGCTCAGATGCACGGGACGACACTGAGCCCCTAATAGCACAGCGATTAAACACAGCAGGAGGAAATGGCCTGTTTATGATGATAAAAACTTTGACATTGGGTATCAGAGCAGGCAGGACCTACCGGTGTCCTTGGAGGTCAGTTTACGACGTGGCTTCAGCAGTGCCTGTGTGCCCTCCACAGAACTGGGGGGGTAGCTGACCTCTCGCTGGAGGACCGGAGGAGGAGCCTGGCCAGGCATCCCGGGAGCTGGGGTGGGCCCCGGCATGGGGACAGGCATGCCTGGCTTGGGTGGTTTTACGGAAGCCATAAAGTGGCCCTTGCTGGTGGATGGATGCACCTCCATAGCGCGCTGGAAAGGGGCAGGGCTGGGGTCCCGGGAAACGTGGCTGGTAGCCATGGCGGGGGGGGTCTGGTATGACGAGGGTAGCGGCGGCCTAGTGGTCATATGGGGCATTGGTCCAGAGGAGGAAGAGGGGGAGGTGGCCGAGGGGTGAAAAGATGGCTGGCGCTGCCCAGTGGCACCGGGCCACGAGCTGTCCTGGCCTGGCAGGCCTTCACCTTCATCCCCCCGACCCAAAGGGTAGGTCGATCCCTGACTGTGCCTAGATGGATAGGGGTAGTTCACATCTGTCCTGGAGGGCCACATCCTGGACTGGGGCCCCTCGCCAGAGCCCATTGCATGTGGGGGCACTGGGCCCGAGGGGGGCATGCGTTCCCGTCCATAACCATACGGGAAGGGGTTCTGCATGGGCCGGCGCTCAGGGCCTGAATAGCTGCCGTAGGGGCCATATGCATCTGGCTGCTGACCTCCATAGGGCCCACCATATACGTCGCCCTCATGGCGCTTCGCGGGGGAGCCGTACATCCCCTCCATTGGTCGCTTGTATCCCTGCAGGGGAGCGAAAGCTGGACTGACTGAATGAGCATCACTTGTTTCACCATCATCTGTAGATACTGCATTTCACTTTTGCCCATCAATACTTCACTAATTCATCGATGTTGGCCCTTGCTGGTGGACGGATGCACCTATATGTAACCTATAAATAAATTCTATAAATTTGTGAATATGGTTTCTTTTATTTCTGCTAAATCAGACATGCCAATGAAAGGAACTTTAAGACAAATGATACAAGTTTGTTATAAGACCCTAGTAACCAGGCCTGGCCAAACACTAATTCGCTGAGTAATCCCTTCATTTAATACTCATCATTTGAAAAACACTACCACCCTTTTAAAGATGACAGTAAATTGTGGTTTTAGCTACTTTCAAGTTTGAAGCTAATTTTTAAAGCCAGGTTACATTTTCTATACAAATGAGCAAACTGTCGACTATTGGGACACAACAAAAAGCCTGAGCTCCTGAGGGCATCTTAGAGCAGGAGGCAGCAATCAGTCACACTGACAGTGCTTTGGAGAGCAGCCTCTGTGGCAGTTAGACTTCATATCCATGGTCAAGCACAGGCGGGGCTCAGTTCCTGACATCACAGTGCTCTCCCACGCCCTGGCTTCTCACCTGCTGCTGGGGGAACATTCCGGGCTGATGGGCTCCGTATGGCATGCCGTGGGAATACTGCTGTCCGTAGCCCTCGTGCCTGATGGGTCATGGAGTCACAATAAATTCCTTTATTTACGAAAAGCACTGACACAGAAACAAAGGTTACAGTCTGCACTGGTTACAGCTTTGCCTGCTCTTACAGCTGACTGGGACTGCGACTGGGAGTGAATCATCCTTCTGGTTCTTTGTGTTACATAATTTGTTCAGGCTATGCTTCTTTTCCCACATTTCACCAGTTATGTTCAATTCAGTTTATTTTTATATAGTTCCTTTCACAACAGTGTCGCCCCCCAGGCGCTTTACATGGGTGTGATACATTCCTGTATCATTTATACAGAATAATTCAATAACTGGGAAATGGGAAGGCAAATAAATAAAAAAACAAGACAGATGATAATGGAGGAGAGGAACCACAAACGTCCAAGTAGGGAGAAAAGAAAAAATCTCTGGCAGTTCAGCCCCCTCGGGCAAGCTAACATTACAGGAAATTATGTTGTCTATTTCAGCCAGGGGACAAACTGTTCTACCCAGAGGCCTTGGTATCTCCATGAGGACACTGTAAATAAGGTCTGTCTGCAATGAGAGACACAGAGCTACTAAAATCTCTCAAGTCAGCTGGATAAAAGTGGGTCAAGTTTCAGGTGAAAAATATGCCCAGTTGTGCTGATTATTTTTGGTTTTAAGCCCTTCTAGAAGACACTGAGGTGTGAGAGAGGGGGGGCGGGTCTTCACCTCAGCTGGGAGGGGTATCTGTTTGGAGAATACAATCCCGAGTCGTTGGCAGACGGTGCCAAGTTGTTCTGACTTTGGTGGGGAACTATGCCCCCCTCTGGTCCCATCACATGGTCCGGTCTGGCGGAACATGGGTCACCAAACAAAAGCATGGTTAGACAGCAGCAATAAGAGGCCAGTTCTCATTCTGCACTTGTGCCAGAAAGGTTCTGAACTGGTAGATCAGCTGACTGAATTTCTGAAACCACAATAAGCAATCCTGTTTAAGTACCAGCTAATCTTACTGACATGTAGTTGGCCCTCTTTAATGAGGAAACTCTGATCTACACTGGTCAACAACCTAAAGTCCCCTTTTTAAGAAATACTGAAAGAATCATATTAAAATCATTTCAGGGTCATAAGACTGATTATGAACATGAGGTTCTAATATTCTTCATATAGCTAGTATCCTGAATAATAGTAATGATTTTGATGATCTACACCAGGGGTGTCAAACATACGGCCCGTGGGCCGAATACGGCCCACTATGGTGTCCAATACGGCCCGCGGGATGATTTGAACAATAGTATTAAATATCAAATCTT